>OX346245.1:158235811-158835811 GCA_947049315.1 Epistrophella euchroma
AAAATTGCAGATCGAAATCGTATTTGTGGTGTTATTACAAAGAAGGATGAACATGCCGTAAAATTAGACCAATAAACCTCTTGTCAATCTCGAAATTGAAAGTATTTTATATATGTTTATGATAATGATAACTTTACGTACATCATATACCTAGGCATTCGGAGCATTTGAACCATCAATTCCCCTGTTGTTTGAGAGCTGCAAGGAGAACATTTTCTCCTGAAATAATTTAGCAGAATTTATAAGAACTTAATTTTGCCTTTTTATTTAATTTAAACACCGCCAAAAGAATTTCAAATGGAATTCTGATTCAACCCTTAAAATACTAAACAGACCCAGGAAAAATTATTATGCTCATAGTTATTCCCAGTCCGAGTATGTACCTTTATTATATGCATACATGTATTTGAACAGGAGTAGCAACAAGTGTGTAAAACCTGTGCGATATAGGGAAATTTAATATTCCCCCTTTGACTACACCAACACAAAACGGAAGTAGATATACATAACAAACTCAAACAACCACTTAGAGCCATTTGGAGGACATTAAATTGGTAATGAACGAACATAAAAATGGGTGGGAGGGCGTAAAAACATAGCAAGGAAACAGGAGCATAAATAATTTCCAAACTGTGTTACAAGTATATGGATGTGATACAGAAGTACATAAATTCCAAAAATGAATAGGATAAGATTTCATTTTATTCCATGAACAAAAAAAAAAAGCAAAAAAAAAAAACATACAAAAATAAAGGACAACAAATACAAAAATGCAAATAACTTGTCGTATTATAGTATAGTGGAATGCAAAGTGAGTTTTAGAAAAATGTTTCATAATTTTCTTTTTTTCTCTCAGTCAGTCAGATAAAATTATAAAGAGCTGCAAGGATTCTTGTTATATTGTATACAGCAAATGACACTTTTGGTATATGTGCTGTGTGTATGTCCTTTGTGCTCAATAACATCATGAAAATGTTGTCTGCAAAAAAGTCGGGGAACAGCTAGCAGCTATATAAATTAATTTTCATATATTTCATGAAATGATAATTTTAACTATGCAGTTTCTTTATTGTAATCAAAATTATTTAAGAAAATTATGAGCTAAAACAGCTTTTGTGTATAAAATACTTGCAGACCCTGACTGGCGTTTCTTCGTTAGGTATTCCAAAAAAACGGTTCTTGAATCGCAGTGCAGGTAAACATATAAAAATTGAGTGCACGCATTTGTAATACGTAGGTAGGTACTTGCTTTTAAACGTTCCAATGAATCAGAGCTTTAAGGGTTAGTATTTGCAAACAAATATTTCCAAGACAAATATTAAATTCGAAATAAATAAATAAAAATAATAAAACAGATGACGGGATCTGAGGGTCAAACATTTGCTAAGTACTTAACATGTAAGTTATTCATGTCGATTATGGAATAGTAGATCCGCAGTGATTAGCAGTAGATTTTTCTATTTTCTTTCCACGTGAAATCAAATTAAATTAAATTATCCCACGCCTCTTTCCCCCCCCAGATACCGCGCGAGCTGGGGTCCAATTACACCGAGTATGACGGCAAAATTCGGTTGCAAGTCATATCGGCGCTTATTTAAAATAATTAGATGTTATATTAAAGAATAGAAATAGATACTGAAGAGTATCTTGTTATAAAGGACCCGAGTATCATCGGAGTCAAGAGTTTGGGACTGCTTAGTACAAGCAGATCAAAAAAAAATATATAACATAAGTAATTTAAGGTAAGAACATGAAAATTTTAAAAATTCTAAAAGGAAACAAAGAAAATTTTGTAACATATAAAATGAAATGTAAAATGAAAAAATTGAAAATGGAAAATATTAAGTATAGCATGCTAAGGCAATTGTTAATTTTGTAAGGTATGTAGTTTCAGTTTCTCTTTAGAAATAGGATTTTAGTTATTACTATCTACTACCTAGGTTAGTTAAGAGGCGAACTATATAGAAGATTTCTTTGTGTGGTCTTGCTATGATTATTGTCAAAAATATTACCATAAGCATTAGCTTCCCTCAACATTCTTGTGACGGGCTCATTTCTACCATAGTCAGTTCTATGAGGAGTTAGATGGAATTGTGGTACTGATCTGAGAGAATGTGAGTTGATATTCAAGCTCATTGCCTCAAGGAGGACAGAAGAATCAGTTACACCCGATAAGATTTGATGAACAAAAATAATATCAGCTACTTCGCGACGTTTTTCGAGAGGTTGCAGGCCAATGAGCTTCAACCGATCTTGATACGGTGGCAAGTTGTAATTATCAACCCAAGGAAGTCCCCTTAGGGCAAATCGGAGAAATCTTCGCTGTATTGCTTCGATTCTTCTAATGTGGACAAGGTGATAAGGAGACCAAACCTGACTAGCATATTCAAGTAAAGGGCGAACAAAGGTGGTATAAAGAGATTTAGTAACGTAAGGATCTGAAAACTCCTTAGACCAACGCTTAACAAAACCAAGAGCAGTGTTAGCTCTAGCTATTATGTTTTCATAATGGGATCGAAAGTTGAGCTCACTATCACATATAACCCCTAAGTCTCGAATAGTTGTTACTCTAGAAACTAGCCCATCGTTTATGTAGTAGTTTCGTGGTGGTGGACGGAAACGTTTACGGGAATATGTGATTGATTGGCATTTACTAACATTAAGTTCTAAGTTATTCTTTTCACACCAAACTGAAAAATTGTTTAAGTCGTTTTGCAGAAGTAAAGCATCGTCAAGTGAGGTAATAGATCTAAAAATTTTCATGTCATCAGCATACGTGGAAAGTTCCGAATGGTTGATCACGGATTCGACGTCGTTGATTGACAAGATAAAAATAATAGGGCCTAGGTGGCTACCTTGTGGGACGCCAGATTTTGCAACGAAAGGATTTGATACCGAAGATCTAAATAATACTCGATATGTACGATCGAGTAAGTATGATTCCATCCAATTAACAAAACCGGAAGGAAATCCAAAAGCTTTTAGTTTGAACAATATAATTTGGTGAGATATTTTATCAAAGGCCTTGCTAAAGTCTGTGGCTATAACATCAACTTCATTCTTTTTTTCTATTGAATTTAATGTATAAGAGATAAATTCTGTTAGATTAGTGGTCGTAGATTTACCTTTAAGAAAACCGTGTTGTTTTGTGGAGAATAATGGTTTGCAGTGAAAATATACTGTGTCGAAAACAATACTTTCGAAAAGTTTTGGAATGCATGACAATTTGGCGATTGGTCTGTAGTTAGAAATATCTGCTTTGCAGCCCTTTTTGTGAATAGGAATGATAAAAGAATCCTTCCACATTGATGGAAAAACCCCTAAAGACAAAGATTTTTGGAAAAGAGTAGCAAGAGGCATGGCCAAATTGGCTGCACATTTCTTTAAAATAATTGCTGGCAAACCATCTGGACCCGATGTGAAATCATCCTTAAGTTTGTTAATTTTGCTGACCACGTCATCAACAGTGATGTTAATTGAGATAAGTGATGTTTGATTGCAATTATTTAAGTATTGAAAGTAGTTATTATCTGGAATGAAATTACTGTCGGAAAAAGCAAGACTGAATAATAAATTAGTAATGATTTTAGAATCATTTGAGGAATGATTTAAAAAGTTTAGGGTTGTGGGATAACCATCAGACTTTTTTTTTAAGTTTATAAACTGCCAAAATCGCTTAGGATCAAGGATAATATCGAATTGGATTTGGTTAATATAGGCATCATAAAGTAATTTGGAAAGAGTAGAAAATTCGTTATACGCATTCAGGTAAAGAGAATGGTCAGCATCAGATCTAGATTTTAAATATTTTTGCCATAGACTATTTCTAGAGTTTCTAAGTCTACGTAGTTCTTTAGAATACCATGGAGGTGAAGATAACCTATTCCTTCTGGGTGAGTAAGGAACTGAAAGGACAAAACATTCGAATATTACTGAATAAAAGTTTGTGGTTAAGATATCGATATTATTGTTTACGGTACAATTAAAAATTGCATCAAAATTTATATTGCTAAGAAGTTCGTTAAGTTTGATGAAGTCTGCTTTCCGAAAATTAAAATGATATGTGGTTTCGGACTCAACTTCGGTATTTTGGTGATCGTACGCGAATGTTAAAGACAGTGGTGGATGGTAAAGATCCACTGTCGAAAGAGTTAAGCTACTTTCCTCCACGATACAGCTAACAGAATCATTAGAAAAAATTAGATCAAGCTGTCTGTTCAAATTGTTTTTTACGTCACTAACCTGGTATAGGCCAGAATCAGAGAGATTGTCAGTAAATAACATTTCTTTTTGCGTTGTTGCGTTACATGCAACAAAATGAGAATCATCTTCTGATCTAGACCACGTCAGATTAGGAAGATTGAAATCACCCAAGACCAATAAGCCATCGATGAAGAGAAAAGAGAGCACTATATGCAATTCACTGCGGATACAGTTTTGCGGATTCCTTAATCGGCATGATTGTTTTATGTTGCCAAGTTGCCATATATTTTTACAACAATGACTCTTATGTCGAAAAAATATGTGTGCAGCTTTTTCCCATGCAGCGAAATTAAGCCGAAAACAGATTTGCAGCTTTTTCCCGATGCAGCGAAATTAGAAATAGAGATATCGTGCAGAGAAGGCTGCATGCAGAGCCTGGAATATGTCAGCCCTCATAAGAACCTGTGTAAATTTATTTTCGCTGCATTGGAAAAAGCTGCACATCTGTTTTCGGCATTATTCTTGTTTATTAAATTTTATAAAACCATTTTTCTGCTTTTATGATTTTTTTTTTTCGAATTGGCATAAAACTTAAAGTTTTTTTTTTTTCAGCGAAGATAATTATGTTGAAAAGACCTTCTAGATATTAAAAATAAACAAATATTTCGTTTAGGGGAAAGTGGAGCACTTTTACACAGGGAAACAGCTGAATTATTCCGATAAATAAACATATCAGCTTAACATTTAAAACATTTAATCCTGACTCTTAATCCAATTTAATACTCATGATTCTTAATTTAATTTAACCTTTACAAAAGCTTCATCTGCCTTTGTTTGGACTACCTAAGCACAAGATTTCTGGTGATTTTCGTTAATTTTTATATTAATTTTTATTAATCAGCGATGTAAGATATTAAAAAAAAACTTCAATTTATTTTTAAAATAAAAATATATCTGGCCACGCCTATAAATATCAAAAATCTATCTTATTTCAGTGTCTCAAATTGAAACAACATAATTATATTATTCTCGATGATTCAAAAGGACCAAATTCAACGTGAAACATTATATCGTTCAGCAGTAGTTTACATCAACACAAAAGCCTGAATCTTTTTTTTGAAAAACGACAGAAAAAGAAGTTACCTATATAGGATGGTTTCAAATACGAAAAGTTTTCACATTATTGTGAACATTCTCGCCTGAATGACTTCCCAAAGAGAACATTAAAAAAGGCAACAGCAATTACGTGATTTCTAAGCCATAAAAATTCTTAATTTAATTTATTGTAAAAAACGAAAACAAAAAATAAAAGCAAAAGGTCAAAAATACGAAAACACCCCTGCAGATTTATTAAACCATAAATAAAATGTTAAAAGCGACACCAAAAGTAAATTAGGTAGTCTTTTTTTCTGTACAGATTTCCGAAATAAAAAGACTGGTCCCAAACTGCAGCGTGTAAAGTTCGAAACCACAAGGCAAATAAAAGTATATTTATATAATATATATTTGTATTTGTATAAGAAAAAAAATAAAACAATCAAACAACATCCGCAAATGGTTGTATATCTACCAATTCAATGAGTGGCTAACCACATTCTTCTGTGCAATCCTGCGGAACTTTAAAAGAAATCACTCCAAAGGGAGGCATTTCCTTTTTCCACATTTTACATTTATTCCTCGTTTCTGTGTTGGGTGAATTTCTCCTCAATGAACAACAATACACCGCAAAAAAATACAAAGATAAAAATTGGCTGGATTAGAGCAGAGGTTAGAGGTTATATAAGCTTAACCCCGAAGCCTTCAAAACCACGCGACACGGAAAGGCTAGGAAACCAAAATAAACGTTTATGCAATAATTTAAACTTCGGTTTAGTTACGCTGGAATTATTGAGGAGAATAAATTATCTTCTTACAGCCGCTACCACCGCTTCCAGCCGATGGGCATTTTTTTCTACTTGAGTCGTTTTTCACTTTATACCGTTATCGTCCTCTCCTACAAACACACAACAACCCTAAACGCCCAAGCCAAGTCGATCCTTAAAAATGTCTTTTTTTTCCGCGGAAAAATTATCTTTTGCGCTCTAGGCGATCCGAAAAATAAAAAAACCAGAAAACGTTTCCATATTGATTTTGGCAAGGATATGAACTTGTTTTGGGTGCAAGGTGTTCAAATCAAATCGAGTGCTTCCTTTTATTATTCTTTGCCAAATTCCATTACCTGGTTTTGGGTTTTGCCAACAAAAATGAAACAAATCGAAATGATTATTTTTATTTTATTTTGTATCTTGGCAACTTTACTAAGAGGTGCTTTTTGGGCTAAAAAGAATAAAATGGCAGAGTTTGAGATTTATAACTTTTTATACGATTTCATATGAAAATATATCTTTGTGGTGTCCATTTTTATGAGTTTTAACTTTGCTATGATAAGGTGCATACACCTACATGAAAGACATCACGTTAAGTCATCTTAATCGGATCATTGAAATCTTTGAGATATTTTGATGAGTTTTGAGACGACAAAGTTTTATTTGATAAGATGTTTCTAAATCAAATTTTGGCACCAGCTGTCAGCTTTTAACAGATCGTACCAAAAAAGTTTAAGTTACCTATTTCATGAATTCTTCCAAAAAATTTCTTTTTTTCAGCATTTTGAATACTAAATAAAATTTAATTTAAAATTATGCTTTAAATGAAAGAAAAAATAAATGAAATATTTTAAAATAAAATGGCTGACTGAGTGAGTCGCTTGACTTGCTCTTATGATGAACGATTACATATTGTGGTTTTTAAGGCAAAATTATATAAACCTATTTATCTGATTTTAAATGAAATTAATTCGAGAACCATTATTTTATGCAACCTACCAATAATGGAGTTTAGTTAAAGGCAGAATTATGTGAGTACACAAAAACGAAAAAAAAAATATCACTAATTTAATTTAATTTTTTTTTTAATACAAACTTTTTTTTTTGAAAATGTTTGTATGCAATATAATTAAAACTTATTAAAACCTTTGCATACAAAATTTAAATTAAAAAAAAAATGGTTCTATGAAATATATTGTGTAAAATTTATTCTTGTTTGTTGGTGGATCATACATACTAATGTTTGGTCCCAGAAAAAATTTGATCAAAATCGTAGGAGTAGTTAAGATTTTCTTTAATAGTTTTTAAACCAAAGATATCGTTATATTTGGCTACAAAAATAGTTTTTTTTTTTTAAATCTGCTAGCTTATATTAGAAAACTTTTTGGTTGACTTTAAAAAAAAGGAATCTTTTTTAAAAATATAGTTTTTGAACATTTTGGTATACCTATAAAATTTGAGTTTAGTTTTAGTCCAAAAATAAATCGATCAAAATGAATTTAGTTGTTTTGGAGAAAAGGAAAGTGCCATTGAAAACTATTTCTTACCTATATAAATTAAATACAGTATTGTCTCGCTAATCCGAACTACCTTTAATCCGAACATTGCGATAATCCGAAACTTTATATTTTTCCATTATGTTCTTTACAATCCAAATTCTACCCCGATTTCTGTACGCTTTAATTTGAACTCCAACTTTTAAAAAACAATGGTTTCACGGTTAAGTTTTTACAGTAATTTTGTTTATATTAACCTTTATGTTTCAAACAGAACAGAACAGAACTGATTTCGCCATCAAAACAGTACATACACACATTGAAGTACCTGAATACATACATGAATTTTTAGTTTTTATAAAAGTAGGTATAAACCAATTTATAGTGCAATTTTTTAATTTTTGGTCTTAATAAGCAGTAAATATGGATTCTTTATTAAATATCTAACGCTTTTCCTTTCCCGTCCTGTGCTCATTAATCCGAATGATCAATTCGGATTAGCGAGACATTCCTGTATGTGGTGGACCAATTTTTGAGCAAAATACGAATTTCCACAAATGCTGCTAAATAAAAAAATTATAACAGGTATTGTTAATTCTGTTCCTTAAAAAATTAAAACAAAATATCAGAGTAATGTCAAAAAAAATGCTTATAGTAAGAAGTTTAAAACAAAATGCACAAAATAAGTCGCACTAACTTGCTCTTTTAGTAAAAGTTTCTTCGAATTTTAAAGATTGACTGTAATATAAAAACATAATTAATAATTATATGTATATGTCTTTATTTATTTAATAAATTGAAGAACGGAAATTTGAATATGAAAAAAAAGCATTAAATACGTTCTTTAAATTGATAAAATAAGTAAGGACTTAAAATGTTTAAATCTTATAATGAAGAACGCCATATAAATTCTTGAAAAAATGTGAATTTTTGCAGAAATTTTTTTTAAAATCGTTAAAGCGGTTTTCTTAAAAAAAATTTGTATGCCATTTTTAAGAATATAATAATATACAACTGAAACCATAATTTCAAAAATATTCATCAACCCTTTTTCAAAAAAATGATTTAAAAAAAAAAAAAAAATTAAACTTTTTTTTAATAATCCAAAAAATATTTTTTTGAAAATATTTCTATGCAGTATTGTTCACACTTTATAGGACCTCCTAAGTAACAAATTTTTAAAATCGGTTAAGCGGTTAACGAGAAAACCGAAAAGGTACCGTTAATAACGGTTTTTGGTAATTTTTTTTCACCTAGACTAGGTATACCACTACTAGTACACAAAAAAATGGAAAAAAACTCGTTAGAGCCGTTTTTGAGACAAAAAACTTTTTTTTAAAATGGTTCAATGGCAAGTACGGTTATTTTTTGAGCTAAAAAAAAATCTCGATTTCCCCTCTAGGGAATCATCCAAAAATCTTATGCTCCAAGTTTGAAGAAAATCGCTTCAGTGGCTTAGGCTGTAGGCCGAGGTACATACAGACATACAGTCATACAGACAGATATACACACAGACAGACAGACGGAATTGCGGGACCAAATTTTTTCGTGTTCTCTATCATCGTAATGTCAAATTTGATTGTTATCTCGAGTTCCATAACTTGCCCTTTAGTACCTACATATGTATATCGCAAGTAAAAATCGACGCATCCCTTTAGGCTGAAGCGCTGTCATTGTATTTTGATCAAACTTCAAAGCCTCGAGTTTGATTTTTTTTACGAATTAATAACTTGCCATATGGAGCGGGCTCAAGGCTGTACCGAACCAACTAAGAAAAAGTTAAACTCAAATACATTGAGAGGTTAAGCAAATAAACTTTTTTCTTCTGATTTAAGAATTAAGTTAATAACATTAAAAAATCAAGATGTGAGGAATCTTTGGGCCTTACCAATAATCAAATTTAGTCACGATTTAAATATTTCAGTAAAATGGAACATAATGGAATGGGCTCTAAATAATAAACCGTACATGATATTACCTAAATATTTACGTGGACTATAAATAATGAACCATATATCGAATTAAATACAAAAAAATGTGAATATAATGTATAGTTAATTATTTAGGACCCATAACTTTATGAAGAATATAGATAAAAATATTTGAATTGAAGTGCTAGTGATGTTCCTTTAAAACAAGCTTTAACTAGAATCACTGGGGTTCTGTACATATGGTAGGCTTATACACTCAGACAAATAGCCTGTCACACAAAATGATACAAAACGAGAAAAAACGTACGACCAAAATTTTTCGTCTTCTAAGGCAATGCCAGTTCCAAGCTTCCTAGTCACATTTATAAAAACCAACTTTTCCAACATTCAGCAAATTCATGTACCAGCAGCTAATGCAGAAGAAAAAATTATAGCAATATTCTCACAAATGTCAGCTCGTTTTTTTTTACTTCTTGTTTGCCTCTCGATTATCTATACAATCTCGCTCAACCAAAAAAGTAACATTACCACCACCAAGTCGACGCATTAAGAATAATTTAAATAAAAGAGATTTTGATCGATGTATTCATTTTTTCAAGCGTTTACTGTGTCACATAAACAAGTAACTTATTATATTTGTAGAAGATTTAGCTTTATTTTTTACCAAATAGCCCCGGCGAATAAAACAAAATGAATTTGAGAGAAATTCACTCATTTCATCCAGTGCGGATGCGGAAACATTTTTATGGCTTTATCTATATACGAAAAATATACAGAACACGGGGAGACGAAGCTAGAGCTATGTGCTTGACGTCACATTAACTTAATGTATGACCACCATTGATCAAATGGAACCACAGAGAATCTACCCCTCTGATGTGCATTATCGTGTTGCGTGTTTCCGGATTTATTTTTTTGCTCTTCTCGCTTACTTTTTTTTTTTTGTGCTCCTGTCAAGACTAAGCCACAGCTAAAAAAGCCCGCAGTTGAGAGATGATGATTATGTTTTTGGGGGTGCTACTACCTTGTTCATGTCCATTCCCCATAAATAGACCAGGACATTTATGAGATTTTTTTGTATCACTCTGCATTAAAAACAAAAAGAAATGCAGATTTTATTTTGTTAAATACATCTGAAGCGTGAAACTAATCGCATACAAATGTTTCCGAAAAGCAAGCTCTTACAAAAAATATTTACATTATAAATAAACATACGTTTGTATATATAGCCTTAGGGATGTATCAAGGTATATTAAATCACCACTGGGGGATGTTTATATCATTGCACTCAAACAATGAATTTGTTGGAGAGTAATAAAAGTATATATAAGTTTATGTACGCAAAGTGCTGTGCAAAAAAATATTTCAAGACCTTGCATTGATGTTCCTATGAAAGGCTCACAGCTGGACCGAACAAAGTCATACAAAAATATGCCAACACTAAGCTGCTGATGCGGAACGATATTTTTCGTTGGTGTCCAATATGACAACGGAATACTTACGAAAACCACAACGAAAATTACCCCTTGAAACCTTGAAAGTCACGTTTGCAAAAACAAAAAAAACAAACACAAACGCATAAAAATTACAAGAAGCCATGTTGTGATGAAAGAAACAACAAATACAAAGACAAATAGAGACCAAATGTCACTTTTCCGCACGCAATTAATGATACAGCCAATTAATTCTGTGCGAAAAAAAAGAGGAGAGATCTTTCCAAATAATCTGCTACCAATTTAGATTTCGCTTATCGAACAGCGTACCGCAGAACGAAAAGTAGAAAGAAATTTTTCGTTTGTGATTTCGTTGTGTCATTGTTGTATGGGATTTTTCGTTTTGCATCAGCAGCATACTACACTTAAGTTAGAAAGATTTTAGTTCCTGGAGTTAAGCCTAGTATGCTGCTAATGCAAAACGAAAATTCCCACACAAAAATGACACAACGAAATCATGAACGAAAAATTTCGTTCTGTTCGTTCTGCGGTACGCTGTTCGATGAGCGAAATCGATAATTGTAGCAGAGTATTTGGAGAGATCTCCCCTCCTTTTTCGCACAGAATTAATTGCCTGTACCATTTATTGTGTGCGAAAAAGTGACATTTGATGTCTGTTCGTGTTTGTATTTGTTGTTTCTTTCATCACAACATGGCTTTCTGTGATTTTTCCGCGTTTGTGTTTGTTTTTTGTTTTAGCAAATGGTGACATCTTCAAAGTGTAATTTTTCGTTATGATTTTCGTAAGCATTTCGTTGTCATGTTAAAGACCAACTAAAAATTTTATTTCGTATCAGCAGCGTGCTAGGCTTTAAAGGTAGAAAAATCAAAACAGTTTTTATGTCTATAATAATTGCCTTTTTTTTACATTAAAAAAAATCTCTAATCTTATAAAATAAATGAATTTATTGTTTTGATACATTTTTTTCAAAATATAAATCCACGATTATTTTATTACATAACGATTTTTTATGAACCAAGTCATATGCATGACTGTATTTTTGATTTTTGAGAATTTCTAAATTTTTCGAAGCAAAACTGAACTGAATGCTAAATAAAACATACAAATAAAAAATTATTGAACTGCCTAATACTTTGGTCTCGACAACTTTGCCGCTATAACGGATTCTCGTCATTCTCTAACAAGACAGATTACGTCAGATTCATATTAGGCGTTTTGCTTTTTTAGTTCAGAGTTTGTTCAGAGCAGAGCACTGATTAGACTTTGAGCGAACGGAGTAAACTCTGAGCAGAGTATGTTCAGAGTAGAAACACACCTGAGCTCTCAATTGTCATAGCCGTCAAATTACATGGAAACTGTATGAAGTTGGCAATGCTCAGTTTTTTACTCCGTCTGCTCGGTTATTTTATTCTGAGCTCATAGAGCACGCTCTCTGAACGAAAAAAGAAACACAATCTTCAAGCTCTGAGCGCTCTGAACTCAAAAAGAAACACAACATTTTTGATTGACAGCTCTGAACTGCTCTGAACTAAAAAAGAAAAACGCCTATAGTGTCTCAAAAATCTGAACTTAAGGGTATCGAATACTTTCTTTTGATGTAAACAAATCGGCCCATTCTTTTTTGTTTAACAAAAAGGGTTGTTTGTTTTTTAACAATTTTTTTTTGAAATTAAAACTAAAAGATTCTATAATCAGGCGTACAGAAAAATTCAGATATATAAATACCTCTCTATACATTATGTACGTTTGTGTGTAGGTATATGTGGATATTTCAATAATTTAAATGATGCTCTAAAATAATCCTTTTACCAAAATATTTCGCACACTAATGTAACATATACATACATAGTTTTGTCCAAGAAGAAATATTTTTGGTCTCTGTAAAATATAGGACTATCTGGAGGGATTCTGGCTTTGTGGTTTTGCCTGATGTCATATACATAGTTGAGTGTGTTTTACCCAATTAAATTTATCTCAATGTTTTTAAATTAATTCTGTTTATTGTTGTTTTTCAATGTTGTCTATTGTGCGTGTAAATTGTTAATTTGCCATGAAACCGCCGTTTATTTAGTTTATATTTCAACTTCACAGAACATTTCTAATAAAATTTAATGAATTATTTAAATGAGTGAAAAAAATTGTTTTCTAGAGAAACACAATGGCGATAAAGTAAGTTTTTGTTTTATAGTAGATAGGTATAAATGGGAATTTTTCATTACATCTTACGTCAACAGAATTAATTAAAATTTGATGGCTACACATATAAATTAACATTATTTTATTTATTTTTTATTTAAAATTTTGTTTTTGTTTACGAAAATTTAAACATCAAAAATAAAATTTGACAAGTTTTAATGAAAAAATGGTAACAAAGAGATATCGGTTTCTTAACAGACTAGCTGTACCATAATGAAAAACACATAACTTTTCCATAAATTTATTAAATTTTTAAAGAAGGTACAGCTGCTTGTCTGCGCCTACATACATAGCTATAAGCTACAGCAGTCTAAGGAATTCTTAGTTTCATTTCAAAGTTTGTCATGTGTTTATTATTATTTTAGAATAAGGAAAACTTATTTTGGGTGCCTGTCACAATCCAATATAATTGATGAGCTTCCGAAACAACAGCTATAAATCAACTAACAAAAAATTTATATCCATACTACATATGTGGACATATCTAGTTTTCCCCTGTCAAAATTGGTTTTCTTAAAAACAAAAAATGTCAAGCTTAACACCTCAACACTATTCTCATAAATATTCGGATAAATATATACACATACATACATACATAGTACAATGATTGACCAATACAGAGAAGACAATCATTCCTTCATGCATATTTTTCGTGCAACCCGGACATTCTTCAAAAACAAAATGAAGTCCTATAGGTCCTCATGTTCTGCAAACAAGGATATCACATCACGTCTCTTAACTAAGTCGAAAACGTGTTCAAGTGTCCAAAAGGATAGTGGCTGCCAGAAATATAAATCTTAAAATAAAAAAAAAAAATAAAATAAAAGTTTTGGAACATCTTGAAGGTATTCCTGTAGTGATAAAATTGTTTTTTTTTTACCCTTAGAATTTATCCAGTCCTGGATTAAGACGTTTCAATGCAATATTAGTTCTAAGGGCCAGTTATACCAAGGGGGTTCGAAAATTTGATCCTTCGTTCACCAATTTTAACTCACAAATTTCGGCAGATTTACTGAGGTCAAGTACCGAGTTTTTTTTTTAAGATTTTTTTTTTTTACAAGTACACTTGAGCAAAGCTTTAAAAGGACTCTCCAAATTACTTTAAAAACAACAAAAAGGAAAGAAATAGCTTTTTACAATTCTTCTTTTCGAATAGAAAACTCTAAGGCCAATTTTACACATGCCCGGGCGGCGCGGCGATGGGGTTAACGAAACCGATTAGGTAACTTAAATGTTCGTACAAGATATAATATAAAAAGTCCCTTTACTAATACTGAATCACATATGAAAAATAGGATATTTTTAATTTACTGCCGTATATTTTATTTTGCCAAAATGTTTGTAAATTAAAAATTTCCAAAAAAAAAATAAATAAAGGGGGAATTGGATTTTAAGTACTTCTAAGGTAGTTTCATTGTCTTCACAAAATTCATTGATATGGTTAATCAGTCAATTTTGTTTGATTACCGCCATTTTACTAGAACCTATGAAAAACACGGTACCAATTTAACCCACTGTGAATAAACTGACCCTTGGAGACATTTCTACATGAGAAACAATGTATGTGATTCAATTCTTTGATAAAGGGCCAGGCGGGGTATTTTTGATGAGTTTTGCCCCAGAGGGCACTGATCACTCATACGGCATCATACCTACCTAATGTATTTTGTAGAATGAGGTTAAAAAGGATTTTTTTCTTTTCGAAAATAAAATACTATTTAACCAAATTGACAACAACAGTTTTTACAGTTTTGACAATTCTGCCAATTTTTTGTAATTGATTCGAATACATTGAGTTTTGTAACCCCTTAGGAATGGACGCCTTAAAAAAACTGCCTATTCGTTGTATCCCTAAATTCAGCACCTATTCCAAATAAAATAGGTTCGTTATGAAGAGATATGTGTTTTACTTTTCCGATTTCTCCATCTCTATGTCTTGCACTTTTATATCCAATCGATTTTACTGCATCAAAGTTTATATACTACAACGTCAGTTGTAATCGAAAATCGAAAAAAAAACTCTTAACAAGCCAGAGAAGGACTTCGAGAAAGTCCTGCTATTGTTCGTTAACTTTGCCAAACAGTAGAAAAACCGAATTCAATTCAATGATATAAAAGGAAGAGTAAAAATCAAAGGATTATTTTTTCTTTCCATGACCATCACAATCCCTGTGAGAGTATGCATACATTTATGTACATACGTACAAATTTTGTTTGTATTATAAAAAAAAAAAAAGAAAAAAAAAAAAAAAACATTTTAGTGGACGAATGAACACTTTTATGTTCACTCTAGCATTCAACATTTTTCTGCTTTTACGATGCAGTAAAACTGCTAAACGGATGAGGACCACTTCAAATCTTGTTGAACACCACTAAAAGCGCCAACATCTAGTTCAGACCTAGAATATAGCTAGAATAAAGCGAGTGGTTGATTTTGGTTTCAAGTTTCGAGTCGGAAAACGATTGATTTAAATCAAGGCATCAGACGAATCCTGTAGCGCAGTAGTTGAGTTAAGTTTTACAAAACGTTCACTCTGGCTGCCAAATAAATGAGTTGTTTCTGATTGAGGGATTGATGATTTTTATTTTATTTTTAGTTTTTTTTTTTTGTATTCTCAGTTCTATTGAAAAGAAGAAAAAATTTCAGAAACAAATAACGTTTAACGGACTTTGATTAAAGTGTGTTTCTGTCAGTAAGAAAATTAAAATGTATAATATGAAGTGAACGAAAATTAAATAATAAAATAAGCGATCACTTTTTTTCTCGTGAAAAAATGGCAACTTTGTGTAGTTTGCGATTTTATTGGGAATAATAAAGGTACAAAGGGTATTTTTCTATTTATTTCCAATACAATTTATTTTTTAAATCATCCTATAGTTTTATTTTATTATTTAACGGACAAAAAATTATTTTTATTTGAGATGAGAGACTAAATAAATAAATTTGATGGCACAATAACAGCTCATGGAGAACTAGGGCCTAGTGACTTACAACTCTCAACTATTCCTTCCTCTGCAGGAATGAAGGGGACCTACAGTTTATTGCCGAATCCGAACGGTTAATGTGAGCGGTAATTTTCTATGACAAGAGATACTCTTGGAGGTTTTGTCAATTCCTCGCAAGAATCAGTAGCCGTTTTATTTTAAAAATTTTTAGTTGGTGAGGCTAGGGATTGTACAGTCCATCGCATTAACCATCACGCCACAGCTAGATAAGAGACCGTTACTTTTTAAATAAAAAAGAAATACATTTGATGATGTGTTTTCCTTTTCTTATTCTTTTTAACAAATTTTTGTAAAGTTTCAGAAGAAATAAATACTAAACTTGAAAGCTTAATAAGTATGGCGGCGCATCTTAAAAATATTTTCTTTCGCTATTCTACAGTTACTGTTTCGAAACAAGGCAAGGTTTTTCAAAAAAGAGAAACCCTAAAAACCCTTTTATAATTTCGTTCCTCTTTTAAGAAATTGAAAAATAGCTTTACAAATATTGTGGAACATGTATCCATTTTTGTATAGTGTTAAGACATAAATGGAAATAGCAACCTATTCCAACTGAATATTTAGATATGTACAGTGAAATCTCCCTTAGCCGGACAGCGACGCGACGGTCGCAACATTTTTGCCCGTCTAAGGGAGTTGTCCGTCCAAGGGAAAAAATAAAAAAATCGTTATATAAGGCAATGTACAGAATATAGTGGGATCATGAAAAGGTTATGCACCTACAGGCCATACATTTCAAGAAACAAGGTACAAAAACTGGCCTCAGCTCCAGAAATAAAATTCATTATGCATTTGATCACTGACAGTGATTTAGTGACATCGCATCTATTATCACTGTGAACCAGTGGGAAAATTTTTAATGCAAAAAAATGATATGGGAAAAGTATTTCTGAAAAAATAGGGTTTAAATTTACAAACTAAAAAAAAATTTTGTCCGCCTAGGAGAATTAAATTAAACAAATCATGGCTGATATTCTTGTCCGCGTTCGGGCAAGGGAGTGTCCGCTTAAGGGATCATAAAATAAATGGAATTTAAATCCAAGATCCACGGTCGTGAGAATTTGTCCGTTTAAGGGGATTGTCCGCTTAATGGAGTTGTCCGCAATAGGAGCTTTCACTGTATTTGATTTCCAAAACCAGCAACTGTTACTCCCGCACTATAACCACATAGTGCCTTTTCCATACGATAAATAAAAATAAATAAATAATTAGTTTCGGGCAATTTATGTTTCTGTCTATATTGGTCTGCCTCTCTCTACATGTATAATTGAATAGCTGTTTATCCAATTTGAAGAGACATATTCAATTATGCATAGCTATGGAGTTTTCTATCGCTGAAAGAGTACCTTATACCCCTATTTTCAAAAAAAGAAAAATACAGAAACCACCTTACAATCTACTGAATATATCAAAGTTTCACACACCGCTACTTATTACACATAATATGGTATGGACTTGAAAAAAATAACAGCAACGGAACAACTTTACGTACAAGTTTAAATATTCTCCACAAACAATGGCTTATAATTAATTTAGCAAACTTTTTCCCACCACTTTTCCAATTTGCAGCTTTGTAAGGTTAATGAATCATTAATAGTTCTATATCCGGATATCTATCTTATACATTCCTTAATCTTGCTACCTAAGTGTTATGTGATAATCCGAAAACTTAAGCAATACAATTTGCGACAAATTTATCTACCAAGAACCACATATTATACTGTCGGCCAAGAGAAAAAAAAAAAAAAAACCTCACAGCAACCCATCTCAAGAAGGATGATCATTATCTATACTGCGTATAGATATATAGGACTGTAGTACTATAGTTTACTTCTAAGTTTCTTGATAAAAAGTTTCTGTTAAATATCTAATAAATTCACGGCCACAATCATTAATCAATCCATCTTGAAGAGCTGGAAGATATTTTCGCCCTGAAAATCCTAAGAAGAAGTTCAAGTGTTTAATCATCTTTCGGTGTAGGTTATGTTGAATTTTCCATGTTCTGGACTTAATGTCATTATACAAACAATTTTCTTTTGCTCAGAAAACGGAGTCCAACTCCATTGCAATTGGGTTACCCACTGAGAAATACTACACAATAAGGAATTTAAGTAAATACCGTACTGCGACAAATGATTAATCCCCCGAGACAGTTAAGAGTTGATGACAATAATTACCAAGGCTATAATTGAATATATTACACACACGATATCTTTGTATTAGTGAAGGTGTTTCCATTCCACTCCATGGTATATTCTGTGAGCATACAATAATGAAGCCTTAAGCTTATAAGGCTTATAGTTGTCTTACTCACGTATTATTATATACCACCCATAACCTGTGCCCTACCACCCATTGACCTGGCATCTTGCGCTTAAATTTCGTTGGTCAAATTGTGAATTATTAATTTGCCCTGGGCTGATTTTGGTACTACGATAAGGTGCAAGTGAAATGGAACTTGTCACTTTCAAAGTGATCTGCATAAGTATATGTAAAGGTCTTAAACTTAAGCGAGTTGATAAATTATGTACTTTTTTACCCTTACTTCAGGCTAAGAAATAGTCCTGTTAAAGATACAAAGAAAGTCATATTATGGACCTACCATTGTTTTATTTTCGTATGTAATATAATTAAAGCTTAGTATTAACAGATAAATTACCATTTGAAAATACTGCGCTAATTTCTAAATTTTTTATTATAATAAGGACCAGTTTTTCAGTCGTTAGTTAAACCAGATTTAGTAATCTCTCTGTATATAAATGTATCCTTATCTAACTCTACAAGAGGTTTTTCAACATAGAATTCATGCAAACTGAGCTAAAAACTTGAAGGATACAATACTTAAAGCATCTGTTAACTAAACCACCAAATTTGGTGAGTTAACTCTGGTTTAACTTTGAACCCTCACTGAAAAATTGAGCCTAGGAACATAGCAAAATAGTCGATCAATTTTTTTTTCTCGACATTTGACTCAAAAATTGCAATATGCTATATAGGATCTTACATTTCGCGAGTTATAAAATGGCGGAAACGGGTAATTGGAGTACTCTTTAAAAGTCCAGCAATAGCCCGCGGCGTAATGGTTAATGAGTTAGCGTTAGACTATCAAGCGCAAGCCAGAGGTCTGGGTTCGATTCTGAGTTTCTGCCACCTAACAAAATTATTTTTCAGGGCTACTCTGATATTTTTTAGATAAGTGCAGTTCACCTTAGCCGTTCGGATTTGGCAATAAACTATAGGTCCCCTCCATTCCTGCAGACACGCCCAACTAACAATTTTAGTCCTATATTCATCCAAAGAAGTTTCATATTACTCCTTAACCTACTTCCATTAGTTTTGTAAAAAAAAGGCGACCTTTTTTCACTCCTATTTTACCTTTATTGAGTAAAATCGTTTTACTCCGAAGAATACTCATAAGATTTGTAAGAAGTGCTATAGAAGGAATGTATTTCTATAAAAAAAAATAAACTTTTGTATTTATTTTTTATTTTAATTTTATATTTGTACTGCATATTGTGTATATTTTTTCGTAAAGGATCTTTAGAGATAATTATTATTATTATTAGTATTGTAAATATTTGTTTTCAAATTAAAAGTTACTTACCCTTGCACCAATAGTCTAGCGCGCTAACCGCTCGGCCAATCTGTATTATCAAGGAATATAAAGTTACCAAGAAGACGCATCTCATACAAATTTTCTACTGAAAATGGAGGGTTCCAATGTTGAAACCCGCACTTTGGCTTTTTTATGGGCTTTTCAAAAATTCTCTGAGCGCTTTTAAAATGGGATGCCGCATACATTGAAACAGTCTGCTTTTTTGTCCTTGGAAAGCCCATAAAAAAAGCAAAAGCTCTGGGAGCTGGTCGCAATATTGGAACCCCCCATCTAATTGTAACCTAAAAACCTCATATAGTCATTCATTAAAGATGCTGCACAATAATGTAAACAGGTATGTATATTATATCATCGTTATAGAAAACAGAATACACCTATAGTTTTTCTATAGCGATGATCTTAAATCGTTTGAGTTTGTTGTTTACCGTTCCTCTTTCTGTCATCTTTTTTTTTAAATTGTTGGCGGTCCTTGTTTATACTTTTATAGTAGTTGTCAGACTTTTTAATTTTTACCACGATTTCATTACTATTTATTTATAAATTTAGATATGAATAGGTTTTCAGAAAAAATATTATTGAATTAAAATGGCCGCGTAGAAGCTCTTAAATAGTTTATTCTAGAATTTGCACCAGTCTTATACAAAATTTATAGGAACTATACTACACTATAACACCCAACAGAAAAAATTATAGCGTGATAAAAGTATGTCTTGGCCAAAGGTTCTCCGATAATCATTCTATAAAAATTTCGTGTATAGGTCCCATATTAATTCCTAAATTAAAGCCTTACAACATTTTCTTATACAATTGATATCGGAACGAAGCGACAGCTACTAGTATAAGGGTTTTTCAACTTTTTTATAGCATAATTTTGGGAGCAATAATTCTATGGTCATTTTATAGTGTGGCTATAGTATGATTATAGAAAAATTGACTCATTGTGCCTGTACCTGTAAGGTACTGCAAAGAATACTTAAGCGATGAATTATACCAACATTAACTCCTATAACGACTTAACTCCCCTATCGCTCTGGAAGGGCTATATACAAAATTTATAGGAACTATACTACACTATAACACCCAACAGAAAAAATTATAGCGTGATAAAAGTATGTCTTGGCCAAAGGTTCTCCGATAATCATTCTATAAAAATTTCGTGTATAGGTCCCATATTAATTCCTAAATTAAAGCCTTACAACATTTTCTTATACAATTGATATCGGAACGAAGCGACAGCTACTAGTATAAGGGTTTTTCAACTTTTTTATAGCATAATTTTGGGAGCAATAATTCTATGGTCATTTTATAGTGTGGCTATAGTATGATTATAGAAAAATTGACTCATTGTGCCTGTACCTGTAAGGTACTGCAAAGAATACTTAAGCGATGAATTATACCAACATTAACTCCTATAACGACTTAACTCCCCTATCGCTCTGGAAGGGCTATAAAAGAGCTATAGCAGCGAATAATATACTTAAGTTGCTAAAATCAGAAGCAATTTGTTAGTTGGGCGCTCACAGGAATGGTTAAGAGTTATTGTAAGTCACAAGCCTTGTTTTGTCATGAGCTTCTGTGCCACCAAATTAATTTTTTTTTTAATTTATTTATTTATAATAGGAACTACATACTACAATCAGTTCCACTCGATAATCTTCTCCTTAGTCATCTCTGAAACAGATGCAAATCAAACTTTTCACATCTTGACTCGCCATGTTTATAGGCTTGAATTATTGTTACAAGACTGAAATTATTATTTAAATATTAGAGCTTAACCCAAAACGATTGTGAGAAATACGCAAACACGATTTACCTACTCAAAATTACAGCTTTATAGAATAATTTATTATCATTTGATATATTGCATAGAGTTGTTAAATCAGTAAAAAAATTAAATGAGGTATCAAATTTCCCAACATAATTCCAATCATGTATCAATGCCTGTTGCATATACATACGTGCGCATATCAAAACCACATGTTTACCGGAACAATTTGTTATATGTGTTGGTAATCATTTAGAACATCACTCTCCCATCCTTGTAAACCCCACCCAGGCTCCGATAAATTCAGCCAAATATGCACTTATGTACATATGTATGTACATAAAAAAGGTATATATATATACACAATATTCTGCACATCTTAATATTCGCACGTATAGAATATTCATTGTTCCTAATCATGTTGCAATTTAATTTGCTGTGCCTGAAAGCAGCCAAACCGTTAGTTTATTTTCCCAGTTTACCCTGAATAAACTGCACTTATCTTGTTTGAATACTCACATCTCTATGTAGTTATCAACAACTAAAATAAAACAGAATCAAGTCAAGACCATACAACACACAATGACGTCATGAGAGTACAGAACATATGGCACTGGCACCGCAATATTAAAGCATCAATGAAATGACTGACAAAACGACATAACGAGTAACGACAACAACAACAGCCGACGACGACGATGATATGAAAAAAGTGAATAAATGTAATACAAAAATATTTCATCCTTGAAACTCGAGAGATATCACGAGAGCAGAGAATTCAAGGAATTCCCATACATTTTCATACAAGAAGTCCCATCCTAGTGCTGTCCCACTAAACTCTTCTGTTCTGTTGCTTCGCATTGTATATGCCATAGCCTGCCACAGCATCATTGCAGGGCTTATAAGTAAAGTGTATGTATACCAGATCCGCATCACCACGATGACGATGATGATGGCAAAATAGCAATGTGTATGAAGTGTGAGAGTGTGTTTGTGCACAAGATATCAGAATTTTGGGGGAGATTGATGCGAGTTCACCATCTAAATATAGCATTTCCACATGAATACATTGTTGGAGTTTGGAGTCCTGCTTGAGGCCAACAACATTCAAACAAGCTCAGCCACCAAAACCAGAACGCTCTGTTTCGCCGGTGTACACAATTTTGTGTGTGTGTTTATTTGACGTGTATTAAATTGAAAGGATGGTGTACGTACACACTTCTGTAGGAAACTTTTGCTGTAACTGCTGCATGTTAGTCATCGTAGCCATATCCCGTAGCATAAAATGTTTGCAACTCATTGCAATGAGCGACTTTTTCATCATAAACAGCTGGTACGATTCCACTTCGTCGTCCTCCTGCAAAATTATCAGGCCTAAATAAATAGTAATACCAAAGTAACTCCGACCAGTTGGTAGAATAATTTTAATTGTTCAAGTTGTGATATCAAATGAAAACTTCAAAATTTTCACAACAAAAATATTTTAGTAATTCACGGTTTTTCTACAAATACTGCCCCGTAGATTTCGGAATATTTAATTTTATTTTGTCAACCTTATCAACTATACGTTTGCATGTAGTAGTGGAGTCATTATCAATATTTCAACTATTTCAATGGTAACAGAATGTTTGAGATAGATGTAATCCATTCTGACAGAGTTTACATGGGTCACTGGGGCGTATACTTACTTTTTTTTTATCGACTTTTTGTTTTGTTTGTTTTTGACCAGTTTCAATTTGTTTGAATATTATTTACATTTGTAGAATTTAATACTATAAAAGAGGGAGAGAAAAGATCTATATTTTTAGATTATAAAATGCACTACATGGATCAAATGAACGTGTATAATTAAAATTAAAAACTTAAATGTCCATTTCCATTCTCACGGAAGGTGCTTGTAAATGATTTGATAATGTTATGATATCTTTAATGATAAAGTATTCAAAAATAATAATTTATTCAATTAAAATTTAAAAATTAGTACAAATGGTAACATTTGTTTAAAACTAAAAAATTCAAAATTATAAAAATTTAAAAAAATTTCTTCAGTATTATTTTAAAATCATATTTTTCTAGATATTTTGGAAAAATTAGCTTAAATGTATTATCATGATTTTTTTTTTTATAATTTGCGCGCACACAAGGGGTTTCTTGGTATACATTGATCTTGAATTTCTGAATATCACAATGAAAGGGAAAAACAGAGCTTGGAAGAGCATTCCACATTCGCTTAGTACGGCTAAAGAACGAATCTCTGTATTTGACAGTACGCCCGAAATTGGGCTCAAGGGTAAACTGATGGGCATTTCTCGAAGCGCGAGTATAACGGTTGAATTGTTTAAGGGGGGGGAATGCACCTGGCTATTTCACTAGAGCCAGTGACGTGCCGTGGTGCTTTTAGTAGGCTGTTCGCTGTGTTTTTTATGCAGTAAAAATATCCATTCGGGGAGAGTACCTACGTTAGCTTTGGCAACATTTGATAACGTTTTTTTGTAGAGTGGTTAAAAACAAGCATTCTTTTACTATGGGAGGGAGGTCTACCTAGGCCCGTTTAAGAGGTATGGCCTCGAAAAAATGACTTAAAATGAAAAAAAAAAAATATTAAAAAATAACGGCAACACTTACTATACAGTATTATACCGGTTTTGAAAACCAGAAATATGTTCTTTAATCTTAAATTTAAGTTCAATTATTTATGTTAACATTTTTAAAAAAATCCGCATAAAAACTTAAAATTTTCATAAAAAAAAATGAAAAAAAAAAAATTGTAGACTAATTTTTCCAAAATTGTGAAAAGAAGTGCTAAATTAACTTTTTGTGGTCAATGCGTATATTAATTTTCAATCGAACACAAGGAACCGAATGGTTTTATGTCTTCTAGTTTTTTGAGAAAATTGAAAATACATTCTATTTGAAATTTTTAAGATTTTTTATAAATGAGTTTTTGTAATATTGTGACATTAATAAAATGCATAATTCATTGAGGTTTTTTTGATATCCCTTTCATAAGGAAGTGACAATTATTTTTGAGGTAAGAATTTTTTTTATAAGTCAAGTCAAGCGATTTTTTCAATGAAATTTGAGAAATCGTTGATAATCGTAATTTCTCGCTGCGCTCTTAAGATTACCGCCATAAAACCATAAACTTATTTATTTAACATAGTTAGATGCACAATAATGTGCACATAATTTTTGAAAATTTTGAAATTTTTCATCACATTTACCGATAAATGTGATTGAAAAATAATCAATTTTGGGTTTATGGCGCCTCAATTATATTTTTTTATATGGAGAAATTATATCAGGAAATTGGTTGATTTCTTACCTTTCTTTAGATACCTCTATGAAATAAATCCTTCCACTTAATCAAAAGTTATAAACAATCTAGTCAGGTTCTATCGACATTTTTGATGATTTTTTAAGTAAAAAAATCATCCCTCACTGCAACCGAGTCGTGGCGAACGATCAACACATACATTTTCTTTGTTTGAGCTTCGTTGGTGCGTTTGATGAAGGTGAACACCAATGCATAAAGATTTATAAGGGAAAACGATTTCTTGTGCTTTTTTTGAATTTTTTTGTATGTGGATTTGGGTTAGCTGGGTGCGCTGAAGTAAGGAGAACACCCTACGAGGAAATTTTTGTTATTCGGCACTTCTTTGACTGGTAGGTATTTAATTTGAATTATATGTTGTATGTGTATTTGTGTTAGCTTGCGGTGCGCTGAAGTTAAAAGAAATTTTTTCGTTACTTTAAATGGAAGTGAATTGAGGAATTGAAGGAATTGAGTTCGTACACAGATCTTAATTATTTATTGACGTATGTATTGATAGGTTATAAAGGAAAAGAAAGACAAATACGTATTTTGGAAAACTTTGGCTATTCGTATGAAAATTAAGATGGTGGTAGGGTGTGCGGTGAATACCTGCGCACCTTCGAATTATAATCAATAATTTGCTTTACTTTATATCAAATACTTTTACTAAATAAGCAAACTAATTTAATTGATACGCAAATATAAAAATAATCATAAAAAGCAAAAACACGTCTTGTTTTATAGAGAGCTTTATTACAAGTGATTTTCTTAAGCAAACATATTAAAGTCTCATAGCTTAAAACTAACAGTTAACATATTAGAGTTTAGAGAAGGTTCATATTATAACATTAAAATAAATCATACGATTGTACAGCTAGAGAGCAAAAAGATGAGAAGTTAACATGAATTGCATACACATATTATTGTATGTATGAATAAATCGATTTAGTACTAAATAGAAGAGGGTGTTCAATATTATTTGTACGGACTTATTGTTCATATTTAGCACATTGCAAATGAATATCTCTTACAGCTCGACCATCCTGAATACAAATCGTCCTCGATTTACATAGTTTCATTTAATGATATCAAAAGAATTATAATATTATTACATATTATGTACATGAACATAATTATATAAAATTATATAAAAACATTATTTTCGAATACTGAAAGTCAGTTTTTTTTGTGATTTAGTAATAAAATAAACATAAAATTATAATTTAATTATAATAATGATATGAATCGTTATACATAAAACGAAATTTATTTTCAAACAATTTAAATATTGAACATTTGTATTATTATTATAAAAGAAATAAATGGTCTTGTAAAATAATACGATTAGGATTAATAATGAAACTAAGTATTGATACATCCGAATAATTTAAGACTTTTATTTAAGTCGAGACATATGGTTTCATATTTTCGGGACATGCAACACCCTCATAAGGAATTCGAGAAATTTGAAGATTTTCTAGATCCTTAATTAAGTAACGATCATTTTGTAGTTTTTTCACTATCTCAAAAGGACCTTTGAACTTAGCAAGAAGTTTTTTGTTTATACCTGGGGTAGTTACTACGTTTTTCACCATGACAAAATCTCCAACATTGTAGACATGCGGTTTTTTATGGTGTTTATCATAATACATTTTATTTGATTCTTGACTTTGAACAGTTTTTCTACTTGCTTGCTCCCTTAACGATTGCAAATCTCGCGGTTCATCCACTATGATGTTTTCATTTAAGTATTCTCTAATTTTGTCGTTAACAATCCCCTTTTGCTCAACACCGAAAAGCAAAACACTCGGACAAAAACCCGTGCTCTTGTTAACAGTATTATTCAGCGCAAATTCCACTTTAGCTAAATACTTCGTCCAGTCCCCTGGTTCAACCTCGCTCTCCTTAGCCAACATCGGAGTAAGACACCTGTTGACGCGTTCAACCTGGCCATTCGATTGAGGTGAACTAGTGGCGATTTTTATATGCTTAATACAATGATCTGTGCAAAATAAAGCAAATTCCTCGGAAGTAAAGCAGCTGCCTCTATCCGAAATTAAACGGTTTGGTCTACTATAGGTAGAAAAATATGTTTCTAGACATTGAACTACTTCCTTGGAACTTGTACTTTTAACTGCAAATAGCCTAGTGTATTTCGAAAACCCATCGACTACCAGAAAGATGTGTTTCTTGGAATTTCGCACGGAGCATGGTAATGGACCATAGTGGTCAACATGAATAGTGTCGAAAGGCTTATCACCTTTCGGAATACTATGAAAATCGCTTCTTTTTTACCGTATGGTGGAGAGAAGTGTACGCATTTTAGGCAGTTGCTGATATAATTCTTTATTTTTGTTTTCATGGCAGGAAACCAGTAGGTTTTTCGCAGAAAATTATAACACTTTTCAACTCCGACATGACACAATGCATCGTGATGTGTTTGTATAACACTTCTCTCCATTTGAGATGGAACATAAAAATAAACTTTCTTAGCAATTTTGCGATAGACTAAACCATTGACTAACTCGTAGGCAGGACTTTCTCTTTCTTCCAACATTCTTACTATATTTCTTACTACAGAATCTTTTTGTTGCGAAGCTGCAAGCACATGCTCAAAGGAGTCTGACTCGACGATTAAAATATTATGGCAGCGGCTAAGAGCGTCGACATGTTGCATCCTCTGACCATCTCTATGCTCAATGATGTAATCGTAGTCTTGGAGCTCCAGAGCCCATCTTGAGATTCGCGGATTTAACATTTTTTTATTAAGAGTAAGGGTCAGAGACTTACAGTCCGTAACTATTTTAAATTTTATACCGGTGAGGTAGATTCTAAATCTCCTCAGAGCAGACACTATGGCTAACGTTTCCAACTCATATGAGTGATACTTTGATTCTTGAGAAGTTGTTCGTTTTGAGTAAAAGAAAATAGGATGGAAGTGCTTATCTTCCTGACGCTGCAGCAGCACTGCACCAAATCCCAAGCTACTTGCATCGCAGTGCAATTCGGTTTCAGCATGAGGGTTGTAAATACTTAGAATTGGAGCATTCAACAACTTCTGCTTCAACAATTCAAAAATTTCTAACTCGTTTTGACCAAAAACAAATTTCGCATCTTTTTTGAGGAGGTCATATAATGGTTTAGCTATGGTGGAAAAGTCCTTTATGAACTTCCTAAAATAAGAAGTTAAACCCAAAAAAGAATGCAAATTTTTGACATTTGAAGGAACAGGAAACTCCGCAACGGCCTTTAAACCATTGATGTTCGGTCCTATGCCATTAGCAGAAATCTCGTACCCTAAATAAGTAATCTTATCAAACATCAAAAGACACTTGTCATACCGCAATTGTAAATTATATTTCATGACAACATCCATAACATCTTTTAAAATTTTAAAATGCTCCTCTTTAGATTCGGTTGCAACAAGCAAGTCGTCAATGTAAACTAGTATTTTTCCCTCACTCATAAGGTCTTTAAAAAGCGAATTGATGTAACGCTGAAAAACAGATGGTGCATTTTTTAAGCCAAAAGGCATGCGCAAGTATTCATACTGTCCTAATGGTGTTATAAATGAGGTGAACTTCACAGACTCTTCAGACATCTTAACGTGATGAAATCCACTTTTTAAGTCTAGCAATGTAAAATACTTTTTGCCGCGTAACCTGTCCAAGTGATCCTCAATAAGAGGGATCGGAAAATTATCTTTTAATGTCAGTTTATTCAACTGACGAAAGTCTATGCAGAGACGCAACTCGCCGGATTTTTTCTTTGCCAACACGATCGGTGAAGCATAAGGGGAATTGCTTTCTCGAATAACATTGTTTTTTAATAGCTCATCAAGAATTTTTTGAAGTTCCAGCTTATGAGCGTAAGGCAATCGTCGGGGAGCACAATTAAAAACACTGTTCTCATTCGTCAAGACGATTTTCATTTCAAAATCATCTGTAAAAACTTTGTTCTCAGAAATATTTTGCGTAACTAAACTTCTTACTAAATTTTGGTCACTGTAATCTAAGTTTTCATTAATTTTTAAGCAACCCGATTTTTCATTATCATCTGATATATCAATACTTAGAATTTCTTTGATAAATCCTTCACATAAAGAGTCGTTTAAATTATTCTTTTCAATTAAATCGATATTTTCATCTTTTAAAACAAGTTTAGCATTATTCTTTTGTAAAAAATCTCGTCCTAACACTATCGCATTTTGCATAGTTTCATTTTTGACAACTAATAAACATAAATTAACAAAATTACTTTTAACTTTGACATTACATATAACGCTACCCAATAAAATAAGTTTGGAATTATTAATACCTACAAAATCTTTCCAAAGAGATGGTACCGATGTCATCAGAAATGGTGGAACGTAACGCTGCTGTACAAAACTTATGGGGCTTCCAGTGTCAATCAATGTCATCGCACGCATTGTAAAACGCACGGAACCAGAGTCATCATTTAAAAATTCATACTCGAACACATCATGAAAGTCCCCCATAGAGGAACGCGAAGAAATATGAGTTTCTTTTTGTAACTCAGGATTTTGGACCACAAGAACTGACGATGGTTGTGGACAGTCCTTAACGACATGGCCTTTGTGACCACAGCGAAAACAGGAACCTTTTTCTCTCCGGGGCTTTTGGCAATTGGTGGAAATATGCCCAGCTTCATTGCAGTTGAAGCACTTTGCAACGAATTTGGTACTCGAGCTTGGTGAAGATTTTGGATGTGGTGTCGGTTTGTGAAACACAGAGGTAGATGATTGCGGCTCATATTTCATTTTCTCATACTTTCTCAATATGGTTTTCAGCTCGGCGATGTTATTCGCAGTCAACAAAATTTGCTTATTAAAAATAGAGTCAGGAATACCCTTAATGATATAACTTATAACATCCTGCTCTTCGATGTCAACTTGAGATGCTATTTCTTGCATGTTTAGCAAGTACTGTTGAAAAGTTTCGTCCTTGCGTTTCTTACGTCCTCGCAACATATTATGAACATCTGTAGCTGACGCATGGTTATGGAACTCAGCCAACAAAGCATTTTTTAACCCATCCCAAGAACGACACGAGGTTGATCTTAAAAACAACTTTGCAGTACCATGAAGCAATCTTTTAGCGTATACAAAACTTTCGGACTCGGTTAATTTGTAGAGAAGTCTCGCATCCTCAAAACTACTGATCCACCTCTTCACGTGATAATTATCATCACCAGAAAACGTTGCCATCGTGTCTTCAATATCACGAAATGTGTACGATGGTGAATGTACATCTCTGCGATGGTTACCTAACTCGGCTAACCTTTGTTCCAACAAAGCAATCTCTTCCTTCTTTTTTACCATTTCAGGCAAACTCTCTAACCTCTGTGAAACAGCCCTGTCTTCCTCAACTAAATCTGACTCACTTTCATCGGCATCCATGTCACCATTTAGATCATCATTTGAGAACAACTCCTCTAATCGACCATCATCGAGAAGAGCTATTCCTTCCTCCAAACGTGACTTCAGCATGGCTTTCAGTCCCAACGTGGACAAACCCATCTCGACAAGTTTAGCTTTTAGTCTTGGGACAGTCGCGCTTTGCACAAACATAGCGGCACGAGCACTTGCATCCATCATAAATTTTTTTTCAATCGAAATATCAAAATTTAAGCGTAATCTAATTTTTAAGCATGCACAAACTTTACGCAGATTTTTTATCTCACTTCTGAATAATTATAATCAATAATTTGCTTTACTTTATATCAAATACTTTTACTAAATAAGCAAACTAATTTAATTGATACGCAAATATAAAAATAATCATAAAAAGCAAAAACACGTCTTGTTTTATCGAGAGCTTTATTACAAGTGATTTTCTTAAGCAAACATATTAAAGTCTCATAGCTTAAAACTAACAGTTAACATATTAGAGTTTAGAGAAGGTTCATATTATAACATTAAAATAAATCATACGATTGTACAGCTAGAGAGCAAAAAGATGAGAAGTTAACATGAATTGCATACACATATTATTGTATGTATGAATAAATCGATTTAGTACTAAATAGAAGAGGGTGTTCAATATTATTTGTACGGACTTATTGTTCATATTTAGCACATTGCAAATGAATATCTCTTACAGAATAAACGTCACTGACTAGAGCACTGCCCCTGGAAATAACGATAAAAAAAAGAGAGAGACAGGAAACGTTACGACGGTGTTCGAGGGACGTAAATGATTCTATAATGTTCCTATCACCAATCAATTTGAAGGCTCCTTTTTGAATACTGTCCAAAAGGCTTAAATAAGTTGCTGGAGTACCAGCCCATAGATGGGAGTTATACTTTGGACGTATATAACTTTTAAAGATAATAGCCAGATCAGAAGGGGAAAAAAATTTCTTAGATCTCCGAAGGACACCTAGGCATCTTGCGGAATTTTTGGCAACGTCGAGTTTGTACTCGTTCCACAAGAGGTGGATTGTGATGCACATCCCGAGGATCGTAATAAATAGATGCATCAAAAGTCAGATTTATAGTGTAGTAAACATATTGGGGCTTATTCATATAGTTGACCACTAAACTCATGTTTTGCTAAAGAGAGTAATATGATTATATGAATACGACCGAATTATGTAACTTGTGTTAGGTCTCCATATTGGAATTAGAAAAATACCAATGTTTGCTTGGATTTCATGACCTTACATGTATTATTATTTATTAAAACAACCTAAATTACCAAAAAAAAAAATATCTACTGTAGAGAAAACCAGACACTATTTAAAATTAAATAAAATACAACAATTTGCCCGATTCAAAGTAGGTATGTTATTGGTTATGGGTTTTTGAGGAGATAATATGGTACAAGCGGTCTTATGTTAAATAATAATTCATTTTGGAATTAATTAGATCAACGCTAATTGGTTTTTCTGTTTGTCGAACATATATGTGATTTTGGTTATTAGTTTTGAATTAGCGAGAAAGTAATTTTAATTTTGTTCAAAACACCACAACAATGTTTAGTTATATAAGTATGTATATGCATGAGACAGGATAATTGTTTTCATTGAAACTGTCACAAACAGAACATTCTAATTTTAATTTTGATTTAATCAATGAAATGTGTTTCGTTAATTGATTTTTTTTTAATTTATAAGGGTGCAGTGGATGTTGTGTTTGACTGATAACTTGACTAAAAGGTGTAAAGTTCGAGTCCCACGCAACCTGTGAGATTTTATGAGATAATAAACACCTTATTGATTCAAAAAAAAGCTTTTAACGGCCTTTAGTCCATGCAAATTGGTGTTTCGTTCCGGCGATCTCACTTGGACTCATCAGTTGTGAAGACTAAAGGCCGTTAAAAGCTATTTTGAATCAATAATTCAACAAGTCCAATTAAATAGTGCTAAGTCTTCTAGTGGGCTGATTTATTTTAGTAGTATATAGAATTTGTATTATTAAAAAATCTTTGTAAACACCTTATTATTCTCAGTATATTTCTCAGTATATTCCTCAGTCTACTGTGACAAAAAAAATTGTACTCAAATTACTCGAAATAAAATGCACACATTGGATACCATATTTAAAATGGCTAAATGGCTTATATAATAATTTTAAAGATTTTTATATAAGATCAAAGATGTAACTTGGAGAAAAATTAAAAATATGTATGCCCTTTAAATTGTAGTAGCCGTGGCGTGATGGTTAGTGCGATGGACTGTCATGCCGGAGGTCTAAGGTTCGATCCCCAGCCTCGCCACCTATTTATTTAAAAGAAAAAACGGCTACTGCCTCTTGCGAGGAATTGACAAATCCTCCAAGAGTATCTCCTGTCACAGAAAAGTGCCATCAAATTTATTTTATTTATTTTTATGCCCTTTAAATTGCTAAGAAAATACTTAAATAATTTGAGCTAAGAGAAAAGCACCACTATAAAGGAGACTGATGATAGGGCTTGGCACCCCTTGAAATAGCTATATCTGATATCTCTAGCCAAACAAAAATAAAACGAATTAAAATACCCAAAATTAATTCGTAAGCAATTGGTGGTAGCACCTTTAAGTTGTTGTTGTTGTTCAAAATTCAATGAAATTGACGGAATAAAGAATGGTCAAGTCTAATAAACTGACATTCTAGTATAAATAATACAATACAAATAATAATAATGAAAAGAATTTCATTTGATTTTATTGAATAACTAGCTAGCTCATACCCTGTCTTTGCATGTGTTGACAAAGGCTTTGAAAAAAGGTAAAAAAGAAAATACATGTAAATATAAAAGTATGATATAAATATTAATTAAGCTGTTATCAAACCATTTCGCTGTCACCATATTTGCAAAAACAAACACAAACGCATAAAAATCACAGAAAGCAATGTCGTGATGAAAGAAACAACAAATACATACAAGAATAGAAAGCAAATGTCACTTTTCTGCACACAATTAATGGTACAGGCAATTAATTAGTCCCCTTTCACACAAAGATACTAGTTGCTGGTGATTTTTTTGACGATTTCTTTAAATCTCCTTAACAATCTCTTGTACCTTTCACACACAAGCAACAAAAACCCGGAGATTTTCTTTATTTTCGTTTTAAACTACCTTGGTTGAATGCACACAAACGTAGTGTGAAGAGAAACGTCAAAAAAATCTCCTGAATTTGTTGACCGGGGAGATTTCATTTCCCCCTCTTTCTTCCTGCCCTTCTCGCCTATGAACTAATTGTTGCCGGCAACTCAGTTGCCCTGTGTGAAAGGGGACTTATGTAGGAAAACAGAGAGAGGAGATCTCTCTAAATAATCTGCTACAATTATCAATTTCGTTCATCGAACAGCGTACCGCAGAACGAAAAGGAGAACGAAATGTTTCGTTTATGATTTTGTTGTGTCATTTTTGTATAGGACTTTTCGTTTCGCATCAGCAGCATACTAGGCTTAAAGGGGTAATTTTTCGTTGTAGTTTTCGTAAGCATTTCATTGTCATGTTGGAGACCAACTAAAAATTTCGTTTCGGATCAGCAGAGTACTAGGCTTTAAGTTGGAGACTTGCAGACCATAGAGATAAAGAGCAGTAGCGTAGTCTAAGATCCCACATATCTTACAAGTTTCTTACAAAATGGTGTCAGGGAAACTTTCCACAGTTTTAGTGTGTGAACAGAGACTGTTGTGAATCAGTTCCAAAGCACATATCGTCAGCTAAAATTTTAAAGTGCACTTTTAGCTGAAATTGAGATTTTAATATATCATTTTCTTAAGAAACACATTTTGTACAAATTGATTTTATTATACTGTTTTTCAATAGCTGTATTTTATTTTCCCCCAGATCTGATCCGGATTGGATTTGGAAACATAAATACAAGTATTACAAAAACAACACAAGATCCAGGTCTGCCTTTGGATTTGGATTTCAAAATCCATTTTCTGAACACTTTCCTAGCAATATTTTAATTTTATAGGTTGGTACCACTGCTGAGATTTACAAAAAAAAAATCAATAAAATTCAAAATTCTTGAAATTAAACACATGCCGCCATCATTCCAATTTTTTTTATGAGTTTTTTCTTCATTTAATAGAGCCGACGCGTCGCGAGGCACGGAAAAAATACATAAAAACTATTAACTTAATAGAAATTAAACTAAAAAAATAAAACTGTTCCATTTTTAAACATTCGCTGTTCCTTAGATACCAAATATTATTTCAAACAAGATTTGTGAAAATTTTCCTTCTGTCATTTTCATTGTGCAAATAAAGCCAACTGTGAGAAATAAATAAATTTGTGATCCAGTTTGTTTTATTATCATGATCTGATCCGGATCAGATGCGGGGGAAAATAAAATGCAGCTAATGTAACATAATTGTTGCAATGGGGAAATCAGTTTTCATACGGCGCTTAATGCAACACTTTTGGACTTATAGCAGTCTTAGCCAACGATATTATATACATTGTATGATTTGATGCTTAAGTTTGACCTACGTTCTAACATACAAAATGATGAACTTCAGAAATAATTCCATATTCATTATGAAAACCAAATTTGTTTCTATTTTTCTGATGAAATGATACAGATTCGTTCACATTTTTTTTTTGTATAAAATTTCTCTTAAAGATTTAATTTTATCTCCACTCCTCTAGCTATCATCGTTAACATTGTATACGCAGCGAGCAGATACTTAACTCAAGACGAATAAATTCTTATTATACACCGTAAAAGATTGAACGTTCCAAACAAAGCTCTCCTCAGGGATCCTTTGTTCTAGTTCTTTATTTCTTTGTCTCTTATACAGCAAGACAAAGTATTGTTGTCTTCTTATAAAATTCATTAAGTCTTGCTTGATGACTTATACTCTACACTATGCGTGAGCTTATATGTTGTTACTTAGATATATGTATGTCGGTATATAATAACAACGAATCTATATAATTTGGATATGTTATGAAGTACCTATACGTATATGTAATTTAGTCCTTAAAAGGCAACTGTTGCAGTCCTTTCAATAAAGACATTTTTACTTAATTACTCCATCCTAGTAAAAGCATTAAAAATATGAACCAGATGTTGTATGATAAAGTAAAAATCGAGTAAAATTAAGACTGACTTTTTGACTCCCTTTCCTTACACACACAATGTACTTTACTGCTTATAAGATATCTACACAAGCGTTCACGTATATATATATATTAATTTTGGTACATTGTCAGTTTAACAGACAAATTCATTCATTTATTCTGAATGTCACAACATCTTTTATATTATAGAACCCCCATCGAATAAAATGAATGAACGGAATGACAGCTTCTTATGGAGGCAAAATCAACCCCATATAGGAATTCATATATGTATTGGAAATAGTATATGTATGTATGTATAATAACTTGCCTTCTCCATAACAACTTCACAAGACTAGCTGAACGAAACAAACAAAGTACTCAGTACTTTATTATCCTTATTATCGGTATTTATGTTTTTTTGTTTGCTTCTTTGATTTCCAATTCCACCTTTTGCCGTTATTATTATTATTATTTGGGGTATAGGTACCTACCTATCCTTGTGTCCTTGTATATTGGTAAAAAAAAAATTAAACGTGTACCCTCGATATGATGAAAGTATAGAATGAGAATAAAGGATAATGAACCAATTTAATCTGAATACCTACATATATGGAAATCGGAGTTCAGTTCAATATCCTTTCCGTACTGAACTCATACTGTCTGCAACATACATTCATATTATGTATATTGATAACCTCAACGAAAAACGACGACACACAATATCAATATCACATGCTTGCAAATGCGAAGTGAAATTCTGAGAATATTGCTTTCAATAAATAAATACTTATTTTTGAAACAACGAGGTAGGTATGTGGTTGTAGGTACATTTATACAGAGAAATTTAAAAAATTAAAAAAAAAGCTCTTTATACCCCTCTGAGGTCTGTACATTTTAACGGTAAAGGAAATTAATTTTGTCCATTAATCATCGAAGTTCAGTTGCTGTGCCAGAGGTTTTTTTTTTTGATAAAATGCAAAAATTGAAGAAAAAATTATTTAAATAAACTGTACGAGGTATAAACATACCATAAGTTATTTTCATTTTTAAATCACTTTTCAATATACAGTCAGTCGAATTTTCGCATGTTGGGAATGTTGAAAATTTAACTTTATCAATTAATTTATGGCTTCAAGGACACTTAATTAAATTTGTTCTTGATTTTTTGTTTTTAACTTTGATTTCGTTAACAAATGTGGGGGAGATATATTAAATCAGAAGCAGACAAAAAAGAAGCTGACATTTTTAAATTTAATATTAATATTTTTCCACGGTGTCTTTGTCATTTAAGCTTTATTTAAATTAATGAAAAATAACTTCATAAATTACCGTGAATATGTCTCACTTAATTTAATAATAAATACAACTCACAGGTAATTTTTTACGTTACGCAAAAAAAAAAAATTAATTGCTCTGTTGGTTTGTGCAAAAATGGGTGTCCTGCTTAGCAGGTCAACTTTCTCAAAACTATAGATAAACTGTCCGGGAGTGGATATATATTGAAAACTACTTAATTGCTAATAAGTTACGCAAAAAAAATTTGAATCACATTTTTCATTTTCGAATAAATAGGGATGACGTCATCATATAAGGACACCCATTTTCTCGCAAACCAAAACAGCGATTAATTTTTATTTTTCGTAACTAATTAGCAATTAAATAGTTTTCAATATATATCCACTCCTGGACCGTTTATCTATAGTTTTGAATAAGTAGACCTGCTAATTTGACGTCAACTTAGCAGGACATCTATTTTCTCGCAAACCAACAGATCAATTAATTTTTTTTTGTGTAACTAATTAGCAATTAAGTATCAACTAATTAATATATACTTTTTAATCTGCATTGGAAAAAGTGACCTGCTAAGTTGATGCACATAAATACACTTGCACAAGAGTGCTTTGTTTAATACAGCGTGTTTCGTATAGCAGATAGATTTTCCGATAGAAGCATTTAAACAAATTATATGTTTTGTTTGAAAAATCAAAATATGTATATTGTATACCCTTATATTTAAAATTAAAAATAAAGAGAGTTTTTGAAATAACTTTTCTTAGGGGAAAAGGGGAGAAGTGTGGCAAATGAATCGATCTTACAAAGTTTCACGAGAGCAAGAGTTTTATTTTATTGTTTGTTATTTTAGTACATACATCATATACTATACATACCTACCTCTCTAAGAAAGCTTCTTGTATGGAAAATCAGTCAAGTGTTTTGCATGAATTTCATACAAATGTCAGTCTTTTCTATGTATAACTTGGTAAATCCCTGTTTAAATATCACTTTCCACTTCATTCCACTATCGGCAAACTGCCTAAACAAAATGGAGACGAATCTGCAACTGGAGCCGCAGCTGGAAAAGCTATGTCAAAATATTGAATACACACAAATTCAATGTTTGGAACACAACGCAACTTAGCCGCACACGGAGCTGCAGCCGCAGACGGAAGAGTTCGCCAATAACTTTTAACTTTTCATGTGCAGCACTTTTGACGTTTCAAATTGTATGAAGAAAAAAAATTACTGTTTGCGTCGGAAAAAAATATTTTGGTTATTTGTTTCGGGGAAAAATATGAATTTTGAGCTTGTACACAAGAATATTGTTTTGTTTTTCTTCAAAATACTAACGTACGACACTTTTTGACAGCTATTCCAGTTCCTTTTGCGGCTCTAGTTGCAGCATTCTATTCTATTTAGGCAGTAAGTCTGCAACTCAACAGACGGATGCAATCTCGAGACCCAATTTTTCTTGTCGTTACTATCATCGTAGAATCAAGTTCGGTCAAAGTCTCGAAGTCTGTATATAGACTAATTCAAAGTCGACATCAATGCAATTAATAATTATTTCAAACATCACTTTCCCTACTCAATGACTTCAAGGGGCTCATTGTTTTCGCATTTCTTTTCCACAAGAATGTTCTAATACAATCAACACCACAAAGCTCAGAATAACCAAAACGAATATTCTATCAATGTATATTGTTTTCTCTCATACTCAAGCGACAAGCACCAATAACAAAAACAATATAGCATCAAAAGTCACCACCACAAGCCACAAGAAAATTAAAGGATTTAGTCATCAGTATTCAACAAAAACAATATAAGAAGAAAGAAGTCAAACCAAAAATTAAAATAAAAAAAATAAAAAAAAAAAAAACTTTTCCAACAAGGGAATTCTGCACTGAACTTTCTAATTGAAACATTAATGCGTTCATTGAAATAGAAAAGGAAAAACAAAAAGGACGAAAAATTCGTTACGCACATTTCTGGCACCCTTGGGGCGAAATCAATTAAAACATAATAACCTACACCCATACATAAATGCACAGACAGCCATATACACAGAAATTTAAGTACCACTACATCTATTTTGCCGCACCCAAGTTGAAAGCGTTGAAAATTCTAGCAACCCGTATACCTACATCTATACGCTACGCACCCACCAACACCCGCAACCAATATTTATAGGAGTTCTTGTGTCACCCTTAACATTTTTGCCACTTGTTTTGAGATACAAAAGAATCTCCCCACATCCCCATAATTTATAAATGTTTATATTGTAAACTCCAAGTGAGAGTTTTTTTTTTGCAAGGAACTTAGTATTGCGAGTCAAATCCTTTATGGGGTCGGCCGGTCGCCATTCCTTTGGTGTTCGTGCTTCAACTCCTTGTCATCAGCTACCGTGAAGCAGTAGTAGCGGCATAGAATGTTCAAGTCGTCTGAAACCACTTAATACAACAGAAGACATACAATCCCTCGCTGTGGCAACTCTTGGATTTTTATTTTTTCTTATGTAAAGCTGATGTACATTGGGGCTCTTAACTTCAAAACATGACATTAACTCTTAATTTTCTGAATGACAAACCAAAAGCAGAAGAAAAAAATATGCACGACTGGATCACAAGAATTTGCTCTTGTAGTTTAAAACGATAATTTTAGGATATTTTTAACAAAAAAATGTTAAAAAAAATGTTGTTTTTTTTTTGTTGTTTTTAAAACTTTCAAATGCAATATTGTTCGAACTACACAGAAACATGAGATTCCTAATAATACCAAAATCGGTCGACCCATTCAGAAGATATATAACTAAAAAAAAAAGAACATTTTTCTGAAATCAAATCAAATCGAATTTCCTTTCTAGAAAATCACATACAAATGCTGTGTAGCTACCCATTTTGAAGCAAACTGGTCCACCCGCTTAGGCCCTAGCTTAAATTACAGTGGATGTGCCGACCACGCGTGACGCACAAATGCACAGAGCACAGACCGATATGGACGGTATGATGGTGAAACCCACTTTTTCGGACTTCGAAACCAATACTTGCCCAATAGAGCAATTAAAAATGATCTTAGGCATGGTAGTAATGATTAGAAAAATATTAAAAACACACAGCTGTGCACATCATAATGAAGGATATGACAAAAAAAAAAAACATAGAAAACATAGACAGAATTCAAGTTTGTCACAACTAATTGACGACTAATTATAGAGCGGTAAAACATTAACAATAAGAAGTTTTTTTTACGTTTTTCAGATGCTGCTTCGCTAAGTTGACACCAATTTCAAAATTTTGCAAAAAAAAAAAACATAGAAAACATCGAGCGAAAATATCAAAATTGTCACAACTAATTCACGACTAATCAACGTCTAATATAAATGCAGTAAAACATTCACAATAAGACAGTTTTTAGACGTTTTCCAAATGCTGCTTCGCTATATTGACACCAAGTGAGCAAAGCAGCAAAAAACATAGAAAACATCGAACGACCAATTCGAAATCATCACAACTAATTTACGGCAAATTACCCAATTAATAATTTTTCGATCGGTGACTGTTGTTTCGCTAAGTTGACATTCATTAAATAACTGTATTCTAAAGTTAAAAGCCCCACTGTGAGGTGGTTATTGCGAGATAAATTGGGTCATATTTTCTCTTCTTAAGCTTCTTCTTTGATATGGCAGTTTAGTATCTAGAAGATACACCTACTCATTATTTAATATCAACAATAAAGAGAAAAATTTCTTTTTCACTGAAGGATTTAATAAAATTCTGCAAAAGTGAGAAGAAAAAAAAAAAGCAGAAAAAAAGAAACCTTGTGAAACATGAAGCCACAAGCCAAGCACTTGAGAGAGGGAATCGCGATTCCCCAGGTCTGAGGTTTTTGGGTAAAGGGGTTATTATTATTATTTTAAGTGATGAAGGAAGATGAATTTTTTGAATAGAAATAACAAGTACATGGTTTTTTTTAGCGTATTTTAAAGTAGTTTTTTTGTTTGGATTTTGGTTCTCTCAAATGAGTTAATTTGTAAGACAAAGCGACTATTATTTGCTTAAGGTTTTTCATCAGCCACGATGAAAAATGCATTTTTTAAGTAAAAAGTTGTTGTAATTTGTTTTATTCTTTTTTTTAAATATATATTTAAGAGTTTTCGTAAAGTGGTATGCCATTTTGTTTTTAATTCCAATTAAAATTTCAAGTCAATTGTTGACACAAAATAAATGTTTAAATTGTACAAAAAGATGCTATAAGCTTAATTTATCTTCACCTAGATTATTATGAGAAGAAATTGTTGAATTAATGAAATAAGATTACCACTTTAAGGTAAGTTATGGGTGCAGCTTATACTTGAACATCTGAAATTATTTCTTAATCTAAATGCAGTCATATTTAGTATTGTTAAGAAAATATGATAAAAGGTGATAGCTTAAAGTATTATTTAGGTTTTAAACATTAATGAGAAATTTCTTGTGAAAAAAAATGAAAAGACTATGAATAAAAACTGTTTGTGTTCAACTTTTGTCCTAATTGACACATGAAGATGATTCCATAATTCAACAGCGTGAATGAAAAACTAGCGACGTGATGCAGTGCAGCTATGTCTTAGGTCGTATTGTTAAACTTCCTGTCGACGAAAAGCATAATTTTTCAAAGAGATACAAAGGCGTTTTATTTTGTATTAAATTGACGAGTTGAACCAAACTTTTATAGTACAAAAATGAGCGAAGATTGCATCCAAGAATTCGAAGTGAATAAGTTGATACATGGTCATATTTTCGAAAATTATACACATATGACATATTTTGTAACGGAGTTCAATGCCATGTTTAATTTACGATGTGATTCGAAGTTTCAATTTGAAAATATTGCACATCCAAAGGTCAAAACTGGTAAAATTAAAGACTTAATCAACTTTATTTTCGCTTCAGTAGAAAGAAAGTGTCTTGAAATCGATAAACTTCTTAGGGAAGCATACACTTTTGCAACCAAATTGTTTATGTGGTCTTTCCAAGTCAAACTATTTTTAAAGATTACTCTAAGGTTACGAACTTTAGAGACCATTTCAACCACCTGGCCATTCAATATTATGTTTGGGAAGTCTTCTAGAAAAAGTTGTTGTGTGCTGATCGGTATGCATTTGGTTTTAGTAGGATTTAGTAAAAGTTTATTTTGAAATGACCATTCGAAAACAAACACAAGACAACACTCGACCAGGGTTGCCAGTTTGGGGGTTTTCCCCCCAGATTTAGGGGTATTTTTCATCGCCGGGGGAATATCTGGGGTGACGAGATGTTTGGAGGGAAATCTGGGGGATTAATTTTAAAGTTAAATTATTTCAATATCTTAATTTTCCTCTCAAATTGGAATCAAGGAATATTCAATAATTATGGCACAAGTTTTGTACTGTATACGCGTATCTATTTTCTACTCAATTAAATTTTTTTAAAGACTATTTGAATACCATAAAGTACTTGTAGGTACATGAATGAGCTGTAAATAAAAAATAAAAATAAAAAAAAAATGAAAAAAAAACTTAGGGGTTTTTTTTTGTTAAAATGTGGTAATCTGGGGGGTTTTTAAACTTTTCTAGGGGGAGATTTTTTTTGTCATCTGGCAACACTGCACTCGACGAAAGCTAAATAAGTATAATTGAACATCATCAGCGAAGATATGATATGAGCAGTACCTCAAAGCACCTGGAAGGTCATTTATAAATAGCAAGAAAAGCAGCGGTCCAAGAATTAAGCCCTGTGGCACTCCCTTTTCTAAGTAAAGAAACGATGACAGCCCCCTACCTTTGTTGAGATGTTGGCTCAAGAGATTAAAATGAGATGCATTCTTTTAGCAAAACTATTATTTATAATTATTGTTGGTTTATGGTTAGTATTATTTTGGATCAAAACACTTACAAAGTTATTTCTAATATAATTGTGTTATTTGCTTGCTGCAGAATTACAAGTGTACCAATTTTCAAACATTTTTTAAATCTCAGTACTTTAATTGAAAATCAGTTAAGTTACATATCTTTCTAAGTATCAGCTTTTAAGTTTTAATGTTATACCTATTGTATTTGAATTTTCACAATATCATTACCATTCAGTATCCATCGGCGGCATAATAATTCGGGGAAACGTGGTTATGGCTTAACAAGATGCAGAAATACAAAAGAATTCTGAAATACTGCTAGATAAGTTATTAAAAAAAGGCAAATTGACGAGTTCGATATATTTTTGATTGACTCTATGGAGTCTTAAGAGTTGGATATATTACTTTCTTGCTAAAAAGTTAAAAAAAAATTTATATGAGCGTCATTTAGTAATCACAGATTAAACACTGTTTCAAGCGAGGAAGAAGAAGAAAAAGTATTAAAATTTCTACTATCTTTAGAGGCATATCGTTGCTGGGTTCGTCAATAGGACCTAGGTTTGCAGAAGGCTTTCAAAACTGGGACCCAAGACAAAAAAAATACCAATTAATGAATCAAGACCTTATTGTCACAAATAGAAGTTTCGGCCAATTATTACGCCATTTAAAGAAATTTTCATTACATTTTGTCCAAATTCGAAATATGCCGCATTGAACTCTCGCGTGCCACAATGCTATCAGGAAATTTTCATATGAAAGAAATAAGATTCTGCAACGTCTTTTGGAGGCTTTAAATAGTTAACCTTACCAATACTCTCCGTTTTGTCACAAGCTTTTGTGCTGATTTGCTATAAATCCAGCCCTGGTATTATCCTAACAACCGGAAGTGCACGGTATATTGAAAAATATGTAGATACGTATATGCCTGTAGATATAGATAGATATTAGATGTAAGGGTGATTGATGGATGAAAGAAGGTTAAGCGATTAAAAAAGAAAGATCTCGAAAGGTTGTTTCACTAAAATATGTACGAGCTCTCCTAGCCTAATATCGCTCGTCCATCGTAGCCATCATCTGAATGCTGCCCCATTTGCATGATGCTATAGGGGATACTTGGCCAATTTAATTTTGCAACCATATGCAGTAGAAAGGGACGAGTGGACGAGTATAGCATCGACAACAGGACAAGGCCATTTGAATAGACAGATGTGAGATTCAACGAAAAAATACTTATTGGACGTTGTTGCTGCCATTTTGCATTTATTTTCTTTCCCTTTTTTTTTGTTATATTCGTTGTTGAACTTTACACGCGACAAAAACGTGTGACCCACTGGCCACTGGACTATGGACATGGGCATGGGATTCTGCTTCCGTTAGCGACGATGATGACGACATTTCCTTGGTCTGGTGCGCTCTGCTGTTGTGGGTGTTGTATTCAACCATGTGGGAAAATTGAATAATTGATTGGCATTGGCACCTTAACAGGCTTTCATACATTGTTGTTGTTGTTGATTTCAAAATAGAATACAAAATGCAAAAAATTGTGGATGGACGTTTTGTAAATAGAGTTTCGAATTTCCGTGGTTTGCTATTATGGGCCGCACGGCGCGCGGTGTTCGTCGTCGAACTATGTATGTCTGTTTTAATGGTCCGCCACTGGCGATGATAACGATGATGATAATGACGATTGTGGCAACAACGGCAGGGTAATTTTAATGATATGCACTTCTATCTGCACTGCTTAATGTATATGCATCAACTACCAGCCATACTGATGATAGGTATTCTGAATGGAAAATAGGTTGCATTCATTGGATATCTTATTGGCGATGACGGTGAAACGACGTGGTTTTCTCTATTTGATTATTCCATCAGTAGGTTTGAATGTAGTGTTGCAATGATTGATGACTTTGATCGATTTAATTTGAAAAAAAAAAAACACGAAGAAGGTGAAATGTGCGAAAACATTAAACTGATGCTCTTTTGTTCATTTTAACTCTGAAGTAAGAAATGAAATGCAGTAGGTTAGAGATATGGAATAGTTAGAGATAGCTTAAAAAGGGATCAATGTGATAACCTAATGCTTGTGAGAGGAAATAAAGTTTGCAATATTATTGTTTTAAATTCTATATTTTGCGATCATCATATGATCAATTACCAGTGAATGAATAGGGATTTTTTTATTAGGAAGATTCGTTATTCCCTGCGCCTTTTATATATCATATGATATGATTTTCAGCATATCAAGGGCGTACGCAGGATTTTGATTAGGGGGGGGGGGGGGGGCAAACTCACATTTCATTTTATTTTTTTAAACAAGATATCGGTCGGTACAAAATATAATATTGAGTGAAGAAAAAACTAAAGGATATTTTTTAATGTTTTGTTTTGCGCTTTGGTCTATTTTCTATTTTCTAATTTTGAATTTTCTTTTATGTATTCTCCATTTTATGGCTCTATATGCTATCTAGCTTTGAAAGTACATAAAGGCTTTTTTTATTGAGATTTAATAAACTTATTAATTTCATGACTCCGAGGAACCAACACTTTTAAGCGAAGATAACAAAAAAAAAATTGAAAATAATATTATTTCTATAAAAAAATACATAATATAATTTTTAAAATTGTACACTGTTTTAAAAAATTTTGCGAATAATAAAAAAAAAAATTCAATTTTTTTTTAAATTTTTCAAAACTTTTTTTTATTATTATATTAGAATTTTGACTTTCCGATTTTTATCTCGGCCTAATTTTCGAATTTTTATCTCGGTATAGTGTGTTTATCTGGTTTAATCCAACAAAAACATCCCCATCCGATTTGAATGATGTTTAGCCGCGTTATGCGCGTACAAATAAAAAACTTATTCATAAAGTTTGAAATAACAAGATGTTTTCACGATTTTCTGATTTTGTCGGTTGAATTTTCTAATTTTCGTTCTAATTTTTCAATTTTCCAACAAAAAAACAACCCCAACCAAATCGGATGATGTTAAGCCGAGCTAAGTGCATACGAAGACTAAAAGCGATTCATATAGATTACTATAAACATATCTGTAGGATCTTCGGTCTTATAAATGGACATCATAGAAGTCTGATTGAGAATAATGGTAATTAAAAAAAAAAGAAAGAAATTTAGTGTCGCAAAAGCTCAGGAAAAATCAGGGCCCAGTGACATACAATCTTCAACCAGGACTGGTGCATTTTGTTTACCACGAATCGAAGGGACCTACTAGTGTTCACGGATCCTGAACCGCCCCTTTTCCATGATAAGAGATATTCTTGGAGTATTTATCACTTCCTCGCAGGAAGTACCTGTCCTGAAGAAACATTTTTGTTATTGAACGTACCCAATTTACATAATGCGCCATATCGTCACGTCTACAAGTTTAAAGTAATTTGTGACGAAGGAGAAACGTAAGACCCACGTTCTCAGGCAGTAGCGTCCAATGTGAAATAGCCCAAAAATTTGTCAATCACCCAGTAACACAGACTAATTTGGAAAATCCAGTTACTTTTGACGTAAGTTATAAAATAGAAACATTATCAAAAATGTTCAAATTTTGTATTTGTTTTTTTTTTGTAAGAATTTGAACTTCCGTAGTAGTAAAACATGTGATACATGTGGGGATAAAATAAGATCAGAATTTTAGTTTTAAAGGTCAAAGTTACTGTTAGAAATTTAAAAATTTAAAATATTTTTGGTAGTTAATTCTTGAAGAAAATTTGAAGTGAATTTGGTATATGTACGTACATACGTAATTCATCATAACAATATCTAAGTTTAAGGTTTGCGATTGAAAGCTAGTCGCTTGAAAAAAAATCACTGTAAGATTTTTCTACTAGCAACACACATTTATGTTTGTTTGAATTCATTGTAACGGTTTCTGAAAAAAATTGTATCTACTGCATTTTTTTTATGTCTAAGTGAAACATATTTTTAATTACACCATTTCCACATGAAGTTTGTACGGATCGTGATTGATCGTTGTTAATCTGTTGAGAAACACTACGGCCATACTGTTGGCTTTCTTCAAAGCTAGTTTTGAGCAAAAACTAGTTCTAAACAGGTTTCCAGTTTTAATTTTTTCACTAATTTTTATTACTTTGACATCTAAATCAAAATATTCATACATATTTTGACATCTAAATCAAATCAATATATTTTTTTGAAACATTTAAAACTTAAAACCCTTACGGCTATATTATTGACTTTCTTCAAAGCTAGTTTTACCGAGAAACTAGTTCTATAGGGGTTTCAAAATTTAAGTTTCTCAAAAAAAATTATTGATTTGATTTAGCTAGATGTCAAACTATGTATGAATATTTTGATTTAGACGTCAAAGTAATAAAAATTTGTGACAAAATCAAAACTCGAAACCGCTATAAATCTAGTTTTTCGGTAAAACCAGTTTTGAAGAAAGTCAAGAATATGGCTGTTATAGAACTAGTTTTTTAGTAAAACTAGCTTTAAAGAAATTGTTTCTGAAATTTAATTTTGCCAAATTTAATTTTTACCAAAAGTGGGGTATCAAAATCAATGCAGCAAAATCGGAAGCGTTAGATACCTGGGGATCCACTTCCATGAGCTGCTTATGATCAACCCCCATGCAAAAAATGTCCTTAAGAAAGCCAGCTAAGCTGGGCTTTCCATCGTTTCCACCCATTGATGAAGCGAAGAACTGGACTAAGTCAGCAGACCAAGATCCTGATGTATAAGCAGCTCTTGAGACCAGTCATCGGATACAGCTTTCCCGTCTGGTTTTCCATCTCCAAACCGGCCATGCACCAACTTACAGTCTTTGAAAGGAAGGTTTTGACTACTTGCACCGGACTATTCTTCGACAGACAGCACCAGAAGCAAGAACGAACTTCTATACTCAGAAACCAGAATAACACCACTGGACAACTACCTACTAGTTTTGGCCAAAAAATTAGTAGGAAACTCAGCCAACCACCCCAACCAGCTAATAAGAAGGATGACAACCCAACAGCGACTACGCCAGCGGATGTATCTTAGTGCAATGGACATACTGGAGGATAATATAATTATAACTGACAACGAAGAACCTGTCGCATTCTATATGCTGACCCTGGGTCAGCCTACCGCCGCGCCGCCGTTGCTAAGCGCCACCCTCTCCCCAACCACACCCAAATTCACCACAGACAACCGCGGCGGAACATCCCGAGAACATCAAAGTCAACCAACTTTTAATTTAATAATGTCATGTAAATTATATACTATTTTTATCTTTAATTTAAGTCAATTTAAAAAGTTATACTCTCTATGTGCCAACAAATGTCTTATATTCATTGTATCTTTATAGTTTTATGTTAATGAAATTGTATATTTAAATGTTCAATACAAAATCTTGAATCTAGAATCTTGATTTAATTTTGCTGAATTGGAAATAAATTAATTACTTACTTACTTACTTTAGATGGCGCTCACAGCCCAGGATGGATTAGGGCCTCAACCAACAAGCCCCTCCAGCTAGCTCGGTCCCTAGCTAGCTGCCTCCAGTTACGCACTCCAAGTTGGTTGAGGTCGTTTTCCACTTGTGTGCGCCACCTAAGGTGGGGTCTTCCTCTGCTGCGCAGACCGTCAGGTGTAGATTCGAAGACTCGTCGGGCTGGTGCGTTGGTGTCCATACGCTCCACGTGTCCCAGCCATCTTAGCCGCTGTATTTTAAGCTTTTTGACCAGATCGACGTCGCTGTAAAGCCCGTAAAGCTCGTTGTTGAATCTTCTCCTCCATACTCCATCGATACATACTGGACCGAAGATAACCCGAAGAATCTTCCTTTCAAAGCACCCAAGTAGATTCTCATCCGTTTTTGTCAGGGTCCATGCTTCTGCCCCATACAGCAGGACCGGGATGATAAGGGTCTTATATAAGGTCTCCTTGGTTCTTTGAGAGAGGGCTTTATTACTCAAATGCCTTCTTAGCCCGAAGAAACAGCGATTGGCAAGAGTAATTCTTCGTTTGATCTCTGCACTGATGTCATTTTGCGATGTTATAGTGGAGCCCAGGTAGACAAAGTCTTTGACAACTTCGAAGTTGTACCTATCCATCGTGACGTTTTGCCCGAGTCGACGATGTTGAGATTCCTTTCTCGATGATAGCATATACTTCGTCTTGTCCTCATTAACAGCCAAACCCATTTTCGCCGCCTCCGATTCAATACTTGCAAACGCACCAGTGACAGCTCGCTTCGTTCTTCCAATGATGTCAATATCATCTGCATAAGCAAGTAGTTGAACGGACTTTTGAAAAATTGTACCACTGTTGTTGACTTGCGAGTTGCGTACAATTGCTTCAAGTACGATGTTAAAGAGGTTGCATGATAACGCGTCGCCTTGCCTCAAACCTTTCTCGACATCAAAGGGTTCGGTGGTGTTCTTGCCGACTTTGACGGAGCAGCGAGATTTCTCCATCGTCATCCTGCACAAGCGGACGAGTTTGGCAGGGATGCCGAGATGCGCCATGGCCCTGTATAGCTCGTCTCTGTCTACGCTATCATATGCGACTTTAAAATCGATAAAGAGGTGGTGTGTATCGATTTGAAACTCCTGGGTTTTTTCCAAAATCTGTCGGAGTGTGAACATTTGATCGACGGTTGATTTGCCGGGCCTAAAACCACACTGATAGGGGCCGATCAGATCGTTGACAAACGGTTTTAAGCGATCACACAGTACAGATGACAAGATTTTGTATGCGACGTTGAGGAGACTTATACCTCTGTAGTTGGAACAGGTCAGAGCATCTCCTTTCTTGTGGATGGGGCACACTATACCGAGGTTCCATTCATCGGGCATACTTTCCTCCGACCAAATTTTGGAGATAAGCTGGTGTATACTCCCTACCAAGTCATCTCCCCCTGCTTTGAATAGCTCGGCTGGCAGGCCATCCGCACCAGCAGCCTTGTACGTTTTAAGCTTGGCTATCGCTAACCGCACTTCATTTAGGTCGGGTGGACGGAAGTTTTGACCATCATCGTCCAGGTTGAATGGAGTGTTCTGTCTTACAGCGGAATTTTGGCCATCTTCGCCGTTTAGCAGTCTAGAAAAGTGTTGTTTCCAGATCCTCAGCACCGACTGTGTGTCTACCACCATATTCCCACTCTCGTCTCGGCAGGCTTCCGTTCTGGCCTTGTAACCCTGGGTAGTTTGCCTCACCCTTCGGTAGAACTTCCGAACATCACCCCTGCCGCTACAGTCCTCAATAGACTCGACCGCCCGCTTCGCATGCTCTCTCTTTTTCCTCCTGAGAAGTCGGCGTTCCTCCCTTCGTTTTTGCCCGTAGAGCTCCCGGGCTGTTCTCTCAGCAGCTCTGGTTCTAGCCTGCAGCATGGCTTGGTAAATTAATTAGAGTTTTGAAAAAGTTATATGTTAAGTTGGGACATCATTTAAAATTAAATTCAACATTCGGAATGCCATGACATTTCCATTGCATGGTGGCTCTTCGTGTTAAATAAAAATATTCAAAAAGAAAAATGTTCTTAAGAAAACTTAAAACTTTTTAAAACTTCTTAGATTAACCATTCTGTTGAAAGGATCCTAACACCTTTTGAGCTTTAAAAAGTATTCAAAAGTATTTTAGGTTATGAACTTACACATCTGCTCGAAACTACTATGAGTGCAACTTATCATATCTTTACATAGTAATGCATGCAGTCTCATCAAAATATTTAACAGTTCTATCTCAATAAAAATTACTAAGCTGTGGTGTAGTAGGTACCAAAGAGTTCCTGAAAAAAAAAAAAACAGTTCATTGTAACAATGTTTGCTTTAAGTTTTCATTCCTAAGCAGTTCTATATCTTCTTAGTGTTACAAAGCAAACACACTCATTTCTTTTTTTTTTGGTCTAGAGGTTCTATGTCTTGAGGTGCACTTGAATCTCTAAATCCAGACGTGTCGTCTGAGGAATTTCAATTGCAAACATTCCCTCTATATCTGCAGCTGTAATTGTTTTGTAATATTTCACCCGAATGTATGGTGCAGTCACGAAGAAACAAAGGATTCTCATCTTCTCTACTTTAATGTGTGATAGTGAAGAAGTACACCTCTTTCGCACAGAAATCAAGGACTGCAAAAGGTTGAAGACGAAGAGAAAGGACCTCTCTTCTTAACTTCACTTGTAAATCGAGTTGCTTGTTGTTTCGCATGCACATCTTTATGTGCTGAATCTTGGAATGAAGGTATATCGTTGTGCTCGAATGGAATTATTCAGCTTCCTTTGCAGGATAACAATCTATCCTGTAAATATATAATTTGAGAAAACACTAGTGTAGTCGTAATATTTTTATGTTCTATCTATATGCAAGTAGTTTTGTATACGGACTGACGTCTTACCTGCTTCGAGGAAATAAGTAAAGAAACACCGGTAGATCCTTTATGCAGAGAGGAATGAATATCCATATTGTTTGCTTGGGTCATATATTCGAATTTGCTTACTCTGGCAGCAACCAATGAATTTTTTATTTGTTTTTTTGCGTTATTTAATATCTATCGGAAGCACCACCACTCGAGAAAATCGATTTCAAATCCATTCCACAAGAAGACAAACAAGCAAATCCACTTCCTTCCGGTTTGTTGGGGAATTAGTTGCTTTTTTTTTTTGTTTTTTTGTTGAACCATGGAACTGATTTTCAATTGGCAAGCAGTCTTAGATCGGAAGTATCCTTGTAATGAATTCTTATTATTAGAATCAAAAGTCGTTGTCCTCGATAAGACGTTCCTTTTGTAAGACGATAGAAATAGCCGCCTATACATTTCCCCATTGCATTGTATAAGGTATGTACATCAACTTTTCCTGCTGCAGGTGGTGATGGGAGTGTTATTTTTTTTTTGAATAATTTATTTGCAAGTACATCCCGTGCTGCAGCAACAAGGACGACAGAATACAATTTCCTTATATTGCTAATGAATCCGGAGAGAATTTGATGGTAGCTCAGATAAGGTTGTTGGTGAGAAATACAAAATCCGGCCATCTGTGGTTCGTTGTGCATAATATCTATGCGACGAGTATATTATAACGAAAGTAGTTGTTATATCTTTTTGTAGGACAAACACAAGTGTATATGTGTTTGAATGAAGCTCTGGCAGTATCATCATGATAGGTACCTACTACAATTTCCTCCACACCTATATTAATCTATGATTTCTGTGCAACGAAATGGATAAAGGTGTTGCTTAAATATATTTTTTTTTTTCTATCCTGATGTTGTTCGACATTTTGTTTTTTGAAAAAAAGAAAACATTTTGAAATGTAATTTTCATGAAATGCTAAAGAATTTTTAAGGATTCTTCTTTTTAATGACAGATGCTGATGGTGGTTTATTTCGGTTCTAATAATGTTTTTAATTCTTCTAGAACTGATGTTTCTTAAAATAAATTTAGTTTGCATTTAAATGCAAATGATTTTACTACAAGAGATGATGGCACAAAATTTTAACCATCAGCCTGATGTTAAGGTATTAACATGATAATATAGTTTTTTAACTTTAAAGCTCTTTACTAAAATGTTCTTAGTTTTAAACATTTTCTAACTAGTATCATACAAAACCTATTTTCTTAAGAAACTCTATCTGAACAGGCCTAAAATAGTGACAGATCACACCATTTTTACATTTTTCATTGTAAAAGTGACATTTGGAGTTAGTATTTACTATAAAATGATGAAAGAGGCATTTGGAGATTTTAATTTTAATAAAATGTCAAAAAGATAAAATGATTTTAACGCATTTAAGAATCATACTAAAAATGAACATGATAACTTTCGAAAAAGTTATTTTTTACTGTCTCAGAAATTTCCGTATAAATGCCGTAAATATGCCGTGAAGAGAAAAAAATTGCCCCGCCACTAGTTCTCCCAAAAATATTGATGTCATGTTAACTTTATATAAAGTTAGTATGACGCTTTTTAAATTTTGGTCAAAAATAACTTTGGGATGTGCCATGTCCTTCAAATTAATTGCCGTAAATATGCCATGAAAAGAAAAAAATTGCCGCAACAGTGGTTCTCCCAAAAATGGAAAAAAAAAGGTCTTCATACAAAATCTTCATATAAAGTTAGCATGACACTTTTTAAAATTTTATTAAAATTAACTTCTGAATATGCCATATATGTAGTTGAAATTAATTGCCGTAAATATGCCGTAAAAAAATTGGTTATGATTAAAAAAATTCTTTCACGTTAATTACGTTCATTTTCATTTAATAAAAAAAAATAAATTTGATGGCACAACAGTTCATGAAGAACTAGGGCCTAGTGACTTACAACTCTCAACCATTCCTGTGTGCGTGTCTGCAGGAATGGAGGGGACCTACAGTTTATTGCCGAATCCGAACGGCTAACGAGCGGCACTTTTCTGTGACAGGAGATACTCTTGGAGGATTTGTCAATTCCTCGCAAGAAGCAGTAGCCGTTTTTTCTTTTAAATAAATAGGTGACGAGGCTGGGGATCGAACCTTAGACCTCTGGCATGACAGTCCATCGCACTAACCATCACGCTACGGCTACTACAATTTTCATTTAATAGCAACCTTGTAATCTATTAATTTTTTCATAATTGTATTTATTCTAAATATTTACTTCTGTGTATAAAGTTGGTTTTAATTATTTTTCAATAAATTAATTACTAAAATGTAAGGAATATGTTTCATTTATCGCGCATCCCAACATTCATATACTACCTCAATATTTATTGCCTTTCGAAGAATGTTTTGTTGATAATGAGGTATTTATTTAATTGAGAACATTTAATTTTATATGTAACTAGCTGTCCAGTCTTAGAAAGGAAATATTTAAATGTTATGTAGCCAAACGTGTTACAAAACTGAAAATTTCTGTGGCGTATATTTTTTTTTTTTTTCAGCGTTAAAATTGATACAAAAAAGAAACAAGAGTCAAGAGAACCACTATAGCGGCAATTTTTTTCTTTTTACGGCATATTTACGACATTTATACGGCAATGAGATAGTCCAAAGTAACTTTTTCGAAAGTTGTCATGCTAACCTTATAAGGCTCTAAAAATGCTTTAACATCATAATCGTCTAAAATTTTGCGCCAATGTATTTAATAACTAGTATCAAGACATAATATGTTGATTCCAGAATTGCGTAATATGCTTCAGACAACATTTTCAGGAAAAATTAAGGAATCAATACCGAATCAATACTGCGATTTGTATGGAAGCATTCAACTGTTAAGTATTAAACAAAGAATAAAACTTATTATTATTCTTATTATAATCTTAGTCTTGCAATACCATACTGTAAATCAGTGGTGCGTTCAAGATTTCATCTTTGACTGCAAGGGGTTTAGGGAAATTTTGGATAAGTAGATGACTTTTTTTTGGATATTTTGTTTTAGTCGATAGAATTAAAAGAAACTTGTGAAATCTTTGAATTGTTAATTCTTTGGTAAGGAAAGTTAAAGAAAAGGTATTTTTTTTTTATTCTGCAGTTTGTTCTCCCTTGCATTTCTGACACGCTAAATGCAGATATATTGAATTAAAGTTAATTTTTTTTATATATTATTTAGCAAACATGGCGAAGAAAATTATCAGTTTATGTAATTATGGCATTTATTGAAATTACAGCAATTCTTAAGTATTCAAGGTCAATAATCTTCTTCGTTCATATTATTTGTCTGTTCCTTCACTGTTTTTTTTTCTTCGCCTTTTAAAGAGATAAGAAGTCAAGAACGTATTCCCAGCTTTGTAATTGATGCCCCCAAGGCATAAATCTACATCTTGATAGGCGTATACAAGATACCTACCCTTTTCTCAATGCTCCAAGAAATAAATTTTGTTTCCCTTAGAATTTTGAAAAGCTGAATTTCGAAATTAGAATTTTAGCCCCAAACCATGAAATCTTTAAAACTCCAAGTAAGAAAATCGAACGTATATCATGGGAACGATTGTATTCCACTTTTCTCAAACGAAAATCGGCTGTTCGTTGAAAACCATTTTAATCATTGAAATAAATAAACTAATTTGAAGAAAAGGTTTTAAAATAAATGAGATATATTGTTTTTGACTAATAACCTTTATTTTAGTACCAAAAATACCATCAATTTCCTTTGGATAGGTGCCTTAAAATAGAAAGACAACATTTTTAATGATGGTTTTCGATGAAAGCTATAATTGGTGTCTTAAACACAAGAGCAAGTTAGTGAAATCGGGATGTAATTTGCAAAATTCTGTAATTAAGAAAATCCGTTAGTTCAACATTGTTATTTTCTTTTTGTCTTCATAAATTCCTTGAAGGCACAATTCCGTACCCTAAAATAATGCAAGCTAATAATCTGCAAAACTTATAAGGTTAAAAAGTAGGTAGTCATTCAAATCTTCGGTTTTTTATCATAAATTCTGTGCAGACATTTTTTTTTAACGTTGTGAGAAAGAATGATTTGTTTATGTTTGCAAATATACATTATAAAAAAACATTGGAATAGGAAATAACACTCAAAGTTCGTATACTAACCTTTTGATTCAGGTGATTATTTTTTACCTATTTAAAAAAAAAATGCAAAGCAGGTAAATAGAAAAATTTTCATTAGAATGCTACAAAAAATTAATCTTCTTGTTAGAATTTACATAGTTTTCTAGGATCTAGGATACGAGTTTAACAAAAAAAAAAAACTGAATGTACTTGTATAAGTATATAGCAAAACGAAAGAAAATATTGCATGTAGTGTACTCCACCGCTTAACCGTAATTCATTTAATCCTTTTTTTTTATACAATGATAGCCGCAACTGTTCCACATTTTTCTTGTTAGTCGGCGTATCCTTTTTTATCTATTTAAACTTTAGGTACACGGTTTGCAAAAAAAAAAAAGAAACAAAATGAAATAAAAGCCCTTGTGATGATCTATTTGACGCAAAGATGATTTAAGAGTCAATTTATTATAAGAGCCGGGGGTTGGATGAAACTTCGCTTGTTTAATTCTCGTATTAAGAGCCGCGCCCCATTTCTGATGGGTGAAATAAATTTATGACCAACTATACTACGCGAGTATATAACGCTAAAGGACGACTCTGCTCTTGTTTTTAGTTGTTGCCTATTGTATTTTCTATTTTTTTTTTTTTGCTACCGATGATGTTGGATATATTATACGCTTTAGCTTTATTCTCCAGTCTATCATTCCTGTGGGAAAAATTACATCAATTAAGTTTGAATGCAATCACTGGAGAGATACCTTCAGTATTTTGTTCTTTTTTTTTGTAAAATATTCTGAAAAAAAATTTTAAAAATGATTTAGTGTGCAGTATAGGAAAATCGATTGGAAAATTGAGAGTAATGGTGTCATGTTTAAGCATAGAACACAACATTTTGATATTTACTCTGTCTCTGTAGATAATGTTGTTACTTACATATATGCAGAGAAAAGGGAGACATTGATTTAAGTTTATTTTTGTGTTAAAACTAATTCGAGTTCAATTTCAGATGATATGATGAACATATAGGAATGGCACATGTTTGTCTTTTGTCACATTAACAATACACATAAGTACATAAAATGTACAAATGAAGATGTTACAGCACTCATTAATGGAAGGATCGTGTTTTGTGTCAGACATTACTCCAAATTACGGCCTTTTTATGTTAGAATGAAAAAATAAAAAAAAGGAACAGTTAAATTTTGACATTGAATGAAATTATAAATGCGTAGGTATACCTACAGAATTTATTTTTTAACTACCACTGCGACTCATATGTGGAAGGAAAAGTTTTGTTCAAAAATTTATATATTATATTTAAAAATGTGTAAGTAAAATATAATATATAAAAATGTTTAACCAGCTATTAATTGAGGCCGTGAGAAGCAGAGTGGCCTAACTGACTTTTTCTCTTTTTTCCAGTAGAGCGAAAACAAAAAACAGCTCTTTTGAAACAGTAATAACTGTTAATTGAAGTAAGATATGTGATATGTCAAGAAAGAAGTCCAGAATTCTTTACAATTCATATTTTCCCTCAAAGTACCGTTTAAACTTATTTTTAAGTCAGTTAGGCCACTTTGGCACTGAGGAAAAAACAATTTAATTCAATGAAGCAGAAGTATAGGCCAAAAGCGTTAATTTAAAAATGCGATTTTTATTTAAATTGTGAAGTTTTCATTTTTAAATGAAGAAATTTAAGTAAATTATTCACTTTCTCATGTCTCAGAACATCCAATAGCTTTTATTTCAGTTAAAATTCCTCAGAGCGGTATGAAATTGTGTTATATTGGAGTTTTGAATGCAAGGACCTCTGTTAAATCTTTTTTTTTCCCGGATTTAATAAGTCTGGCATTAAGATATAAAACAGTGTTTTCGTTTGAAATATTAAAGTTCATTTTTTTACGCTGAAATAATTAAAATATATTTTTTATAAGGGTAAGAGGGACAGTGGCAAAACTGAAGCTTTGAGACCTTCCAGGACTTGCTGACAACAAATAAAGAAACCGTATGAACAACACAATATTTATGTGGGCTAGTGAAAATGCTATAGTCATTTAAATAAATCTAATTTAGGGGGAGCTTATCTCAAAGCTTCAGGTTCTGAGCCGCTTGGTCTAGGTTCTAGTCAATCCGTGCGTTCAACCTACATCTGAAATTTCAGATTTCTGAATTTTTGGAGCTTTTGATTGGCCAGTAATTAAAAGTCATCTAAATTTTTATGACAGCTGGCCAATCAGAAGCTCAAAAAATTCAGAAATCTGTTAGCTTATAGAAAACTCGGCCTAATCTAATATTTTGAGAAAAACGACAAATGTTAGCGCAAAAAGGGCCTGAGAAAGATAGGCCACTCTGGCACTAAACATTTTGAATTTTTTGTGTTTGGCCTAAGTTAAAAATGCGCTAAATTTATATTGTTAAACTGTTTAGTAGTAGCCGTGGCGTGATGGTTAGTGCGATGGACTGTCATGCCGGAGGTCTAAGGTTCGATCCCCAGCCTCGCCACCTATTTATTTAAAAGAAAAAACGGCTACTGCCTCTTGCGAGGAATTGACAAATCCTCCAAGAGTATCTCCTGTCACAGAAAAGTGCCGCTCGTTAGCCGTTCGGATTCGGCAATAAACTGTAGGTCCCCTCCATTCCTGCAGACATGCACACAGGAATGGTTGAGAGTTGTAAGTCACTAGGCCCTAGTTCTTCATGAGCTGTTGTGCCATCAAATTTATTTATTTTTATAAACTGTTTAGTCCAAAAATTTTGATGCAGGCATAAAGATAAATACATAAGGATTCAATTTTTGTGAAAAACCGGATTTCGGTAAAAAGTCAATTAGGCAACTATGCTTCTGACGGCCTGAATTGTGTAATGCCTTTTATACCTTCAATTACTCGCTCTTTTGTCTTTTAAATTTAATTGCTCAAGGTAGATAATTTACGTAAAATGTGTATAGTTCCGAACACAAACGGTTGGGTACGTCTTCCTGGAGGGGGCATGAAGACTCCAAAGACAAAAATAAACTTTAGAAACTTTAAAATATCGACTTGATTGATACAATCTTTGTGACTGCAAACCAATGAAACCCGATTTCAATTGTTCAAATGAACATTTGTTTCCTTCAAGTCCTTCTCAGACATTGAACATTGCCCATGCATAAAAAAGAGAACAGACATAAAAAAACGAGAATGCAAAATTAAGTGAACCACTGGGCCATAGCATAAGTTGGGTTGAAACAAGCAAAAATCGGGAGGAGCAATTTTCTAAATAATATTTGAAGTCTTACCCCCAGTTTCAAAGTGTAAGTTTAAACTTTGCTTTTAGTTTAAACTTGAGTTCAACACTTAATTCAATTTCACAGTGTACGTTCTAATCTGAACTGAGTTCAACAAGTTTGTATTCTGCCGTTTAAATTTAAACTCTCTCAAAAATGTTTCCATGGTAATCACTCATGTGTTTCTCTTTTCTCTTCAAAAAAAATTTAAAACGCTTGTATTCTGCCGTTTAAATTTAAACTCTCTCAAAAATGTTTCCATGGTAATCACTCATGTGTTTCTCTTTTCTCTTCAAAAAAAATTTAAAATTGAGAGAATCGTGCTAACTGCGCATGTGCTTCTGAAAAAATGGTAATGTAGTTGGGTAATGCAGTTCGTTTAATTAAACTGAGGTTCAGTTTATGCTGTGAAAACCAAGGAGTTAAACTTGGAATTTAAACTTAAATTCAGGTTCAGCTGAACTTATGTTTAAACTGGGGGTTATGGTTGTTTTTAATCCCATGTGATTATTTTCAAGTTTCGACCTAATCTAGACCTACGAAGAACGCTGTTGTCTTTTGTAGCATCTTATGCAAACCAGCTTATATTAAATATTACGTAAATTGTATCGGTAGTAGCCGTGGCATGATGGTTGGTGCAATGGACTCTCATGCCGGAGGTCTAGGTTCGAGCCCCAGCCTCGCCACCTAATAATTTTTAAAATAAAACGGCTACTGTCTCTTACGAGGAATTGACAAAACCTCCGAGAGTATCTCCTGTCATAGAAAATTGCGCCTCACATTAGCGGTTCGGATTCGGCAATAAACTGTAGGTCCTTTCCATTCCTGTAGACACGCACACAGGAATGGTTGAGAGTTGTAAGTCACTAGGCCCAAGTGACATAAAATTTATTTGTATTTATTTATTTATTACTTAAAGTGTGTGTATAGTAAATGCGTTTCGACTATCACACCGGAGAAGTGGGTTCGAATTTTGCCAACTCCAATTTTTTTTTTTTTTAGGGGTACTATACTAGCTCTACCAAAGAAGGGACAAATCCTGCAGGAGCATCTTTAGTTATGAGAAAGTGCCTCATCTTTAGGATTCAACAGAAAATGGTAGATCTTAAAAAACTTTTATTTTTGTTTTTAGTTGGAAGCGGTTAAAAATCGAACCCAGACAGCTGGCATGACCAACACATTTACGAAAATAGAAGCTTATTTTTTAGTGGAAAAAAGTAATTAGAATTTTTCTTATTCGGTATAAATCGGTAGGAACCGTTTTGATATAATTATTTTGTCTCTAAAAGTTTTAACAACTGTAGAATGTAGATGTATGTATTGTATGTAGCTTCAAAAATTAATAAAATTTTTCCAGGGACAAGGACTACTAATATCTCTTGGTACCATGGTAGGTACCGAAATGTATGTCGGAAAACGACTATCTGTACTTTAAATACAAATTTTTAATGAACTATTGGTAAAGATAAAGATCATCTATACAAACCTTAAGCCTGAACTTTTTCAGCTGATGTATGATGTCCACAAGACTGGCTGTTTCTTCAAAAAAAAAAAATAATAACCCTTACTTAACACCCAACAAAATAAAATACTTTTTTAATATTCGTTAGCGTTGACGTGCGATTCCTCATGCTAAATGTGATGGGGGAAAAAGTTTTAGCAAATAATTAAGAAGATAAAAGTTTGTTAGAAAAATCTTCAACAGCCATAATTATTTCCCTTCAACATCACAGAAAATAATTATTTTTGTATAAAAAAAATGTAGCCACATTGCGTTGTATTCATATACTTTAAACGGACCTAGCAACAAAAAAAAAAAAAACACATTTTTTCTGCTCCAGAAAAGTGTTAACCAGTAACGACCCTTCGTGACTTTTTCTCTTTTAAACTTTTATAGGTACGGACGAAAAAAAAAAAAAGAAAACACCAATTTATTTCAAAGCCTTTTCATTTTCATCAAACACTAACAAGGATATGCCTTATGAGGTTAATCGTTAATCTTAAAATATCTTACCTTTTTTCAAGAAGGAAAGACTTGAAAGCCTTAAAAATATACAAAAGGATCCGATCCCATATGTTTATTAAGAAATCCATTCAATCCTTTGATTGGATAATGCGGGTAGGTCCACCAAAAACCTAGACTTTGAACATTGTATTATAAAGCTCAACAAAACATTCTTTCAGTCTGGGCGTCGTTGACTTCTTTTGAAGTTTCAAAAAATCGACCAAAAAAAGTGCAAAAAAGGACTAACTTAGAAATTAAGAATGTTGTCAGCATAGTATACTCGAATTTTACAATAAATAGCTATTTTCACTCCTATTTCCTTTTTATATTTTTGATTAATTTTCTTTTGCTTCCCTAGCTGATGCTTTTCTTTTCTAGCCATAAGGGACCATGAGGCCTATAAGGATGCAAAAAAACCTTGAACGAAATGGCCTCCTGTCTGTTTCAATATTCCTCCGACATTTGTAGAGTATTCTTGTATTTAAAAAAATATATTTCTTAACTTAAAATAACAACAGAACACAGAAGTGAACAATAGAGAAAAGGGCGAAATGGAAGGACAACCAAGACGATAGGAAAATTAAATAATGTAGGAGTATGCTTAAAATTATTATGATTATTATTATGGTAACTATCGTTTTTTTTTTTCGGCTTTTGCCATTAATTTTCCTTTTTAGCCTTTTCTGTGTTGGTCCTGGGTTCGTTTGATTTTTGTATTATATTCTTAGAAGATATGTAGTTATGTTGTTTCTGGTGGATGGTGTGGCGCGTTTTAAAAAGGATCCTTGGAGTAGTATTTTGTATATATTATAAGAACATTCTCTGAAATAGAATGAAATGGGAAAAATAATGCAAAATAATTGCCATCAGAAGATACTCAAGGATGCGCTTGTAATTTGATTAAACGCACAGTGAGTGAAATACTTATAAAATCCTCTGATGCTATAGTGAGGGTGTGTGTTGGAGTGGTGCTGACTGTGGTGTTGGAATTTTTGTCTAATTATAGAGATAAACGATGCTCTTAGGATATTTAAGAAATTTTCATCTTTTTTTTTTTTTTTTTTTTAATATGGTAATATGAGTTATATTAAAGTTAATTTCAATTAATTATTATTATTATCTTTTAAATAAAAATTATTTTATGTATATATTTGTCCGTAAGATCATTAGTTACATTAGCTTAATCGGTTGATGAACTCAGAGGGCATTATCAATTCTCAAATTTAGTTATGACTTAAATATTGCAAAGAAATTAACCATAAAGTTATGGATCTGAAATAATTAACCTTACATTATATTCTTAATTTTTTTGAATCAATTCGATATATGGTTCATTATTAATAGTCCACGTAAACATTTAAGTTGTAACTAAATTTGATTATTGGCAGGGCCCAAAAACTAGATAATAAATCAATATTTCTATTCTATAAACTTTTTGCTTATTGGAATACAAAATGACCCCAATTAAACAGACAACTACTGTTTAAAGTGCAGAAAAATAAGTAAATCAAAGATAAGCCCATAAAACAAAATGATAAAGCACTGCGATAAAAACTTTAAGGTCAGAATATGTGCCTTATATAACAATATTTTACATACCGGAACCATTCCACACGATTGGAAAAGAGCGCAACTCAAACCTATTCCCAAAAAACCAGGGGTATGTCACACTTTCGATGAATATCGTCCTATATCGCTTCTCCCGGTCCTCTCCAAAATTTTTGAGAAAATCATTGCGAGAAGAATAAGCTGGGTAATTGAGAAAAAGTTACATCCTGCACAACATGCCTTCCGGCCAAACAGAGGTGTACAAAGCCTATTACACCTACTAGAGGATAAGTTAGCTCATAACCTTTCTATGCGAAAACATAGTGTTGTGATGTCAGCTGATCTTGAAAAGGCTTTTGACAGAGTGATATTCATCCCTGCTATCAGACAGCTTCATTCATGGGGAATACCAAGACAAATCCTGAAAACTATAATTTCATTTATGACAGGCAGAACATTTCAGGTAAATGTTGATGGGTTAATGTCATCCATCAATCAACTTGACAATGGTGTTCCACAGGGTTCGCCACTTTCGGTAATTATATACAACGCCTATATCGACTCATTGATATGTCAACTTGATACCCCAGTATATGGACTTGATTTTATCGGTGTCTATGCAGACAACATCTATACTCTAGCTTCCGGAAATCCAAATGATGTCAAACAACTTTTGGAAGTAACAGACTCAGCAATCCATCAATGGGCACAAGAAAGGGGAGCTTCTGTCCCACCAAATAAAATTGAAGCTATTCACATTTGCAGAAAAAGAAAATGCTCATGCTCGTCTCTTGTCCTGCGAAATACGTCAATACCACTTAAAAGAGAACTAAGAATACTCGGCGTATTTTTTTCTGGAAATTTTAAATGGAATTCACAAATAAAAAAAGCAACAAACCAGCTTAAATTACGCAACAACGCCCTCAAAATGATTTGCTCCAAACGTAAAGGCCCACATATAGAAACTGCCATCCGATTAGCTAAAACCTTAGTAGAGGGTTCTATTCAACATGGCTTGACTACTTATATGTGGACTACTAAGAAAAACATGGAAAGTATCAACGCAGCGATCAATCAATGTTTCCGAACGGCAACAGGTGCTCTAAAAACATCACCTATATTAGCATTTCGAAGAGAGGCCGGTTACTTATCATTTGAACATTTTGGAAAAAAAAGATCCATATCTCTTGTATCCAAGGCTCTGGGAAATCGATGGCATCCATTACATAAGGTCACAACTGAAGCACTAAGTATAGACGAAGCTCGCAAGGGTACCGTCTCAGCAATAAGAAACATGACATCTCTTCGATCAGATGCCGGTATTTCTCTTCCTTTTTCCATCACAAATAACGATGAGACAGTCTATAATCCCCCTCCACCGTGGAAAAGAAATTTGCTTCTAATCGACACTTCCTTAGAAAATTATAGGAAAAAAAACACACTGGATCAACAATTTAAAGCGCTTCATAATGAGATGATTGCTGATAAAAAAGCAGATCGAATTTTCTATACCGACGGTTCATTCATGGATCCCAACGGCTCATACGCAACAGTGGAATTAACTCCAAATGAAGAATTAATTATTATCCATCAAGGACTTTTACCCGAAATGACTGGAAGTTATATATCGGAACTAACAGCAATCCAGAAATGCTTATCTTTCACTAAGGATCTTCCTGGGAGAAAACTAATATTCACCGACAGTCTCAGTATCTTAAATGGCCTTAAAAGTGGTTTCAATAAATGTCAGTCATTAGATAACATTCGAAGTGCCCTATGTTCTTCCAGAGATACTTGGTTGGCTTGGGTACCTGGGCATGTAGGCATCAAGGGCAACCAAGATGCTGACACCGCAGCAAAGGAAACTTTCAAATTACCACTTATAACTGAAATACCAGATTCATCGCTTTTGTTAAAAAAAATTCTAACTGCACATTTGGAAAGAGATATATGTATGTACCTTATGGGAAAACAGCCAAACTTTCTTGCGAACATACGAAAATCAGCATAAGCGTACTCCCTATAATAAAAATCTAACCAGAGAAAACTGCATCAAGTTACTACGTGTAAGGCTAGGAAAAACGCTTTTCACCAGCAGACACATTTACAACAAGGAAACTCCAGAGAAATGTAATTTTTGTAATGTCGAATTGTCAGTATGGCATTGTCTAGTTACATGTCCTGCATCCAAAATTATTAAAGACGACTATGATTCCCCAAGCAGTGAACAACAACTTGCCGAACTTCTGGATCCTGCCAACCCTAAATCCATCAAGCTCATCAAACTAGCTACAACACCTCATCATAAATTTTCCGATATTTAAAAATTCTTATTTTTTTTTTCCTTATTTAAAACCTAGTAATGTACATACATTAATTTTGAATTAATTCCTTATTTTGTGTATTTTCAATTGTTCTAAATACTTAACCTTAATTTCTTTTGAACCTTAAAAACGACTCCAAATGGTCTTGCTACCCAGGAGTCTTCATTATTAAATAATCTATAAATTGATTTTGTAAATTGTTTAGATAAATAAATAACAAAATATATACCTAAGTAAGTAGGTAGTTAGAGTTACATAAGATATTTTTGTCCATCGGTGTTCGATTTTACAATAATTGTGAAATTGTCTAGTGAACATTAATTGCTTTAACATTAAAACTCTTAATTTTTAGGTTAACAATCCACCTGTATTCATAAGTTTTAAAATCTTATAGGTATACACTATCTGTCTTATCTATAAACAAAAAATGGTTATTTCAGCCCTTGTGTTAAGGGTAACTACGCCATGGAAAAAGAATTTTCTGCACTCAAATGGAGCAGTTATCAATTGCCTTTTAGTTTGAGTCCGGAAAATTCCTATTCCATGGTGTAGTGTTACCCTAAACATATCAAGAGCTGAAATAACCATTTTTTGTTTATAAATAAGGCAGTATGTGATCTATACCCGTAATTTTAAAACAGCCATAAATTTAAATTGCAAATAGACGTTGCGGAACTCCATAAATTATTTTATTTATTACTAGCTGGCCCCACCCGGCTTCGCACGGGTCTTAGTCGTAAGAAAATAGCAAAATAAATTGAATGAATCATATGAAAGATCTCTAAAGTCAATGCAAATAACTTCAAAGTCGCAATATTATTTTATTTTTTTCAGGCGCTTCCTTGTCCCCGTCATTAAAAAAACAAAGCTATATTCTAAATGTATACCTAAAGGATAAAAGTCCAAAGAATTATAGTTTTGTAAATTTAGTATTGATTAGGTTATTGATTTATTTGCATAACAATTTCCAATTATTAGAAATCAAAAAAAAATTACTGCTTTATGTTTTGACACTTTTTTTGTTCAGAAAGAGAAGACATTTTTGAAGTTATTCAATAGAAGGGATATTTTTCATCTTTTTTTCAAAATTGTTTTTTTTTTTCTCCAAAATAATTACAGTTCCAAAAAAGCAAAGAAAGCTCCTTATTTCGGTTGGTTGATTAAAGAGAATTACAAGACAGACTGAAGCCACTGTTGCCAAAATCGATACAATATTTTCTTTTCTAAAGTACATACGGAAAATATTTGTATGATTCACGGTTGGGCCGCAAGTTAATATATTCAGTGACTCTTACTCCGACCGCCGCCGCCGGGGCCGGACTTCTTAATCAATTATTAACATATCTCTTATCTATACTTACCCCTTGAAAAAGCTTAAATTAACCTAAATTAACCTTCCCGTATTATTTCAATTATTTAATGTAATTTTTACCATATGAATAGCCATGAATTGGGAGACTTAGGCTGATGTCACACGAGCGTCTTTTTCTGCGCGTCAATTTGGAAGTACGTCCTTAGAACCAAGAAAACTTAAAGGAATGGACACACAAGCGTCCATCTATTGGTTTCGTCCGCGCGTCCAACTTTTTCGATTGTGTGAATCTCATGCCGCGTAGATTCTAAAACGGCATGAGGGGTACTGACGTGTCGTATATTAGTACGGTCACACGAACGTCCAAATGGACGCGCTTCCAGATAATTTTCAGATGACTTTTTTTGTGTTTTTTTATTTTTATCTTTTTAGTGGGTCAATATATATTGCTGAAATTTTCACAAATAATATAAATAATGTATCCAAAATTAAATTAAAAAAATTGAGTTCCTTAAGTACCGTTAAGCTGGAATAATGGCAATATTAGAACCCTTGTTCTATGAGCTCATATCTTTTTAATGTATGCATGGATTAATTTGGTTTCATCTTATTCCGAATGTCAGAAAAATAACGAAAAATAACGATTATTTTGGTACTTCATTTGATATTTTACGTGCACCACAAGCCTCACAATCTTAATTTTAATTTAATCGAGAAATCGAAAAAATTGCATAGAAAACGTGTGTTTGGTTCATTGCTCTCGGTAGTCTACCAGTGGAGAAAGGTCCGTTAATTGCAAAATTGTGGCAATTTTCAAAGTTAAACTTTAAAAAAAAAAAAAAAATTACATCTTTCATTGTAATGATCCGATTTTCAAGGTTAAGGTTTTAAAACAAAGATAATGGCTACAATTGTGTTAAAAAAAGTTTTAGGAAAGGTAACCTCTTCCACCCTAAAAACGTAATGGGAGAGCAATTGAATTCGATTCCTGGAATTTTGAATTGAAAAGTTGATGTAAAATTTCAAAAATTTGAGCAACTACTTATGCAAAGTTATTCCCTGAACACTTACCTAAAATAATTCTACAAGAGAGGCAGTGGAGGTTATAGAATCAGTTTATAAGCAAAAAATTATTCTAAATTCAAAAGTTTGTTTTTGTTACTGCCCCAACTTCTCTCTACAAAAATGTTATACATTTTATAAAGCTCATTACAACAGGGAAGGCGGTAGGGGCCGTTTTTTGAATTTTTACCCACTAACTCTATATTAATTTGAATTATCAACCAAAGAAAAGGAACTAACTTAGTAAAATATTTCGTCCGCGCGTAAAAAAGAAGTTCTTGTGACATAAAGAGAGTTTTATACTGGTCGAGCTTCCAAATGGAAGTTCGTCCATTTGGAAGCTCGTGTGGCATTGGCCTTAAGGCTCTTCTAAGCCAGCGAGAAACAATCGGCACGAATGTCTCACTTAACACACCTGCTCCACTGGGCATGAATGATGCTTGGTTTATGAACATGTTGTCTTGAAAAAAACCAATGGATGTCCACAAATCCATGTCTATGTTCTGATATATTGATATAAATCTGATTGTAAATTGGATTGCAGTTATGATGTTGGAAAAGAAGAGAATAAACAAAAATAAAAGAAAATTATTTTTGTTATTGTTTTAGTGGACTGTATTGAATTAAATTCAAATGGAAGATTTTTTTTTTGCGACCTTTAGTCCATGCGTTTCGCCCAGGCACGACAGTTGGGCTCATCAGTTAGATGCTGTCGTACCTTTCTAAGACGCAATTTTTTTTTGTCGATGAATACCGACTCTTAATAAAATCTACTGCGCATTTGAATTTAATTCAATACAGTCCACTAAAACAATAACAAAAATAATTTTCTTTTATTTTTGTTTATTCTCTTCTTCGTACATTAGCCAGACCACGGGCTTACAACAACAACAAATTTCTAGGTGCAAGAATGTAACCATGTTCCCCTAGAAGAATATAATTAATTTTATTCATCACACAACTTGGAGAAAAAAAACACCAACTGTCCAAATTATTATATTTTTCCTTATTTGATCTTATAAAGTCCATTCAATGCGCACGGGTATGTATTGAAATCACTGAGATTCGAAAGAAAATTGTTTAGATACACTTTTTTCATGCTGCAATCCCCAGGGAAAAAATAAATTATTATTTTACAAATCCATACCTTACCTTTATAATGCCTACCTTTTGCAAAATTAAACAAAAAAAAAAGGGTAAAGTGAATATGACTACGAAAATATGTAAATTAATTCCCATGAAATTTTCGCACACAATCCTATCCCAAGTAGGTATACCTATACTGATAAGGGTAGATGGTATGAGACCGTCAAGGACGAAAACGCGTCGCGTCATCGTTATGGAAACATGGCCTACATGCTCGCACAAAGCGGCAGCTTTTCGTTCCTTTGAGTATGAGATCAGTGCAACCTGACACTTTGGAGCATGATAACTGTTCTGAATAAAAAAAGAAAACAAAACAAAAAGGAATTTCACGCGCTGGAGTATTTTTACTCTTTTTTTTGTGCTATTTTTATGTTGCTGGTAAATGGAGCGCGGATTCCAACGGACTGTGTAGACATCAAATCCACACCCACATTTTAATTTTTCTTTTAATCCTGCTCCTGCTGCCCATGAGTTGATAAAAAGTGAACAAATAATACGGAACAGTTATCGAAATGGACTATTGTCGATAGTACCAAAGACAATGTTATATGGTCTTTGATAGTACTGAACTCTCTTACTCTAGTAATGAAAATGACCAAATAGTACGGATTTTTTTTTTTTAGTGAGCAAACAATATTCACTACTCTTTGAAGAAGAAAATGTAGAAGAATTTCTTTGTATTCGATAGGTTTTTTTTTTTTTTAATTAACTTTCAGAAAATTCTAACAAATCTACAATTTAAAATTAGAAAAGGTGAATTAGAAGAAGAATTTGTCGTTGAATTCTTTATTTTTTTAAAGATAATAGAAAAATATTTGACCCATGTTTGAGGAATTTTTAATAACCTTTTTTTTTCGCGGAGAGAATTTTGAATACAAATTTTTGAATAATTTTTACGTAATTTTTTAATTATTGTGTGTCAAATTTTAATCATTATAGTAGTTTTTTATCAAAAGAAACAAGCTGTACATTCTGTACAGCTCGTGCAAAAAAAGTGCTGACAGCATCATAAAAAAAAAAAAAAATAGATTATTTAGTTGCAAAAAAATAAAAGAAAAGTGGCATTTTTTGAGATAAATGATCGAATGCTTATTTCAATGTTAAGAAGAAAGTATGCTATTAATAATGGAAAACAATATCAGCCAAATGGCCGCCACGGCTACGTTTACACAACAATATCCTTTTCATGAAATTTTCCATCACCAAATCGCAAAGTGGCTGGTGTATGCCCTCAATTACTTCACGAATTCCATCTTTGAGGTCTTGAATTGACGCTGGGCTGTTGGCGTAGACCTTATCATTCACGTGGCCCCAAAGGAAGAAGTCGCAAGGTGTTAAATCACAAGATCTCGGTGTCCAATTGTGGTCACTTCTTTGAGTGATAACACGGTCCGGAAACTTTTCCAGTAAAAGATCGATGGTTTCGTTGCTTGTGTGGCATCTTTTGTTTTCCGAGCCTCAGATGCGACAATTTTGCTTGTTGACGTAGCCACAGAGGTGGAGATGGGTAAAGATGATTTTTCTAAGAAATTCCGGATCGTTTTCATGCATTTCAAGGACCCAATCAGCAAAGACATTCCATTTTTGTTAATGGCGTAGTTTCTACTTGTCAAATGTCAAAAAATTACAGCTTCAAAAGTGACAACTACCGAAACAGCGGGCTTTTAAAAATAACACCTCTTATTGGAAAACCCATTATATCAGAAAAGTACGGTTTTGGACTTCTCAATAATCGTAATTTTAATTTGAACTTTTTTTCACGAAATCAATTTATTTCATCAGATTTGAACTAAACTTGGCACTTGAGTGAAGCATTCATAATTTCGAATCAAATGAGAGCGTTTAGCTCAGGTGAGCAAAATTTTAGTTTTGGTCTGCTTTAAAACAAAATTTGAAATAGTACTGAAAATTGAAAAATGATACTTCCGTACTGGAAAAATTAAATAGTATAAAATTCAGTACAATAGTATAAGGCTTTCTGCAACCGTGATACAGAACAAACAAAATTTAAAAAAATCTTTTCAGTTACTGAATGACAGGGTTACAATTGCGTCAGAACAAACTAAATTAAAAAAAATTTTTTCAGTTACTGAATGACAAGGTGACAATTAGGTATTAAAACTTTCTTGAAAATATCCGATTAATGTAGATTAAGATTGATTAAGAAAAAATAATTAGTTATTTGTTTCTTTGGTTGGACTTTCACCTGAAAAGTATAATCAGTTCTTCGTTACTTCCTAAAATTCACTTCCTATGGTCGATTGACTCAAGGATAAAAGCTATTAAAAGAATTCCAGTTAGTATAAAGAAATGCAAAGAAGGAAAACTTAAAAACCAAGATATTTACTCCTCTTTTGTGTGTGATTTTTTTTTTTGAAAACTCGCATGATAAGCGAAAACATTTATTTTTAAAGCTTGCATCCCTTATCAGGGGTGAAACATTTTCATTTCGATATTTCTTTTGCTTTTAGCTTGAGTGAAAATGGGGAATGAGGAAAAAGGCCAAACTGTGTGCTATCTCTAGTTAAATGATGTTGATATTTATTGAAGCATAAATTTCATTTCAATGTGTTATAAACTTAGAAAAAAAAAAAATGTTTCTAGACTTAGGAACGTTTGGCTATGCAAGGCGTATTTTGCGGTGGGGTAGGTACTATTGTGTGAAGCCCAAAAATAACGACATAACTAATGATGTATGTATATAACCTAAGGAATTTATTTTAATGTTATTTTTTCGGATGGGGACATTTTTTGGGGACTGAATTTTAAGAGATAAAAGGTTTTGATAAAGTGTTTTCAGGGACGAACTTTCTAATTTTGACAAGAATAAGGAAAACACTAAAGTACACAAATTAAGAAAAATAGAAAATATATTATTGAGGGCCACTTGCACGAAACAAATGGGTAAAAACATTAAACTGTGAATAACTATCACAATTTAGATAAATAAATAAATAAACGCTTTTCGTTTTTTAATTGCACAAACGGAAAATACTTAACAAGTGGATACGAATATTTTTTCAGAATCAAAAATACACAAACATTAAAACACATTGAAAAATAAACTAACTCTAACGCTTGAACTTGCTTTCTCGTAAGGAATTCTTAAATTTGACGTGAGAGCTATTCAAAGTTTATCCTGAGAACGAGGAGAGGATAACTTTTTAAACAAAAATAAAGAATAAATATTTTACGTTGTTTTGATTCAAATCAGTCAGAAGTGGGGTTCACATTCAACAGCATGTTGATCAACATGTATCAAGTCGGCAGATTTTTGTAATGTGAACAGCATTCGAACGACCGTCGTCGATCGACTTGTTGTGTAGTTTAAATTTTTTTAATATTTTGCTCGGTCGGTCGACCGTTGTAGTAAATGTGAACACTAGTCGAACGACCGATGATTTTAATTTTGAGGTTTTTTTTTCTATTTTTTATGTAAGAATTAAATAGCACGCGTTGAAATCGAAGTTTAACAACAAATGGAAATGGAAAAAAAAAAACGAAAATAGTGCGGTAATATTCGTGCAATAAATTAAATACCGTAATGTTTATTCAAATGAAGTCGGCGAAACGGTCGTAGAGTGTGAACGCCAGGAAAACGACTCGGGTCGGTCGACACGTCGCGTCGTTGAATGTGAACACCCTAGATAGTTCTCTTTTTATAAATCAGATGTTACTGCTGTCTAAAAACTTTCGTGCAAGTGGCCCTAAGTGTATTGTCTTTAATAATTATTATAAACTAGCTGATCCGTCGAACTTTGTTCGTGCAAGTGGCCCTAAGTGTATTGTCTTTAATAATTATTCTAAACTGGCTGACCCGGAAAATGGTCCACCTATAGACGAGTTATGCGTGTAGGAACACAAAAATGGATTCATTTTTATATACATAAAGTATAGAAGATATATAGATTTTTCAGATTTTCACGATAATTTTAAATTAAATTTTCACGGAATTAAAATACCTATGGGTTAAGAAATAGCTCTCATTGTTTTCCAATAAAAAATATTGTAAACAAAAAAAACAACAATGATAAAATGTATGGAAAACGCGGGTCTTACAATTCTGTCTGCTTGTACGGCTACAGTCTAAGCAGCTTGGATTTTTATGAACCATAGCTCATTAAATTTTCAGACATTCTAGCTTATGATTTTGATTTTAGAACCAATAATAAGGATGAATTCCTGCCAAGATTTTTTAGCCGTTAAAGAAAATCGTATCTTTTTTAATACAATAAATTTCGGTTTATTATTTTAGTTGTGGTCTGCTTTCTAGTATTTTATATCCAAAAGCCTTCAAAAACAATACTTGCTACATAAACATGAATTTGAAATTCCTACATCAGCTTTTAGTTGTTGAAAAACGACTAAAAAAATGGTTGCCCTTGTAGCCTTCTCATAGTTAATCCGGTACTGAGTTCCTTGTCAGATTAAAAAAAATACTATAAGAAGAATAAATAATGAACCGATTACAACTTTTCAAAAAAAAAAAAAAAAAAAAATGTTTTGTATGTAGCATGTACACATTTTGGTATGTAAGGTTTTGTTTATTTTTTTTGTATCCAAAATATTTTGGGCAAAGAGAAATCATCATCTTATTTTTCATCTTTTAAAAAGAAATCAAATACATTTTAGGGTTTCAGGGAATTTCGAGCCTATACATTAAAAATTATTAAAATTTTTTAATGTAACTTTGCAGTTAGTCCAATTTATTTTGTTTAAAATTTAATATTAACTTTCATTTATAACAGTACCATGCTGAAAGATTAAATCAAAAAATTTTAATCATGACAGGGGTGCCACTATCTGGAATTTAAATAATGAAACTCAACAAATATCCATATTTTTGATCTTATTTATTTGACACACATACATATATGCAATATGCATTAGAATCACTGTCATATAATAAAAGTTTACATTCAAGTTCAACAAACTTTAAGGCACATAGGATAACATTTTGGATAAAGTCCTTAATTTGACAATGATTTTTAAAATTTTAATTTGAATTTCTTGCATTTTTTTAACGACCTATAGTTAAGTATAATATTACGTGAAGTGGCTAATATGATGCATTTAAAAAAAAATTGGTCAATTTTGTCATGTTGGAGTTTTTGAAATAATTTTTGTACCCTTAACTCATATATTAAATAACGATTAAATTATTATATTTACAAAAGTTGTTTTCGAAGAAAATGTAGTGTACATTATGTACATTGTGCAGACATGGATGCTTTAATACTTTATTTACCGTAACAAGGCCTAGATGAAGGCATTAAATCAACAAAACTCTGGTTGTGTAAACATTTGCTATATATTCTATCGGTTTATTTTGTTAAGGCTTGGTTACAATATCCACTTAGCTTGTGGCCTTTTTGCTTAGAAATCAGAGCATAAGGGTGGTGGCGATGAAGTGATGAAGATGAGATAGTTGGCAATCGAGGCACGGGCAACTATACTAACTTCAATGGAGGAAGAGCACGAGCAGATGTATAGACGTTGAGTTAGGTGTTGGTTATAATTTTGGCAGCAAATAGGAAATCATTGTTATGCAATTTCCGTTATTATTATTTTTTGGCGAGAATAATTTAAGGCTAAGCAAAGGCAAAAACCATCACTAATTACATTGAAAGCCGTCGGCTTCACAGACTTATGCGATGGTTATGACGATGGTGAGTATAAGAACAACTGCTGCCATCGTTTTAGTTTGAGCGGATTGGGGGCGTTGCTTGGGATTATTCAAATGCTCCAAGCAATATTTATCTACAGCATTCTTACATGCTGAATTGGCAGAAGCATTACTTTGTTAATTATATAACCGAAAGAACGAGGTAGTTTAGTTATGGTGATGACGCGACGGGATGGGATTGAGGGTTTCGGAATATTAATGTAGCCCTGAGGGTCTTCGATAAGAGTAGTTCAAATTAAAGTTTTCAATATTGCTAAAAATTAGACCTTAAAATATATATTGATATTAGTTTAGGTACAGTTCGTGCGTATAGAGCGGTAATGGTTGCAATAAGTTTGATAATTTTTGATTCCAAAATTCAATGAAAGTGGAAAGTTATACAGTACTCCCTCGATAATGTGAATTACTGATAATGTGAATTTCTTTAAAATGTGAATCGCCAAAACTTAAAATTTTCGGACCCTAAAATGTGAATTTCTTTGGTAGATTTTTTATATTTATCTTTTTTTTCTTTTGTTAGCTTTGCGTGCGGTATTAAAAATTTTATTAACTGTTATTTTTTTGACATATTTTAAGGTTTTGAATGTAGCTGCGGTCAAGAGAGTCTGTTCTGCCAGTTGTGTAGGTACATTTTGTTGTTTAAATTAGTATTTAAGCACTGAAAAATAGTTCCAGTAATGTGAATCCCTCTAACATCCGAAAACGTCTTGTTTTAATTAGTTCACATTGTCGAGAGACTACTGTATTCTATTGAAATAGGTATTAGTAAGCCATTTACCATTTTAATGAAGACCTCAAGAAAATTTCAATTCATTTTGCAAAAAAAGACCCTAAACGTTAAAATATCATACTGTTTACCTTTATATTGTTTTTAGTATATGTCTACATTCAATTATATTGTTTTAGATATTCATTTATGCAATAATATTCGTCTTAGTTCTTAATTATAATCTCCAATCAATACGAAGGACACACAGAGAGGGTACAGATATTTTATTATACATCAGTTCAAGTGCAATGCTTAAGTGTTATTATCTAATTTGCATTCAATGCAAGAGCGTTTTCACGTACTGTGGAAGAGTATAGTATTTGTTGTTGTCGTTATCGTTGAAGCCCAATTGTTACAATGAAGCTGTGCTCCCATTAACGAGGGTTAGTTTCTAACAACGAGAACCGCAAATATGGTGTTGAATGCATGCATAGGATGTCGTCTCGTTGGTAATGGTAATTGGGAGAGATTAATCGATTTGAATTTGGTATGTATATAGTCTTAGTAATTGTTTTAACAAAAGAATCCAATTAAAGTAGAATAATTTATTAAATCGAGGAAACAGTAAGTGATTTAAGCTGTGGAGAAAATTGGCTTTGTGGTGGAATTGAAATTTTGAAAAAAAAAAAAAAATAATAATAATATGATTTCAGTAAAACTGCATACGAGTACTATATTATTAAGTCAAATTGAAATTTTAGTTTTTTTGTCAAAAACAGGCAAATAAAATTTTAATGGAACATAGGGAGGGTGGGATTATCGGCAGCTAATTCTAACTTTAAAAAAAGGACAAAATTTTCCCCTCTACAAAATGTCGGCAGCATTTTTATTGTTTGAAGGATTTAAGGAGCGAAGTTAATCAATTTGTTTCGATTGGTTTTAAAACGGGGGGCAGGGGGGGGGGTGCATTATCAAAGTGGATGTTTATGTTTTGCTTGAAGGCCGACTTAGAAATGTATAGACTCGAACATCACTCTACTACGACCACAGACTTGGCCCACAAAAAATATTTAACTTATATGTAATGTAGGTACATATATATTTTTTTTTTACAATTTTCAGAAATTGTCCCTGTCGCCTGAGGGGGAGAGATAGAATTTTCTGCCAATAACATTTTTTTCTTAGAACGATCCCACGAATCTTTTCCGTTCTGCAATTTAATTTACAAACGTCAAGATGGCTGAGGTTGATGAAACTGTTAAGAAGAAGCGTGCGTTCAAAAAGTTCACCTACCGAGTACCAAGGTGTTGACATGGACTAGCTTTTGGACATGCCCAATAAACAACTTGTCGAGTTGATGCACAGTCGTACCCGTGGTCTTAAGCGTAAGCCAATGGCACTTATCAAGAAATTGAGGAAGGCCAAGAAGGTGGCACTACCAAATGAGAAACCAGACATCGTAAAGACCCACTTTAAGAACATGATCATTGTTCCAGAGATGACTAGATCCATCGTTGGTGTGTACAACAGCAAAGATTTAAGCCAGATTGAAATCAAACCAGAATTGATTGGATATTTTGGGAGAATTCTCCCGCGCTCGTCAAGCACCGTAGGCCCGGTATTGGTTCAGATCTAGCTGTAGGCTTATCCCACTAAAGTATAACAAATCATGGAGAACGTTTAATAAACTAACTTTGTATAGAATCATTTTCCAAAATATTATGCACGAATTAGGGGACAAACTGTATAGCATTCTACAAAACATATTTTACATCAAGCTTAATTGGTTTTTTAACCAATTATATGTCTGTGAATATAACACAAAATATAACTTACAAAATTGATTGTTTGAATATAGAAATGTACCTACATATGACCAAATTTAAACATGATTTGAAGTAAAATTTAAAAATTTTGTATGAAAATTTATAAAAAAGAAAAATAAAATAAATAATCGAAAATTTAATCAATCAATAAAGTAAATGCGATACATCCTCAATCCAATAAACATTCAACCTTTATGCATACAAACACCCCACACACATATAAGACTGCTTTTATTATAAGATGTGTCGTCAAGAAATTTGAAACCATTTGTAACCTTTTACTCAAATCCTGGAGTAAGCTTCATTCAATCACTACCTCAAACAGGAAAACGAATATTCTTTTTTTTTTTTCTATAAGAATCAAGCTCAATGTTGACGTGGAGTCAGCGAAAACTTCATCTCATATCCCTTTTCTCGATATCATGGTTATAGAACAACATTGCATATAGGGAAGGCGCTCAGACTAGACGGTGTAAATCCATAGAATCACAGAATATCCCGACGGTTACGGATATCGACGACGACGACCTCAGTGAACAGGAACACTATCACTTTACTCAATCTTATTAAAACAAATTACAGGAACACGAGAACGAGTCAGAGTATCGGTTCGTGGCTTAAAAGGCGCACATAAGAGAGTGAGATAGGAGAAATAATGTCAACATTTGTGGTTAACATCAGTAAAAAATAAAAAAAAAAATAAAACATCCAGTTAAGGAAGTAAGATTTCTTTCAATCCAGGACGAATGCATGTTTTCACTTGAAAGAGCATTTGTTCCGTGTCCTTAACTTATGTTTAAGTAAACGATATTGCAACGGAAATGCACAAACTACTATTGTTTACTTGGCATTGTTCTTATGTTTTTTTAAATCCATATTGGTGCAGGATTTTTTTTTTATTCAAGTGTCATATTAACAACACATTTATGCCAACGACGAAATGAAGATTGTTGTGCAATATGAGATGGGTTTTGTTCTAAATATTTATGTCACGTTTTCGAGAACAAATATACACACGAAACATTTTAATCTTTGAAATTATGACAGTAGCTGTCATGTCATTATCAATGCAAGAATAAAATATGTTAAACTCTTGACTGCATTCAAACCGCCTTCTTTATTCTCATACATAATAAAGATTCAGCTGAATCTGAACGGCTAAGTTGAGAGACACTTGTCAATTTCTCTTGAAACAAAATATCGCACGAAATTGTGGTAAAAATCTACTTTTTAAAGAAAAAAGGCTAAAAACGGCAAAAGTATTAAAAATATCGACTTCTTGTTTGATTTACTTTTTTTTTTGTTTAAAAAAAGTAGGTATTTTCAAAACTTTTAATCGTACCTAATAGTGTTTCAAAACAGATTGCAAAACTATATCAAAATCTTTCGAGCGTTTAAAAATCAATCAAAGCCACATTTTCGTATGCCAATTTTTCAGAAAAAACCTGAAAGCAGTTTTCTTAAAATCAGTTTAGTCATTATTACATGTAAGAAATTTATATACAAAATATAAACATTTTTGAGAAAATCTGAAAAACCAGATAAAAATAAAAAAAAATAATACAAAAACATACAGGGAGTTCCACAATCAACGATGCAGACGTAAACATATATAATTTTAAGTCTAAAAGTGCTCTTATATAAATACAAAAAAAAAAGTTCAGAAACTGTACTTTGGCAAATTAAAAGCCATTTAAAGAAATGAAACCAAATACCTGTCATAAAAACCGTTTTAAGTCAAACGGGAAGCAAAAACAATAAAATAACCTCTTATGTTTTTCGACCTAAAATGACCTCAGGAACTCATGGTTTTCGTCTGCATCGTTGACTGTGGGAAACCTTGTATATTATATGAAGATACAAAATAAAATTTTTGGATATACAGTAGTCACTCGATAATGTGAACTAATGAAAAGAAGGCGTTTTCGTATTTTAGAGGGATTCACATTAGGTACTGGACCTTTTTTTCAATGCTTAGAAACTGATTCAAACAACAAAATGTACCTACACAACTGGAAGGAGACACTCTCTTGACCGCAGCTGCATTCATAACCTTAAAATACATCTAGACAAAAAACTGTTAATAAAGTCTCTAACGCAAAGTTAACCAAAGAAAAAAAGGAAAATATAGAAATTTTACTAAAGAAATTCACATTTTAGAGTTCAAAAATTTCAAAAGAGTACATTATAGAGATGACAATGTTAAGTTTTGGGGTATCACATACACATTTTACAGAAATTCACAGTAGGTTTCGGTAACTCACATTAACGATGGACTACTGTAGTTAAAAAAAATAAAACGTACCTGTAATTCACGCTATCATTTCGGGCACTCGTTTTGTGGTCGTTGGTTTAAACTTTTTTGAAATAAAACCTGTTCAAAACTAAACCGAATATTTACATAACTAAAATCATTATACAGGGTGTTCGGTATAATGTGCACCAAAAAGCTTGAGCGAGTAGGTTGGGTCAATACAAGAAAAATCCTCCAAGAGTAGCTCTTGTCATAGAGAAGTGCCGCTCAACTTAGCCGTTCGGATTCGTCAATAAACTGTAGGTCCCCTCCATTCCTGCAGACAGGCCCTGGTTCTGCATGAGTCGTTTTTGCCACCAATTTTTTTTTTATAAGTGCCCAATATTTATGTTTTTGGTATTCAATGCTCCAATTAATTTCCAGTCAAACACTAAAACCGGATGCCTAAATGATTTTTTTTTTTAGTTTTTAAGAAAATTGAAAATAACGATATCTACTTTATTACTTAATTCGTAGAAACATCATCTTTGGAACAACAAAATTACCGATGGAAGTCAAATTCAAGGAAAACTTACTTAAGTTATTTTCAATTTTCTCAAAAATTGGAATACATTTTGACATCTGGTTTTTATAGTTTGGCTGAGAATTGATGGGAGAGTTGAACATTAAACACGAAAATATTACTTAATAAAAAAAAATTTTGAAAAAAATTAGTTTAAACACAATTTTATGATTTTTTTTTTTCAAAAATTTAAGTTTGAAAATTAGTTTTTGAAAAACTGTTCACTAAAATAACTTATTTTAAAAAGAAAATAAAAGGAGAGGTTTTTAGCCTTACAAAAAGGTATAACATGCTATTGTAATAAAGACCGTTGCTTTTTAATAATTTTTTTTCTGTCTTAAGTAATTTTTTTCTGAAAATTGTCCCTCCTATTATTTTCAATTTTCTAAAAAACAAAAAGACAGTCGATCGAGTATTTTCTTTTCCGTATTTAACTCAAAATGAACAGGAGCTTCCAATATTAAAAACTATTACTTAATAACGTAATATTTTTAAAAAAATTAGTTTTAATACAATTTTTTTTACTATTTTTTTTTTTCAAAATTTTGAGTTTTAAAATTAATTTTTCAAAAACTCTTCTCTCTATTAACTCGAATGAAGAACATAATGAAGGAAATGATTTTTTGGCCTTACAAAAAAGTATAACTTGACATTGTAGGTGTTACCGTTGTTTTTTAATAATTTTTTTTTTCTATTTCAAGTCGATTTTTTAGAAAATTGCCCTACCGCCTAAACGGGGGGAAATAGACCCTCCCTTCCCATACGATTTTTTCTTGTCTTAACCCAACCTACTCGCTCTAGCCTTTTGGTGCACCTTATACCGAACACTCTGTGTTTACAATTCACTGTAACTCACGTTTATCAAGTTTTTTTTACGTTTTAAAATTAAAAATTTGGGACCAATTTCTTTTCTTTTGTTTTATTTTACTAACTTTCAACCATACATTTGAAATTTGTAGAATAGTTTTGCATTTATTATTTTAAAATTAGAGCAAAATAAACAGGGTGAGAATTAAATTTTGAATTTTTGTATCTTGAATCTTCATGTACACTTTTTTTTTCTAGATTTAACCTTTACAGAACCATATAATGGTACTTTGTAACAAATTTAAGGTAAATCGGTGCATCCGTTCAGGCTCTTGGTCAAATAACCATGGACCCAGTGACGCACAGACTGACGAACGGTTTATGGTGAAACCAAATTTTTCGGACTTCTCCATCATTTTAGTGTCAATTTTGAATACAACCTATAAATTTTGTTTCATATTCGAAAATAAAGAACAAGTAAAAAATAGTATTGTTTGTAAATAGCACAAGCTGTAATTCGATCACTAGACCGTGTCGACGTGAAAGTCCTACGCACTAGTCATTAGGGCACGGGCTACTGCGCATGAATTTTTGTTTTATCAAATAGTCCAACTCACAAAGAAGTCTAACTTTCTAATAAATTGCTTTCTTTCCGCACTTTTCAAAAATTATATACAAAAAAAAATTACTCATACGACCTAGTGAACCGAATTTTTTTTTTTTTAATTTGATGAGTTTCCACCATAAAATGAATTCCTTAGAAAGATAGAGCTAAAGATAAGATGAAAAATTAACTGTAAAAAATGTTAAATTTATTAATAAATTGTTATCATCAAGGTAAAGTTAAGTTTATCTGTGGTGGTACTTGTAAGAAATTTTGAATTGTTTTCCAGATTGTTGAATCTAAAAATGTAAAGATTCTGTGTAAGATAAAATCTTTAATTATTTTCTTGGAAATCGAAGAAGATACAAACCACCTTCTGCACGATTTGTGTTTAACCCAAAAAACTTAATACATTACGTTTTATTTTTCGAGAACCCTCAGTTGGTAAAGATCCATTTAATTATAAAGGTACAACTACACTAGAGAGTAAAGGAAATAAATCTTCCGTTTTCCAATGTGCGTTTAAGGTTTACGAAACTTAACCACGCACACTTCATCATCACGAAATATTTAGGTGAATCTCTCCTCTTTCAATTGTGAATATCGTTGTTCGCTGCTAACATTTGACATTCACTGAAAAGAACAAAATGAGAAGATTTAATTAAAAGGAAGAATAACTTCCAGTCTATTAGATCAAATCACTGCGTGAAGGCAAAGAGGAGAATCCTTACAGCAAAGCGTCAAAGTGGAATGACATAAAGAAGACAATTTTATACTCGTATGTATTAAGTATACTTGGTGGGTGATGAAATGACGTTTCCAGATCTACATGACGTACATACATATGTAGATTGTTAATATCAAACTCCTAGCGACGTGTGGTTGCACGGAATGAATCAACGCTAATTGGCGTCACACGTAAACTTCAATGAATCCTTGGTTTTGGCAGACTACAACAAAAACGACCGACGACGCTGGCGACAAGAACTAAGCAACGCACAATACTGTTCTATTCCTATGGCAAGGAATAACTCTTTTTCACTAATGAATTTTAATTGAAAACTGAATGACTCCAACACCAAAAATTTTCTACGAACCGGGTTATAATTAAAGAAACCACATTGGAGGCGAAAGTCTTGAACAATGGCGGAATACGAATGAATGTTAAAGGTAGCGACTTCCTGCGAATATTTTGTGCCATGAATTTTGTATGATTTGCTTTTCGGAATTAAATTGAAATTAATTTACAATTTATCATTAAATTTTGTTAGTGTATAAAACATTTTGAATTCTAGATAATCATCAAGCCGTTTGAAGAAAAAATAAGTTAATGAATGTAAAATATTAAATGATGCTGGAGATTCAAAGATTTTATAAGATATTTAGAATGAATAAAGTAATCAAGGTTATTTGAAAGAGGCAATCAACTTTACATCCTTGGATTTCTTGATTTTGGTATTCAAGTGATAATTTATTAAAATAAATTATTTTGAGTTTCATATAAAGAACAAATTTGGTTATATCAATAAAAGGTGGTTAAATTATTTACCACTTGAATAAAACGTAGATCTCAGTTTCATTTTTATAAATTATCAATTAATGTGCCTTTACAAAGAGTTATTGGATTTCTATTAATATAGAAATGACAAAATGATGTCAGAATGATTTCTTCATTCATATTTTCAAAGTTAAATTATGAATATAAAAATGAAAAACCGTTTCTTAATCATGTGTAATTGCAAGATATTCTTAAAATATAACTTAAAAAAATCGCCTGAGTGTGGAAAAATCTTTCTTACTTGAAGAGGATAGGGTTTGTCGTCGTCAATGTCGAAAGCAGAACCAGCACCTAAGGCAGACCATACATTTTTCAGAAGTTTTTTTCCGAATGAAAAACTAGTAGTGATGCTAGCTATTCCTGTGTCAGAATATACCAAAACTATCACCAAAGACGAAGTCGAGCAGAGCTAATAATTTTTTTAAGCATCAAATGCAGCGATTAAGCTCCAAAACTAAGGGAATCCTGAAGGTTTGAATGAAAGAACAACTAACTTAAGTGAGCTACCACCAAGTTTTTATAGGCTGGAGTTGCTACTTCACGGTCGCCAGGCCGATCATCAGACTCCTCTAGTGGTGCTTAGTCTATTTATGTTTAATATTATTCGAAAAATCATTTGCCCCACTCAGGCTCGAACCTAGACCAAGCGTCTCCGGGCCTAACGAAGACGTGATAATATTCTTTCAGATTTTAGACCTTAAAATAAAAAACCGAAAAATCCAGAAGAGATTTTCACGCGAAATAGGTGCAAAAATGGCGTATAGGGGATTTAATGTGAATTTTAATTTTTTTAAAACCACAAACAGATAAGATTAAAATAAAAATACATCACAAATAGATCTGTTAATTGCGTGAAGTTTTTTGAAAAATCCGTTGTTAAAAAAAAAATTATCATGTAATGGGCTGTGGGATCTTAGCACCTCATAAATGGCATATATTCGTAAAAAAGTATGTCATCTAAAAGGTTGTTAATTAGTCACAAAAGGTCAGCTATTTTTCGAAATTGGTCAGGCTTAGAAAATTTTTAATCCAGAGTCAAGGGTTTTCAAGGGCACTAGAGATTTTTGGCACCTCATTTATGGGATATTAGAAAAAAATATATACTATTTGAAAGGTTACTGCGGTTATAGCGATCGTGGAAAAATGTTCTTTTTGATAACTTAATATTTTTTCATACGATTTGAAATACAAAAATGACACAAATCGTTGATTAATCAGTTACAATATTTAATTTAAGAACGACATTTTTTTTGGAAGAAATATTTGTACGAAAGTCTATGTACTTGTTAGATAAATAAATAAATAGATAAATAGTTGTGTTAACATGAAATGAAGAAATAAAGAAATAAAAAAAAAAAACAAAACAAAACAAAACGATTTGATTTAATTTTTTATTTTTATTTTGTTAAATTTAAAAAAAAACGTTTATTATGTATATAAAATTAATACTATTTTTGAATTATACGACGCGTTTTGGAGTGTGTCATAGCTCCATCATCAAAACGCGTCGTATAATTCAAAAATTGTTGTGATATTAATTTTTTATAAATAATAGAATTTTTTTTTAATTTTAACAAAATAAAAATAAAATCAAATTGTTTTGTTTCTTTATTTCTTCATTGTCATTTTATTCTTTTTATATTTTAAATCGTATATGATAAAGTATTAAAATGCCAAAAACAAATTTTTTTCCTGATGCGTTTTCTAGATCGCTATAACCGTCCCTTACATTAAAAAAGTAGACATAAATTTTAAATTTTGTTTCCTTAAGAGAAAGTTTTTCAGTCGTGAGTTAAGCCAGAGCTAGTTAACTCCATGATATGTATATTTGTGTGTACAGTTAACTCATCAGGAAGAATTTTTCAGCAGAGAATGCATGCGGATCGATGATGTAACAAACTGGCAGGCTAAATTATCAAAACAATCTGTTCAGGAAATCTAGAGTTAACTCGCCAAATGTAGTGCAGTTACCTCGGGTTTAAATTCAATCTCACACTGAAAAACTGGCCCTAAGTATATAACATTTATTTTAAACTAGCTGAATCGGCAGACTTCGTACTGCCTCAATTCATAAATAAAAGACCTAAACTTTTGTATAAAATAAACTTAAAACAAACAAAAGTAATCCATAATTAATAAAAAAAAATGCTCGGTATGAATAAAGTGTTATTATTATTTTCGATTAATTACACATGATGTTGCTTACTTAAAAAACGAATACCAAAGAATGCGTAAATAAACAAAGATGACGGTTTTCCGACGCGCGAATACGCGACGTGTAATTGTCCATGCGCGAAACAGGAAAACTCCAAATTGATTCCGCGAACTTCCAACGACTGGCCTGGTGATTTATTTATGGTCATCGCAAAGGCCAGACGTAATGGAAATTGTAAACGTTTAAAATCGAATGGTAAATCTGTTGGAATCATCGGTATACGCGGGATTTTCCTTTTATGATTGTTGCCTCAATGACGTTATTCATCACCTTTTTCACAGCCAGTCTTGTTCCATTGCACAGTCAAGGTTGATTAATGTTACGCAGCATGATGACAACTGATCCTACTTTTAACTGCAAATTGTGAGGTGGTAATCACTTTCATATTTATTTACCTTTTAAACCTTCTCTGGACTTCCACAAATAATTCAAGACCAAAATTAACCAAATCGCCGGGGTGGCCCCGGCGTAGTGGAAGTAATGCTTGACTGCTGGATGTGTGGGTTCGAGCCCCAGTCAGGGCAGCATTCTTTTTTATATTCCCTCAACTGAACGCCATTCCTGGGATTTAATGAGATAATCGAAACCTTATTTCTCAATCCACTGTGCTAACAAAAATCTATCATATCCTTCTTTTCCTTCTAACATTGCCTAATTTATAAGACCCTAGGTCTTACTGGCATATATATGTTTGTGTTTGTTGTATTTGTTGTATTAGATAAATCGTACTTTTATAATTTTTGGTTTTCGAACGTTCACGGTCATATTAGCTAATGTTTGTAGATTTTTATGATATAATGCATAATTGAAGGCCTTTCGTTAAATAGGTTTTGGAACCCATTCCTTACTCAATCTCTAGACACTTTCCCTAAAAAATATATTTCTAAAAAAAAATCCAGTGCTTTTGTGCACCTGAATAAAATTAATTCTTATATGAAATCTCTAAACGAATATCTAATATTTAAATATTAATTTTGCATTTATTTTCAGTTAGCAGTGTAATGTCAACAGCCAAACGGCTGGTGTTGTCCCTAAGAGGCCGTAAGGAATCTCAAAGTACTGCTGGGACTGCGACTTCATCTACACGCCTTGTATCGGCCGGAACATCACCTGGCCATGAATTGGACGAAATCGCCGTTGTCTCTGGCACTGGCGGTTCAAGTCATCAATTAATTTACGGTGGCAGTAGTAATGGTCCAAGATATTCAACAGGTAAGTGCTGTAATGAAGTTATTTCATATTTTTTGAAAAAGATAGGAGAAAAAAAAACAAAAGAACACATTGAAGTTGTACAATTTAACATCGTATACTCGTACTTAGTGTTGTGGTTGTAACTTCCTATAACTATTCACCTATATCCACCCCCTATATAAGCACTGACTCATCTTTTCCATTTAAACGTGTTTTGTATTCTTTGTTAAGTGTTTTCTCTTCTTAATGTTTGTAAGAAAATATCTATTCATGTTAACACGCACACACATCAGATAGTATAGAAAGATATTAAAACACCCTTTAGTAAAACATATTTAATATAGGATTCCAAAGAAAACCAAAGACCAAATATAAACAACAACAACAACAACAACAAGGATATTAATGTTATCATTACATTTCCGATCTTATTATTCTCGAAGGATATGACATAAGGTCTTCGTATACACCTTAAGTTATATCCTGACCATTATATTATCTCTGTATAGATAGACATACCTTACCTACCCTACATCCTTATTTGATATTGCTATATTTGAATAAAAAATACAACACTCATCGTCTGTAATGTTAAAGCACACGAATTCTCCTTAAGGGAGTTTGGAATTACATTCTTTTGTAGCCTATGTATTTTTTAGCTTGTTTTTTTTTTTTTTTTTTTTTTTTTATGTTGGTGCCCATTTTCAATGAAGGTAGGTTTCATGTATAATATTTGTAGGTATATGCTGTTGAAGTGAGCTTTTTATTTCAATATGGAAGAGGAAGAAAAAACCCATGACATGACGCGACATTTGGACCGCAAAACAAGAATGTCAAAACTCAAAACCCAAAACGAACATGTACCTACGGACATATCTGTGTTTGCGTTCCAACATATGTACCCACTCGTATCTCCTGAATATTCAGTCATCATTTTTATGGTTTTCACATTTTTTTTTATTTTTTTTTTTTTTGCGGAAAAGTGGCATGTATGAGTGGCAGTCGAAAACATATACTGCATCCGCAATGCTCGTAAAAAATAAACCAATTTCGACAGGATATTTATGCTGGGCAAAAGAATATCGGTACATACTTTTAAAAAATTAAACGAATTTTGTTTTAAAAAATGGACATGGACAGGCGTGAGAAATTAAAGAATACCAAAACCAACAGGAAAATAATGCTCAAATTTAATTTGAATCTCATAATACAGTGTGTAAGGAGGCATTAAAAGTTCTTGAAAACATAATTATGCAAAATTTTAGACGATTCAGTATCTAATAAGATGGTAAAGCATTATATTATGCTACTAGGTCAAATTTTAATTTTAACTGATTTTAGCATCGTAGTAGGTATCTTTTTGAAATTTTGTAAAAGTTAAAATCGCCTGTTTTGTATTCTATTACTATATACATACTAACTAAAACCATAAAACACTTTGACATTCAAAATGTCAAGAATGGTGTTAGGCGTGTTCTTCAGCTGAAGTGCAATACAAAAATACGTTTAGCGTGATACAATGAAGTTAAAAAGGCGCAAAATTTTAAATTGCTTGATTTTAAGGTATGATTACTTCTTAGCAATTTTCCAACAATCCTTACAAGAAATAGTCACAAAGAGCTTGTGACTTATGAGTCCTCACAAGGGGCTGTAAATCAAATTTGAACTGGAAAAAATCGTGACGAGATCCTATCGTAGTTAGCTAAACAAAGTACCTACATGCTGTTGTTCAAGAAAACTATGGTTAAATCTTCTACTAAAAAGCGAAAAATAATTTTTCAAAAAGTCATAACCCCCCCCCCCCCCCCGAAATATTTGTCTGGCTACGGCTTTGCCTTTGTACTTTTCACTAAAAGATATTTTATTTTTGTATATCTGAAGGCTGTTTCACAATGCGACGAGAAACGAGACGTCAGCAAGACGAGATCTCTTCACAGTTGTTCTCTCTTTAAAACGAGTTCAGAACAACGAAATAATAAAAAATACATATAAAGAATAAAGTTCGAAAAATTGAAAAAAAAAAAAATCCAACGTGATGACGAGAAATACTTTATTACGTATTATTTCATTGTTTGAAACTCGATTTTAAAAGAGAACAACTCTCGTTTTGCATTGTGAAACAGCCTTGATCCAATATTCTTAATACTTCAAGCAAATATTTAAACAGTTACTGAAAAATTAAATTTCTGAATTATTTTTCTTCGAGCTGATATTTTGATATATTATATAAATATAGCTACTTTAAACGTTCATTTATTTTTAAGTTTCGAAAGCGTTTCTGATTGGATTTAGAAAAAAAATCTTAAAAAAATTATCTCTTAAGCCTTATTATTTCTGGTAATTTATTATTGTTTATTAATTCTTCATTCCAAAGCTTGATTCCAGATTTTGGTCAATATACAATTATGTACTTTTATATATGTAAAAATAATAAAGGCTACAAAAAAGTTTAATCTTATTAAGTATAGGCATCTCATTTATTTTAAAATGTTTTTGTAACCTACTGTCACTGTTAGTTACCCATCATTTTTAAATTTGTTCACTATTTTTATTTTATTTTACACATTTTTATGAGACCCACAATATCGTGACACACAATATTTCGGCATTATATTTTTGCGATGATGCTGTAAACATTATATTATGAAAAGAGCCCAGATGTTACATCAGGGCACGAAAAACAATGGGTTTTATTTTTATTTTGCTTTGCATACCTACATACATATTTATTCGTACTTTTGAAGTTATTATATGTTTTAAAATATACATGACTCTCGTAAATAAAAAAAAATATATGTTAAACTCAGATTCCACAACAACTGACTTTTAACAATGTGTGGCTTTTTGTTTTGAAGATGAGTTTTGTGTTGTGTCATGAAATATTCACAGGTCATAATTTTTTTTGTATAGCAACATATAGTAGTGTAAGTAGGCCAACGTAAGCAATTTAAGTCCTTTACGATATTTTGTTGTTGTTAAAAATATAAACATAAAAATATATTTAAGGTTTGCTTCAATTTGTTGTTAAATTTTTGTGATTAAAAGTCTCTAGTAAATTATCCCTTCTAGAGTCAAGAGTTTGAGCACTTAAGACTGTTGTATACTTTTTCAAAAAATTATAAACTTTCTTACTATCTTCTGGAGGTTGTGTTTTATGTTAAACTTTTATTAATATAAAAAAAAATGCATTTTCATTTTTTACTGTGATATAGGAACTTCAAACATACTCAATCTACACGGTTGGTAAATGGTCATGTTTTTTTTTTTTTTTTTGTTTATACCAAATGCTTGTGATAAAACAGAATTATTGGTATGTTATGAATATCAAAACCATGGCAGAAATAATGGAATTTTGCCCGTCGTTTAAATCAGACACAAGGTGTGTTTTATTGCTAATTTTATATAGCTAGCATAGCAAAATTTTCCATGGTGAACAATAACAAAAACCAAAAGTACCGTCAGTAAATTATACAGGGTGTTCCATATAAGATGCACCAAAGAGCTAGGGCGAGTAGGCTGGATTAAGACAAGAAAAAATTCGTATGGGAGGGGGCCTATTTCCCCCCGTTTAGGCAGAAGGGGAAATTTTCTAAAATATTGACTTAAAACAGAAAAAAAATTATTTAAAAACAACGGTTAAACTTACAATGCCATGCTATACCTTTTTGGAAAGCCAGAAATTTCTTCTTTAATTTTCTTTTCTTTTTAAATAGGTTTTTCTAGTTAATAGTTTTTGAAAAATTAATTTTCAAACTCGAAAATTTGAAGAAAAAAAAAATTAAAAAAAACAATTTGAAACTTATTTTTTTTTTTTTCAAAATTTTACGTAATGAAGTACTAATTTTGTTTGCAAAATTCAATGGTTTTGTTAGTTTTTAGTCAAAAACAGAAAACTGGATGCTAAAATGTCTTTAGTTTAGTTTAGCAATTTTCTAAAATAATTGACTTAATACAGAAAAAAAAATTATTAAAAAACAACGGTGACGGCTGTGCTTTCATTTTGTTTTTAAATTAAGTTGTTTTAGTGAACAGTTTTTTAAAAATTAATTTTTAAACTAAAATTTTTGAAAAAAAAAAAATTAAAAAATTATGCTCAACTGATTTTGTTCAAAATTTTACGTTATTAAGTAATATTTTTGTTTTTGATATTTAATACTTCCATTAATTTTTAGTCGAACGCTGAAAACCAGGTGTCAAAATGTGGTCTAGTTTTTTAGAAAGACATTTTAGCATCCGGTTTTCTGGTTTTGACTAAAAACTAATAAGAGCATTGAATTTTTAAAATAAAATTAGTACTTATTACGTAAAATTATGAAAAAATTAGTTTGAATTTTTTTTTTTTTCAAATTTTCGATTCAATAACACAACTTAAGAAGAGATTTTTGGCTTTGCAAAAAGGTATAGCATGGCATTGTAAGTGTTTCTATGTTTCTAAATAATTTTTCGTTCTGTTTTAAGTCAATTTTTTTTAGAAAATTGCCCCTCCCGCCTATACATGCCTCTCCCTTACGATTTTTTTTCTTTTCTTAATCCAACCTACTCGCCCTAGCTCTTTGGTGCATCTTATACGGAACACCATGTATAAATAAAAAAAATAAATTAGTTTTTTTTTTTCAATTCCTCGCAAGAGGCAGTACCTAAGCCATTTTTTTTTTTAAATTATTAGGTGGCGAGGCTGGGAATCAAACCTAAACCTCCGGCATGACAGTCCACCATACTAACCATCACGCCATGGGTAACTAAGTCACAGGGTTGCCAGTTTGGGGGTTTTCCCCCCCGATTTAGGGGTTTTTTCATCCTTGGGGGAAATCTGGGGGGATTAATTTTAAAGTTAAATTATTCCAATACCTGCATTTTCCTCTGAAATTGAATATACTATAAAAGAATATCCAATAATTACTGCTCAATAAAATTTTAAATATACACAATTTTTTTAAATGCTATTTGAATACCAAAGTACTTGTAGGGACATAATATGTACATGTATGAGCTGTGAATAAGAAATTGAAAGAAAAAGTTGAAAAAAAAACTTAAGGGTTTTTTTTTGTTAAAATGTGGTAATCTGGGGGTTTTTAAATTTTTCTGGGGGGAAATTTTGTTTTCATCTGGCAACACTGCTAAGTCAGTAAATCTGCGAATATAAAATTGGAAAAAGTGTGTGGAATTGAACCTTAAATGTCGGTAACGTGTAGGTTGTTTTTCAGTTACAAAAGGCTGTGAAAACAGCAACAGAAATAAAGAGTGGAAAGCTCGATTTATCGTTTTATTGAACTTATATTACTGCGCTAGTTATGAATTACCAATAAAACGCATATAGAGACCTATTTTGATATCAAAACTTAATTATCATAGAGAAACTGAAAAATAGTTAAACTCGCGACTCTGTTGTCTATTCGGCTATATCCTAAACGGCTGTGTTGCTTTTTACCTAACTTTTTTCACCTTCAATTTAATACTTATGTACCTACTTTAAATCATGAATAAAATATTCGTAAAAGGATAAAGTTTAAGATTGAGAAGGTGTATGTAAATTACTAATATAAATTCGATTTTTATCTGAACGTTTTTTTTCCCCAATGCAACAAGTCTCTATTCACAATTTGTGTGGCTGGTTCCAATGACCGATACCAAAAATAATATATACATCCATCAACTCTCCCTCACTAAACTTCATGGGACTTTTTTTTTATTTTTTTTTTCCTTTTTTATTTCCAAAAACCGAGCAGTTTTCTTCTTGGACGTTCGTCTCATGAATACAACATGATGATTTCTTTTATAAAAAAGCGTATAATGTGAGTCATAAAAATAAAAAAAAAATCACTATAACTCGAAAATGCCAGCATAACGATTTCTGACTGAGATGAAACGGAAGCATAACCGGATATTTCAACTTAACCTCAAGTTATCATGAAATAAATCAATCAAACCCCGAAAAACATTAAAACACCAGACACTCTTGCTTCGCCACATTCAAATAACAACGGATAGAAGGAACAGGAAAAAAAAATAAAATTGGCCTCACTAAAATAGAACTTTTAATATAAAATTCCAGCCAATAAGTTTTCATCTTCTCTTCCCATACAAGACAAGGATATTTTATATTTTCTGAGAAAAGAATAGAAACTGTCCATCATAAAATTCTTCTTCCCTCTTTTTTTTCCGTTTTATTTTTTTATTTTTCATAAAATGTTTCCACATTTTCTCATGAAAAGATATATGTTTTGTAGTCTTGGAACAGGATAAAAATAAAAAAAGGAATATGTTATGGATGTGCGGCAGAAAGAGTCAAGCCAAAACCTGCCTTCTTTTTAGCTTAGGTATCTACTTGGAATGTTGCTTATATCGCAGAAATGTCCTTGCGGTCGGTCGGCAGGGATACTACAAAGTAAATTCTTGGAAATCATTGTAATCGTAATCTATCCGGCCGGGCGAATCAAAAAATATCCAATGAGCTGTATCTGACGGAATTTCAAACCAAAGACATTCTGAAATTGGAGGGGATAAATGGATATAAAATGCCAGAGCACAACACAGCCGGCATAACTTGCTGTAAAGCAAAGGATTTTTTTTCGAGTGTTTCTATGCGCAAGTTTATGTTTTTTTATTTTGAAAAATTTAACGAGTTTCAATATTTTAAGTCGGTGCGGTTGCGGTGCAAAATTATTGCTTTTGGCATTCAAAGTGATAGGTTATTTCAGGAAGTATAAAATTTGTGAGGGTATAGATATTCTTTTTTTTTAACTGGACAAAGTCAGTAAGTGGATTAATTTTAATATAAACTACATTGATCCCGTGAATAAAATTGTGTAAGAACTCTAAAATACATAAATATTTTGCAAATAGTTGCATACAGGGAAGAAAAAGACAAATAATTGACATTTTTTGTGATTTTCCAAGAAAACTGGAGCTATCAAAATAAATTAAATAAATTTGGTGGCACAAACGGCTCATGAAGAACCAGGGCCTAGCGACTTACAACTCTCAACCATTTCGAACGGCAAAGGTGAGTGGCACTTTTCTATGACAAGAGATACTCTTGGAGGATTTGCAACTTCCTCGCAAGAGGTAGTAGCTTCGAAAAAAAAACTTAAGGTGGAAGCGGCTGGTATTGAACCCAGAAAATTTAAAATATATGTTTTTTGCATAAAGAAACTTCAGAATCTACATCAAGTTGCAAAATAAATTGAAATTTGAAACAGCTTGGTTGTATCGTTCTACTCCATGTGTGTATGTAGTTATAGGGGTATTACAGCAGGCAACCAATTCGTATCAATCGCCAATGTAGAAAGCCCGTGAGAACAAAAGACCTATTTAGAAAGTATGCAATTTATTGTTATCACCACTTTCCGACTTTTTCGGCCTAGTTTTTCAATTTTTATCTCCGTTTTGTTTATTTGGTTCAATACAAATCCAATAAAAAAATCCTCATCCAGGTTGGACTATGTTGAGCCAAGTTATGCGCGTACGAACAAAAAACTAATTCAGAAAGTTTGAAATTTCAAGATTCTCTGGCTTTGTCGGTAAAATTTTCTAATTTTCGAATTAATAAATATTTAATGCTCTGTGACATTATATCAGCGAGCGGATAACTTTAACTCGCCAATTTTGGCGTTTAATTGAAGGGATGGATAACTTCCTAACCCACACATACTCACATTATTTCATAATAACTGGTTCAACTACAAGTATTTTTTCATCAATCAGTGCATGTGACACATGTGTAATAATACTTCCACGATTTGATGAAGGGTTGCCGTACTTTCAGGGGTACAGACTGGAACTATTATGATATGTTTATTAATAATAAAAGTTATCCCATGGACAAGTTCTCTATCCATGCGCTAGCTAAAGCCGGATCCACACTTGTTTCGTGTGGTGTGCTGTGGAGTGCTGTAGAGTGTTGTGGACTGAGTACACTTATCAAGCGTGCTGCCTTACAAATTGACATTTTTTAATTTTTCATTATTCTGTTTTCAAGAGACTAAAAAAAAAGTATGCACCGGAACTTGCCCGTGGTATGGCGCAATCGTTACAAAATAGATTTCGACACAACACAGAACACACCACTCCACATCACATCACACGAGAGACGAGACAAATGTGGATCTACGCATATGAAATACATTGGAGCGATAGCGACTCATGACTCCACAACACACCACATGAGACATGTGTGGATCCGGCTTGCAAGGAGCGGACAGTTACTTTTTATTAAAAGGGCTGCTATAGAATTGGCAATTATTAAGCTTTATTGCTAGTTTCACCTAAAAAATATTTCACCTGAAAATTTGTAGATATATTATATCCAAAAATTTGCCTCCATGTGTGAAAATTCGTTTTTGGTGGAATATAATGCCATTGAAGGCTTAAATTTGTACTTGTTTTTAGGAGGCGAATAAAAGAACAATAAGGCAAAAAATGTAAATTTCGTTCGGGTCAAACTCAAAACAGCTTTTGATATTCCGGGCGAATAAGAAACTTTAAGGTGAAATATTTTTTTTGGGGTGAAACTCAAAATAAGGCTGGTTACATATATCTATGTATTTGATTTTCAAATTGTTTAATGATAATTATTTAATTTTATTTCTTTACAGTTTCCCCATTTAATTGCACATCGGTTAAATGTTTTTCCCGCTTAATTGACAAAAAAAATCGCGTTAGAAAATTTTCCGTATAAGTTGAACAGCTTTTCATACGGTTAATTAATCCCGTTTAATTGAATTACTCTGAACTTAAAAAAATGCAGCTAACAAACTAAAAACGTGGACATTTTTCGGTTAATTGAACGGCCCCAAGCAACAAACTATTATGATGGACATTTTTATTTTTTAACTCTGAGTCTGAGCAGAGTACGCATACACTAAGACCGCTCTGAGCTTAAAAGAAACACATTTTTACTCTCTATTATAACCTAGTGATGCAAAATTTGTTACGTTATTACAAATAAATTTACCAAAACAATTTTTTTTATATAAAAATTGTATCTTTTAATTGGCCGAAGGGAAGGAAGGGGCAATTTTCTAAGAAATTGACAGCCAAACAAAATTATTAAAAAACAACGGTAACGGTTATAACGGCATGCATGCTATACTTTTTTGTAAATATAAAAATCTCTGCTTCGAAAGTACAGTTTTTTTTTATAGCTTGAAACGCGTTACTACCCACTTTTGATGGCAACAAACTGATATTTTACTGTTAATAATTGGCAGTTTTCTTCTCTCGTCCTTATATTTAATTAATTGTAATGTCTCTGAAGACTCTGCCAGTGACGCATCATTTTATTTTAATTTCCATTCGTTGAAGTGAATACTGAATACCACTAAGTAAACCAATTGGTTATTATTATCAAGGTAGAATTACCCAATGTAACAACCAATTTTCATAACATTTAATTTTATGTATTTAATGAAGTTAAAGTATGTATACAAAAATAAGAACCTTCATACGTGTTTTTATGTAGGTCAACGATAATTGCATTCTGTTTCTGCTTTGCTTTTCTCTAGATCCTTTGAAAAAACACATATTAAATATTATTGTATCAACATTACCTTCCTGAATCGTTAACCAACATGAAATTGATCTGAAAAATTTAAAACCTAAATCAGATAAACAAATAAAAATTGTAATAATCAAAACCCTTCGCTTCACTGTCAATCATTTAACATGAGGAAATATTATTTCAACATTAATTTTATTATAGCTATAAAATTTACAACCTTTCGTTATTTTGCCAAGAGCATAAATGTGCATAATATATTTGAAAAATTAGCATCTCAAGGTATCAGCACAGTACACCGTTTCCAACCTTCACACAACGACAACCCTTCTCGAAACGGTTTTTTGTTTTCATGGTGCTCGTTCCTTATCAAACTACTTCATCGGTTAGGTCCTTGAATGAGGACTTTATTCTTTTTTTCTTGATAATACTCTTATGTCTACTTGTACATATATCTCCCTGTTGCATTCGCTGAAAACTTTTCCAACCAAAAATTGAGGAACAAAACAGGTAAAGTAAATAGAACGAATTAAAAGAAAAAAAAAAAAACTTGATTCAAGAGAGAACAAAAACAAAACAAAAATAAGAAAGAAAAATTAAAACAGCATTTCTCTGGAGTCCTGTCAAAGTCCTCCAGAGAGGTTGTGTTTCCAAGAAAATATTGAAAAAAAAAAAAAAAAATACGAAAGAAACTCCTGAGTCCTGACACACACGAGGAGTAATTTGTTTTCATTCTTTCTCTGCCACTGTTGCTGGGTAGCTTAGTTGATTCTTGCTGCCGCCGAAAAGATGAATTCGCCCAAGGGCAATGCAGCAACAGCATACGAAGCAGAAAATACAGAAAACTGGAAGTAAAAACAGAAACAAAGAATCCCGAAAGGGCCAGAAGCTTTTATACTACTTTACCTGGTACTAGATGGGTGCTCCTTCTTCAATGTGGGATCCCCCTAATTTACCAAGGATTGTCGTAATGGGTGGTGGGGTGGTGCTTGTTTTTGCTTCTCAAACAAAAGATGAAACAGGGAATTGGGGATTTGTTAGATGCCAATCGTTCTTCTTCATCGAAGTATTGGCAAATGACAAGTTGAAGAAATTTCCTTCGAATCGATGGCAAATGAGATTGATAAGTTGGAAGCTGAGAAAGAAGAGAAGGATGCAATTGCGTTATGGATATACCTACATATGTAGGTAATAGTGTTATAAATAAAAATTGTGCTTTGAAGTTTTTGTCAAATGTGTGATTGGAACAAAGTTTACCCTGTGGAAGGTGGAGTATTGAATACCTTTCATCAAACAGATGATAATTGTAGCTATAGAATGTATCCCAGAAATGAGAAATATGTGTTTGATAGTTTTTCAAATAAAAAAGGAAACGAAGTATGATGGGACACCCTTACTTAGGTAGCATATGGAATATTGGTGACAAGTTTTCAATTAGTTATCTCGATGTTTGAATACATGTATAATTTGTCAATTTTGTCAGCGGCTTAAATGTGACAGTTTGTATTCTATTTTTATTTTAAAGGGTTCTATTTTTTATTATAGTTGGTGTTGAGTTTCTATGAATGTCTTACAATGAGCGTGAAATTTAAATTTAAATTTAATTATAACTGAAAGTTTTGAGATTGTAACAAAATTTTATTTTGTTTGGGCCTAGGAACCCCGTGATCCTATATCTCGATTGCGATTTATCCAATTCCAAAAAGTCACTGCCGCGGAAGTTCTCAAAATATATCATTTTTCTATCCTAACACAAGGTAACTACCCTTGTGAACCCAAGTCACAGGAACCCTAGGGCCAGACCAGGCAATTAAGATAGGTTAGGTTAGGTTAGGTTAGTGGGCTGACGGTTGATCTAGGTTACCGTCACATTTAGATTAATGTAGATCCCATTGTGATACCCTATTAGAAGAAACCTATGCTAAAAATAAAACATGACATATCGCATTTGAGGGATAGATTTCGGAAAGCATTTGTTTGAAGTTATCGGGGAGGTTAGAGGAAATTGTTCTTGTAAGTGTCGTCAGCACCTAGACACCGGGTTGAGGTGAGGTATCATCACCGCTGTCCTTTACCCCTACTGGGTAGATTGTTCCCCCCCACCAGGCCCGGAGGAACGTGCGGTCTCTCACAACGTCTGGTAGGTGGGTTTGATGGGTCAGTGGTGGTGGTGTGTGTGTCTGCTTTGTTACGTCTGGCTGGAATGAATCGAGGTGGTCGTCCCCTACCATAAGAATATCATACCAGTCTTGGGGAGGGGTGGTTACCGCAATTCAATGACGCTCGAATTCACCGCAGGAACGGCAAAGACTAGTGTAAGGCTAGCTGCCCAAACACTTTTATTGCCACTCCTCCAGGAATTGCGTGTGTCTTACAATCGTAGGCAATTAAGATGACAAGCTGTCGAAATTCTAAATCTTAGGCATGCTATCGTCGAAATTTCTAGCTCGTCGGACGAGTGCTTAGGGGACTACGATGTGTTTCGTACATCAAGCCTCTAGAAAGGTGTTATGTCTAAAAAGTATTTTATTATAATGAGTTCCGAAAAATCTTCTAGGCTCCTGCTGTTTAACGACACTGAACTTTTATGGGGAGAGCGTGCGATGGTATTCAGCCTCCGAGTTTATTCTGCCCTCCATTCTGTGTAACTCCATTCATATTGCATGACCCCTAAAGTACCTAAAGTGAGCAGAATCCACTAGCGTTTATCTACTAGTTCACATAATTACCTCAATGTCTGCCTCGACAAATTTTTCAGATATCATTCCGTTCTGAATTTAAAATCTACGACGAAATCACGGTTGAGTCAACCTTCCAAATGATGATAAACGAATTCCGTAAAAAAAATGAAAAATAATCAATGATTCTTCTGCTTACAAAAAAATTCATATACCTACATTTCTTTATTGAAAAATATTAATGAAAGAATAATAAACTACTCTACTAACTCTTAAAACCTATAAAGAAAAACTAACTTCAACCTAGGTCGTTACGTTTATGCTATACCGGCGAAAATTTAAATGATAATACCCGCATAGAAAAGAAAAACAAAATTATGATGCGTATACGCCCTAGTGAACTTATTCCCACGAATATTTTTATATAAACTTAAATTAATTTTGCCACTTCAATATACTCTTGTTAAGTAGTGTACCTAGTATTAATATATCTTAATTAACGACCACGCTCTTTTCCGTAAAGGCTTAACAAAGAAAAAAAAATAATTAAATTTTCTCGGAAAGAAACAGCTGACGGCAAAAATGAAAAAAAAATTATTTTGGTGGAATTATTCCCGTATGATACTAAATATGTGTGTCTGTGTTTTTTTTTTTGAGGTGAAGGAAAATGGAACACTAGAAAACATCACTTACCGGTGGTGGTGGCTTTGAAACAGCTGTTCATTAAATATGTTCCAAACGTAGTGCATAAGGTTGTTGAACGATCTAGATGGCACATACATTTTATACCTTTTTTACACGGGGCAAGTTTTTTCTTTTGAGATTATTATTTCCTTAAAAATAAAACTTAGCTGTCCCTCTCCCTAATTCTTAATCAATAATAAAAATAACAGGCTCCTATAAAGGCGATCGATGAGCTTTAGGTGTTACGGTATGCTTTCGTCGAGAATATTGTCAAACGGCAACTCGATTATGTACTTAGGTATGTAAGGGTACAACTGTAAATACTACCGGGCTGCACTATGTATTCTAGGTTGAGGGGACGTGACTTAATACGCTATTTTAGTATGGCTGGTATCTCGTCGTCGTTTGTGGAGTATATGGATAATTTAGGGTGCGAGTATGCGAAGCAAAGTTGCTGAAATGGCACGATCGTGCTTTTTTGGGCAGATAATTTTTGACAATGCACAAATAAAGCAAATGATTGCTATTGATTTTTGTTATTGCATTACACCCTGTAATAAAATTTATTACATGCTTTTTAAGAAAATAGAAGAATTTGTGGTCTTTTCATGTGGCAAAAAAAAAATTGGCACGTTTTTCAAGAAAATATGGCACGTTAATTTTAGGAAAGGGAAAGGGTTTAGCAGTTTGTCGGGGCGTGATTAGGACGAGAGACAGGGGATGAACGATCGAAGTGACTAAATCAGGTTGCACTTATTTATTTATTTTTATATTTATATTGCTTTAGAATTTTTATTTATAAAAAATACAAATTTGTTTGTATTTAAACTCTCATTTTTTGTCTCTATACAGGGTGTTCGGTATAAGGTGCACCAATAAGCTAGAGTAAGTAGGATGGGTTAAAACAAGAAAAAAATCGTATGGGAGGGGGGGAGGTATCTATTTCCCCCGTTTAGGCGGGAGCGGCAATTTTTTAAAAAATCGAAATAGAAAAAAAAAATTAAAAAGCAACGAAAACACTTTACGGCTATATTATTGACTTTCTTCAAAGCTAGTTTTACTGAAAAACTAGTTCTATAGGGTTTTCGAGTTTTAAGTTTCTCAAAAAAAATTATTGATTTGATTTAGATGTCAAAGTAATACAAATTTGTGAAAAAACATAAAACTCGAAACCGCTATAGATCTAGTTTTTCGGTTAAACTAGTTCTGAAGAAAGTCAAGAATATGGCCGTTACTATATCATGCTATACTTTTTTTTTAAAGCCAGATGCTTGTTCTTTCATTTTCTTTTTAATTGAAATTATTTGAAAGAACAGTTTTTGTAAAATTAATTTTAGATTTCAAAATTTTGAAAAATTAAAATTTTTTTTTATTTTTGTTTTTAATATTCGGTGTTCCTATTAATTTCCAGTAAAACATTAAAAACCGGATCCCCAAATATGTTTTAATTTTTGAGAAAATTGAAAATAACGGTATCTACTTTACTACTACGAAACAGAATCTGCTCCAAAGATTCCGATGGAAGTGAAATTCAAGGAAAACTTACTTTTGTTATTTTCAATTTTCTCAAAAACTGGAATACATTTTGAAATTTGGTTTTTAGTGTTTGGCTGAGAATTGATGGGAGCATTGAATATAAAACACGAAAATATTACTGAATAACAAAAGATTTTGAAAAAAAAATTAGTTTGAATACGATTTTATTTTCATTATTTTTTTCAAAATTTTGAGTTTTTAAATTAATTTTTCAAAAACTGTTCTCTCTAGTAAATCGAATTAAAAACAAAATAAGAGAATGGATTTCTCGCTTTAAAAAAAAGTATAACATGACATTGTAAGTGTTACCGTTGTTTTTAAATTAATTTTTTTCTATTTCTAGTCAATTTTTTTTTTTAGAAAATTGCCCTCTTGCCTAAACAGGGGGAAATAAACCCCCTTCCCATACGACTTTTTCTTGTCTTAACCCAACCCACTCGCTCTAACTTTTTTTTAATGCTCCTAAAATAGCTACTCCAGAAAAATAAAAGTAAATACATATTTTCATTTAAACATTATAAAAAGGTCTCCCAACCAAATAACCCTGTTAAATCCCGAATCCAATCTCATAAATTACTTGAGATAATAGTAATTTGCTTTTGCTATTGTGTCCACTGATAATGGTTACCAAAAAAAAAGGACAAAGTAATTTCCTGCTTGAATACAAAAATTAATAACACATAGGTACATATAAAGGCTTCGGTACTTGATTTTTATTTGAAAAATGTAGGTGACAAAAAACAAACAAGAAAAACATGACAATAAACCGAAAAGGACATCACCTTGAGAAAATTAGATGCAATCGCAATGAAGTGATGGAATTTTGCTCGGAAAAATCCTAAACTAAAATAAAAACGGTAAACATAATAAAGGGCCTCCAATTTCAAAAAAGGGAAAATGTCATCGCCATTTCGTAGCAGGTATACATTTCCTTAGATTGCTTCTTCTTATTGATGTGAAAGTTTTCTTTTATGTTTTCTTTAAAAAAAAAAAGAGTTCTTTCCGCGTTTTACAATACCAAGTGTAATATATGCTTAAGCTTCCTTTTGTCCTTTATGTTTCCTGTTTTTTTTTTTTTTTTTTTTTTTGTTGCTGTTGCTCCTGACAATCCCTTTGAATTGTATCCTTGCGGTTCTTTTTGTTTCCAATTTCCTTAATTCTCGGTTAAAGCTTTTATTTATTTCTTCATTTTTCTGTAAGGAATAAAAAAGGTGTCACCTTGCAAATTGTAAAAAAAAAGGCAAAGAGCAGAGTTGTGGTGATGTCCTTTGCACATGATAAATTATTTGTTTGTGTAAATACATATCTACACACATCTGGGTGAAGGATAATTTTAAGGAGGCTTGCCACAGGCAGCGGTGTAATGGGAAAATTAAAGAATTTTCCATTTTCCTAAGTCCACAAAAGCACTGTGCTCTTCTGCTGATGCGACTGGGGCTTAAGCTGGGGGAAGGAAGCAAAGATTTTCCTCGCAAATTAATTGTTTACCTAGGCCGCACCAGACGACACCAGAATCAAACTAATGTCGTAGATAGTTTCATTTCCAGCATCCAGTATACTTTATTTTCTGTGTTCGGTATGTAGCATATAAGAACATTAACGTAGGTGCAGGATTGTGTGGTTTAGGCTGCATCAGTATCGTCAGTGGCAAAAACACAGTACGTAACGACCCACTTTTTTGTTCTTAGAGAAGTATGCGGTGTACATCCTGCGTTAAGGGATTCAACTAGGTTGGATCTTGGATGGCGTTGTCTCTGATGTCGACCTAGATTAAAGTGCAATAGGGAGCTGCATTTGCGGTATTGGCTACGGCTGGATGATATTACTTTTGTGAAATGCCGGCTTCTTTGGTATTTCTCTTTTTGCAGTTGTAATTTTTATCTCTGGAATACTTGGAGCGTGCAGATAAAGTGGTATTATTGTGAATAGGTTAGTAGATAATAGATATAGGTGTAGATGTAGTATAAAGTCATAGTAAACGGGCCAATACGGATAAAGAGAATCATGAATGTGCATTTAAAGTGGACATCTTAAAACTGACATGGGCTTCCAAAATTGTCCTAAAATTACTTAACTAAAATTACAGTGAATGTTTTAACGTTTTTTGAATGAGTAACAAGCTGTAATTAATTGTTGTTTGGTCAGTCTTAAGTTATTTTAATTCCATCCATCAAGATTAGTGTATGTCACGGTCTTTTTCTTGGTTTTTTAAGTTGTTATAAATAAATTTTATATCAAAATTAATGAAAAAAAAATGTATGAAATCGGGGTTCTTCATGAATTTGGGGTAAAATAGGCTAGGCTTGACTTTTTTTCGCAAATGAGACGACTTTAAAGTTGGCAATTGCTAATTTGAGATCAATTTTATGTCAAACCTATTAAGCTGTCGTTTTCAAACATTTTTGGTTAGGTTGAGGGCAGTACTAAAAAGTTAAACAAAATTAATAACTTGAATATTGATGTTTAAGAAGCTTAATAATGTCAACGTCAAGAAAAATTTTTTCACTATGAGAATAAATATATTTTTTGTAATTTATATACAATACTAGCGGATCCCGTCAAACGTTGTATCACCCTACTACTCCCTATATGTATAGTTATAGGAGTGTTACAGCAGGGAACCAATTCGTATCAATCGTAACAAAAAAAAAAAACAATTAAGAAAAGTACGCAATTTATTGTTTTCACGACTTTCCGACTTTTCCGGACAAATTTTCCAATTTTTATCTCCGTAGTGTGTTTACCTGGTTCAATACAAATCCAACAAAAAAATCCTCGTCCAATTTGGATGATGTTCAACCAAGTTATGCGCGTACGAACACAATTTCATTTCAGAAATTTTGAAATTTCAAGGTGTTTTTCATGATTTTCCTACTTTTTTGATCTAATTTTCTAATTTTTGGCTTAGTTTAATTTAAATCCAAGAAAAAAGCTCCTTACCAAATCTGGTGATGTTTATCCGAGTTATGCGCTTACGAACACAAAAAGGGAACCATTCCTATGTGCATGTCTGCATCAGGAATGTCATCTTATTGCTGAATCCGAACGATGAGCGACACTTTTCTATGAATCATCACATCCTCGGAAGAGACCAGTATGCCTGAAAAACATTTTTTGTTCTTAAGTGGCAGAGGCTTCGAATCGATGTATTAATCATTACGCCACGGGCTACTACGTTGTGTTACGTGATGTTTAAATTCTTAAAGGCTGATTTCCAATGCCGCGTTGGGCGTCGCTTTGACAGATTTTTCTTTCAACGCGAAAGCTCACACATAGCAATTTAAGCAAATTGTTTACAATGACGCGTTGGGTATTATGTTACGATTTGGCACCTATTAGCATGTACACAAACCAACGTAACATAAGCTACCTCAACGTTAAAGTTGAAAAAAATCAACTTCAGCGTGCGTTTTGACAGTTAAATTAATGGTCGAATTCCTTTCAACCAAAAAATCGATTTATTAAGAAGAAAAAATCGGTTTTTCTGTACAAATTCCGTTTTATTGAAAGAAAAAAGTCGATTTTGTTTAAAAAATAATGGAATAGTTTGTTGAAAGGAATTCGAAATTATAGTTATGTTGGTTCATTTTGATTTTCAGGTTCTCTGCAAGTCGTCTGTCATGTCGACGCGTTCGTAAAGCTTGTAAACGTATACGTAAGCGTCTCTAACGCGAACGCGCCATTGGAAATCAGCCTTAACATTTTTTGGATTTTCCTATCTATTAAATTTAAAATGTTTGATCTATAATAAGGTACCTTTTTTTTAAATACAAAAAAAAAAAAAACAACAGTTGATTTTTTCTCTTAACCAAAACAGTGTGTAAAACAACACTTAAACTATTTATCTCTGAGATCTTTAATAGACTTCATTACTGTCACTTAGGTTTCTCAAGATATTTGCTGGTTAGATGAAAAATTACTAAAATAACAATCCTTCCAACAGATAATTTTAAATTCATTTTCTTTATATGCTGAAAAATTATAATGACAAAATTCTTAATTATTCAACACTTCAGAAAACAGTCAAATAATGAAAAATCAATGGGACTTATTTTTTTATCTATAAATAATTAACCACAAAGCTTTGTCAGTTCGTGTTCCGTTTTCATTAAACCCATAAATAATTTAATTCTTCGAAACGTTTTGAAGCTATAACCAAGACGGTTTATAAAATAGAAGAACCCCACTATTTGTCCTATATACTTGACAACAGCTAACCCACTCTCTTTCTATTTGGCTTTCTATTATCTCTCTTTATCTCACACTCCTCAGAAACAACTTGAAAATTCTTCAAAATAGAACGTCTTAAAATAAATTCCTCCCCATAAAGAAACTGATTGAGTGCCAAAAGACACATCCACTTCAGCAAAATATCAACAACAGACACAAGAAGAAGAACCGAAGACCGAGTGTCATCGTCTTCCAACACGCGCAAAACAAAAAAAACCATTTGCCATTTACACCGCAATCTACGAGCAAATAATTTATCGAATAAGACGGAATTACAACGTCATCGAATTCTGTAGATTGAGTGAGGGTGGAGATATTTACTCCCATCATTTTGAATTCCAGTCAACTTCCTCCGGGTCCGGACACAATGTAGGTAGCTATGTATAGATGTATGTGGCCCAAGCTCTCGAAGACTACCTATACCAGCTTTTAATGGGGATGTCAACGAAAAACACTCTGGCTAACTAACGCCCTCTGTAGAAAATCCTACCCTCCTAATACCCTTCCTGATGAATCACCTTTTAAATTCCATTGGATTTTTGTCCGTGATACGCTTTAATTTGTCTATCTCTACACACCTCTTGTACCCGTGTGCCCATCAACCATTTTAAGAATCAGTTTGCTGACGAATTAGACCCGAAACACATCTCCTCTCAGCCCAAACATAAATCCTTATTTTGTGTTCCTTCCTCTGCTGGCATTGGCTTGGCAATGGCGTACCGGCTTTTCCGGTACCAGCATGGTCCCGCTGCCGGGGGCTGTGTTCAAGAAACATCTCATTTCCAACTCATTTCTGTCTTAAGGCGGGCACTCATTCAAATAGGCAGAAGCAGGAGGCAGAAGGCAGAAATGCTAGGATGTTGCTATTAAAAATCCCCAGTTGTAATTCTACTGCTGTGCGAAGGTAAAACTCATTCGAATAACAAAAAAAAAAAAAAATAAGAAAATAAGAATGAAAGAAAAGAAAGCCACTTCCTTCCTCTGGAGCTTGTTGGAAATTTACAAGACTTTCGTACAGGGTTAGAATTAAGAACGTTCATTTTCGTTTGCTGATGGCTGCGGCATTAGGCGACAAGAGGTGAAGAAGTCATTCGGAGCGAAGATGGAACGTTTTTAATTATACGCTGAATTACGTTTTACCAGAGGTTATAGTAGGTAATGTGCAAGTGTTTGCCATAGGCCTTTATTTCTTACCAACAAGCCCCCCCCGAATAGATGTTTAGAAGAAAAACGTGTGCGCGTTCCTCATGCAGGGTGTATCTGCATGATGACGAGTTGTTGACTCTTCTTCTACTTGTAAAATGGACAGGGATGTTAAAGACGCAAATGTAACACCTTTGAGTATTTTATTTTTGAAGATTAACATTTTTTAATAGTGTCACATTTTTTGTTGTTAAGGTTGTTGTTGGTTTTTGCCAAACTTCAAAGAAACAAATAATGCAAGATATGGGACAAATATTTCAAAGTTTGTTTGACTTAACCTGTTAGTAGAAATGTACCAGTAGTAACCCGTGACGTAATGGTTAGTGCGTTGGACTGTCATACCAGAGGTCTGGGTTCATTACCAGCTTCTTCCACCTTAAGTTTTTTTCAGGGCTACTACCCATGCGAGGAAGTGACAAATCCTCCAAGAGTATCTCCTGTCATAGTAAAGTGCCGCTCACCTTAGCCGTTCGGATTCGGCAATAACCTGTAGGTCCCTTCCATTCCTGCAGACACGCACACAGCAATGGTTGAGAGTTGTAATGCACTAGGCCCTTGTTCTTCATGAGCCGTTGTGTCACCAAATTTATTTATTTTTTAGAAATGTTCCATAGTATCTATTCACGTATTTGACATAAGAAATCTTTTTTAACTTTTATCCCTAGAAATGTTTCTAATCCAGCTCCTTTGCTAAATTTTAAATGTTTTCATCAATTATTACAAAAGTTAAACAAATTCTAGCTTTGGTTTTAAAAAATTTAATCATGTCGATTATGGAATCCGCAATAGTGGATCCTCAGTGAGTCGCAGTACATTGTTCTCTTTTCTTTCTACGTAAAATTGATGAAGAGAAAAGAGAGCACTACACTGCGATTCACTGCGGATCCAATTTTGCGGATTCCATAAGCGACATGAATATTATAAAAAATGGTTTATTTCGGGGTGTTAGACAAACCTAAAGTAGTAGCCGTGGCGTGATGGTTAGTGCGATGGACTGTCATGCCAGAGGTCTAAGGTTCGATCCCCAGCCTCGCCATCTATTTATTTAAAAGAAAAACGGCTACTGCCTCTTGCGAGGAATTGACAAATCCTCCAAGAGTATCTCCTGTCACAGAAAAGTGCCGCTCGTTAGCCGTTCGGATTCGGCAATAAACTGTAGGTCCCCTCCATTCCTGCAGACACGCACACAGGAATGGTTGAGAGTTGTAAGTCACTAGGCCCTAGTTCTTCATGAGCTGTTGTGCCATCAAATTTATTTTTTTATAGACAAACCTAAAATTACATATAACTTTGGTTTATAGGTACACAATATTCTCCAATGTTAATAAACCTGTTTTTTTTGAGGTATGGAGCGGGTAGTATATTTCACTGCTTTTAATCCTGTTTTCTTAAATCCAGTTTTCAAAATAACGCTTTTTAATATAATCATGTCTATATAATTCCGTTGCCTAAATTCTTGTTTTCTAAAACCTAGCTTTTGCAATATTCAAAACTCAGGCGCGGATACAGAGGGGGCAATGGGTGCATACGAGAAAGATTTCAACCTGAAACCTTGTATGTTTTTCAATTTCAAGTAACCCTTTACATTCTAGAAAATATCAATTGTGAAGTCTCTACTCGACTGCTTCGGACTCCTCTTTGACATAAATAAAGAATATTTCTTTAAACAGAGCATTATTCAAAATAATTTAAGTATTAAATGGACATGGACAAAAGAATCAAATGTTATCGATTATTTTGAAAGGTACATATAAAGTAAACAATTGACCCCCCCCCCATTGGGGGGGTTCTTTTTTGCAACAAGACTGGCTGAATTTGAAGAAATTTATTTCGATAAGGAAGAATGCTATAAACATCTGACCAAGCCAGTAGTCTTTTCAAGACGACATATGTAACAGTTACCATTTAGTACGGTACAGTGCGTACTTTTATTGATGCCGTAAAAAGAAGTCCATATCCGTGCTTAGCTTAATGTACAGCTTTTCATCTCTTGCAACCGATGACATTTTCGCGTTTTACGTTTTCATTTGGGATTGTATTCGCTTGAATTAAACTAAATCCATTGTATATTCAACAATTCCTTGGTAAGAGTCTTATTCCTATAATCATTATCCAACATCAATTCCTTTATCTCTATAGCCAAAGGTGATATCTGTGCGGGTAGGTAGGTGGCTTTAATGCCCTCGAGTCTCATTCGAATACGTTTTCTTTAAATCCTTGCATTTAATCGAATTGAATCCATCAATCAATCAGAGGAGGAGGGTGGCATTATCGTGACTATGGCGTGGAAGATATTGGCTCTAGCTGAAGGAAAGGCAGAGGCATAGAAGGAAGCAGAGGCGATGGCAGCCTCAGCGACAGAATGCCATAGAATCAAGGAGGCGGCTTACGTACTCTAATCAGTCGGATTGAAAACACTGCCAATGGTTGATTGGTTTTCTATCTCTGAATCTATATGTATCTTTGTATATCCTTGTAGCTATCTTTTTTCATGTTTGCTGCTCTTTTGTTTTGTATCTGCTGGCTGCGGCAAAAGTAATGAGGCAAATCTAGGTTATATGTATGTAGGTATGTAGTTTATTCATTGTATGCGTGCGTGTTTGTATGTATATTATGAATCTATTAGGATAATGGGACTCGCTTTCGAAATGAAACCTTTGAATTAAATGTTTTAACTATAGCTATTTAGGTATGTATGTTTAGGTATATAATATCAATTCTAATGTCATTTATTTATTTATATGATATTTCTAGACTAGATATAATATGTGGATAAAAAAATGCTTTTAAAGTCTTCTACTTCTACCCACATAAGTTACAATTATTGCGATTATTTCGACAGCCTTGACATTGCTTAACACAGATATCTACTACTGTGATTAAGTGGTTAAAAGTATATTCTTAATGAAGTTAATTTTATTTTGGATAGAAATAATAATTGAAGATAAATATTTCAATAGATATTCATTAAATAGCATGAAAGAACTTTCAGAACTGAATCTGAACAAAATTATTCCAAATCCCTATCGGCAAAAGTTGTTTAAGCTTTTAGGTACCTACCTATTAATAAGAATTATTTATTTATTTGCTAACCGAATAAAAAAAATATTATTACTAGGTACTTGAGAGCTTAATTAAGGATGTTAATTTATTAAATGAAAAAAATAAATAAAGATCCGTTCGAAATTCAAAGGAAAATTTTCATCTTTTATCAAAGATAATGAATAACCTCTTAATCTGATGGAGCTTGAGCTTTGATAGCAAATTTGAATTTCTAACTTACCAGTTTAGCTTCACCCAGTTCCTTGCTGGCATCAGAATTTACTAAATTAATATTGTGTTAACAGGCTGTATGTTATTGTTGTTTGCAAAAATGTAAAAGTACATTCTTATAAATCTTGTTTTAAAAAGTGTCAGAAATTACTATTCTTACCATAATTTAGTTTATTCATCTTTTCGTCTCTGAAATTAAGTGTAAATCTTTCTGATAACAGAATTAAAAGGCTTACGCCCAATTTTTTGAAATAAGTACCAAGCAAGCTTATAACCCGGTCTAGCTGGTCCAAGTACTGGGTCTTAACAAAAAGTTAGTACCTGAGAATTTCCTCACATCCCTGTAGAATTTGCATGTCATTTTGACAATTTTTTTGTCGTAGTTGATTAGTTAATAAAAAAAGTGATGGAAATTGTTTTTGACTCTTAGCGGAGAAATTTAGTTCAGGTTTCTTCTCCTGCTCAATGGAGCTTGCTCAATAAGATTTTAGAAACGTGAACTGACTAATTATGTATTTCTTTTTGCCAAATTGTTAAATAAGAAAGACAAAGAGGCTGGGTTTGACCCACACTGATAACTTACCATTGGTTCCCTTTGAAACTCTACACCCGATGTTATTTTTTATAAGAAAATGACCAATTAAAAATTTTCGAAAAACTTATCAGTTGTGCAATCAAGGGAAGGCTGTTTGGTTTAAATATATGCGACACGAACAATCTCAACAGTTATTAGGAGTTTCATTTAATTTTTTTTACAAACCTTAGCAATTACTATAATTATGGTATTGTGTGTAGATTCAAATTCGGAGTTGATATAATTGGTTGTTCTCGAGATATTCGAGTCGAAAAACATATTTTTAGCATTTTTTTTGCAGTTTTTTTGCAGTTTTTTTGGCCTAGAAAAAAAAACCGTTAAATGGATTTTTTTACAAGCTTTACCGATTATCAACTATAACTTTGTGTATTAAATAAAATAAACCCAAAGTTAATGTCTTTGTTTGTTCTAAGGATATTTGATATTTTTTTAACAATTTTTAATGTTTTTTTAACTAAAAAAAAAAAACTGCTTATTTTTTTTTTTAAGTACTTACATATTACCAGTTTTTCACTACGTCATTATGAATAGAATGAAACCTGTCCGAAGTCGATAGCATTATTTGTTCTAGAGATAATTGAGAAATGAGACATTTTACAACTTTTTTTTAAATTACTGTAATAAAAAAAACCGCCAATTAAATTTTTCTGAAAATCCTTTCTGCACGTTATGACTCTATTATCTGTAAAATAAAATTTATTTGAAGTCGATATCTCTATGCGTTCTCGAGATATCGTTGGCGAAATAAACTTTCGAACGTACAAACGCACGAACGTAGGTACACAGACATCTCTATAAAAACAATGTAATCCGATTCCAGATACCTCGAAATGTCGAGAAATGTCAAAATTTTCAATTTCACTTTCAATGGGAAGTTAATAAAATACATTTTATATTAGAAGATGCATATAATAATTATATCTTCATGTGTTGCATTAAATTTCGTCCAATTCAAAATATATGAATATCTATATTTTGTGTTTGTGGTAATGATGTCGCCAAATTTGTAACTTTTCGTAGTATATTGAATTAAAATTGCATGTTCGCATTTAATCACGGACCTTACTTATGGGATTACCAAATTCGGTGGCTTCAAAATGTGTGCGCACAATTCAAATGTTGGTGAAATATTTGACCGAGCATTAATTCCGGTCAATTTTTTTGCAACGGTTTTAGTCCGCCAACGATATCTTTTAATTACGTCAAGGGTCAAGGAATCGGTAAAATGCATAAGCGCCCACTTCAAATTCTGAAAATGTTGCTGGATTTTATCCAATATTTTCATAAAATCGGCAACTGCTATATACATCGAACGTCTTGATTATTTTTAGAAAGTTGAAAATCTAGAAACAAATAAAATTAGAAAAAAATGCTCTTACCTTACACATATTTTTAGAAAACGCAATGGTTAAGAAGTTATCAAAACTGAGCAATATCTCTCGGAGCGAACTTCTTCTTGTCACCACAAAAAACTAAATCCATTTTCTACACAAGAACAGCACCGATTACACAAACTTGAAAAACAAAAAAAAAAAAAAAAAATCAAAAACTAGAATCAAAATTAACAATGTTAACAAAAAAAAAACGCACTTTTACCTATTTCTTCAGAACAACAGGCAAGAAATAGTCAAACCAAATGAAAATTAATTAATGTAGTAGCCGTGGCGTGATGGTTAGTGCGATGGACTGTCATGCCGGAGGTCTAAGGTTCGATCCCCAGCCTCGCCACCTATTTATTTAAAAGAAAAACGGCTACTGCCTCTTGCCAGGAATTGACAAATCCGCCAAGAGTATCTCCTGTCACAGAAAAGTGGCGCTCGTTAGCCGTTCGGATTCGGCAATAAACTGTAGGTCCCCTCCATTCCTGCAGACACGCACACAGGAATGGATGAGAGTTGTAAGTCACTAGGCCCTAGTTCTTCATGAGCTGTTGTGCCATCAAATTTATTTATTTTTTATAAATGAAATTAATACCTCTGATTTGAGTATTAACCTGCTAGCCTGTCGATTTCGATATCCTAGCTTAAACCAAGTCCTAACTAGTACTCGGTTCCAAATTGACAGGACTAAGCCTTAACACGTGTATGAAGAAACGAGTTGATACCGATTTGAATACTAACTTTAGGACTAGTACCGGTACTAGCGTTAGGACTCTGTGAAAAAATTGGATGTTAAAAAGTTAAGGTAGGTTTAGAAGGAACTAAATTTCCGAAGTATTTAAAGCTTTTTTATTATTTTTCAGTGATGACGCAAAATAAAATTTCTCAGTTCCGTTGCTGTGCAGTTTCCGACTATGGTCTTACCTTTCTTTATTTTAGTTTTTTTTTATTTGATGTCATAGATTGTATATGTTTTCTCATAGGTAAAAGTTGAGAAAACATTCAGACTAGGAAAACAAAATTGTGAAGTGCTAAAAACGCTTATAAAATAATTTATTTATTTATTTAGCTTAATTCAATATGATTGAATACACTTGCTCTTAATTAAATTTATGTAAGATATGTTTATTCATACTTAAACTAGTTTAAAAACAGTCAATTTTAATTCTACAACCAGATCCTTCAACAATTCTGCTAATGAAAAGTATCTGTCCGAATCAGATAGATGTACTTTAAGTTAATTTCGATTAGAATCAGAGATAAATATGTAAAAGATACATACCATTATATAGTCATAAATCCCTAAGGTGTAGCTGATGTGGTACTCAAAAGGACATAACAATCGAATATGATAATAATTATGATATACTTGTAGATGTACTCAAAGTCCCAAAATTATACCATCAATTGAGCTTGAAACAACGATAACTATATAATACATATGCATGTCCAGAGCATTTTACACTAACAGTGATTTGCTTGTTTTGATAATGTGTGGCAAGGAATAGTGTCCTTACAATGTCCTAGCTAATTAAAGTACCGTCTTAATGGCGAGAGTTTCTCATCTCAGATCTCAGGACAGTACTTCATTTCTGCAACCAATTACAACTATACACAACTTCTGGCAAATTATCTGATTCCTATTCTCGAACAAGTAGAAACGAGTGTGGCTAACTGCCTTGGACAAGACATCCAATCTCAAGGACTTCTTAGTTCAATCATAATTATTGTACACTCAACTCATAAGCATACCTATATTATTGGCCTATTTACCTAGCATATCATTGAATGTTCGTCGTGGAATATGATTTTTCCTTAATAGATTCTGTATTCTGGCAAACATTAAATTTTGAAATTATCATCATTGAATTTCGAAGGAATAATGGTGTGGCGGATATAATGAAATATTATGACAATAGAATACATAATGTTATAGATAGCTAGCTACCTATGCAAGTTGTATCTATATCCATTTTTATTCTATGCGATAAGAAATCACGGCTAAAAGCTAAAAGCATCATTCATTCGTCTAAGTATGAGCACTTAGGGGGATATAAACGAACATCGCTGACGAAGAAGAAGATGAACATGATGAGATGACTATCCTAGCAAGGATGACGAATATTTTATTCGTGTAATAGCACATCTCAGGTATTACATAAGCCACTTGGTTTTTATTTTTCTTACTTCCTTTTGCGGATATAACATTCAAAAGAGATTTCCTCCCACCTATACCCAACCCATACCTATACGTATTACATATATCAACTTACCTACCCTTGTTGTGTTGTGAAGACATTGCAGGGGTACACATTCAGTATAGGTACTTTACGTTGTATATTGTATTTTTTATTTTAGAATAAAGTTTCCAGATTTTATTTTTATTTTCTTTATTTTTTTTTTTGTATTAAAACAGCAAATAAAAACTTCTATATATAAAAAAAAAATATGGATGAAGATACTGAAGAAGTTTCTACTACAGTGTCTCTATCTTTAGATTTAGCTTAGCATAAAGTTCGTTTGGTAGGATTTTTTGGTTGCTCGAAGGATTTATGAGAATAAAATGGTTTTTATTTAAAGGTTTCCTATTGTTTTATTGTTGAAAAATAGTGAATGTTTTGTTTAAGAGATGTCTAAATTTAATTTAATTTTTGTTTTCTTTTATATACATATATGCAAAGCAGGCAAAAGTTTTGTAAGTAAAACTATTCAAAGAAGGCAGCAATTGAAGAAGACCTATAAAAGCGATTAGACACGTCTTAACTTTTGCATACTCACCAAATAGTATGAAGATTATTTTGGGTGTGAGACTGAGTGACAACGTTGTTTCATATTTTTATTCTTGAGATACAATTTTTATCTTACCGAGTTACGAGTATGATTTTAAACAAGGTGGATTTACTATAAAGGAGAATTATTTTGTCGATTTTAAGGTAATTATGTCATTAAGAATGTAGTAGCCCGTGGCATAATGGTTAGTGCGTTGGACTGTCATGCCAGAGGTCTGGGGTTCAATACCAGCCGCTTCCACCTTAAGTTTTCTTCGGAGCTACTACCTCTTGCGAGGAAGTGACAAATCCTTCAAGAGTATCTCTTGTCATAGAAAAGTGCCGCTCACCTTAGCCGTTCGGATTCGGCAATAAACTGTAGGTCCCCTCCATTCCTGCAGACACGCACACAAGAATGGTTGAGAGTTGTAAGTCACTAGGGCCTGGTTCTCCATGAGCCGTTTGTGCCACCAAATTTATTTATTTATTTTTATGTCATTAAGAACAGTTCGTTAAGTGTTCTATTCATCACTCCCAAATACTTCAATGGCTCTCGCTCTCTTGAATATGCATCTATAAAAAAGTTTTTTAAAAACAATCCCAAACGAATTTTTTTGCTTTTGTGACTGAGTACCTATCATTAAAGCCCTAAATGAGTATCAATCTAGGGTCTATTTATACACTCTCAAATAGCGGTGACAGTAAATTTTTTGTTTTGCCATTTCTGTTTGTAATCAAAAAGTGTAAATTATGAAAAAAAAAGCAACCTCCATTTCGGCTTTCTTAAAAGAAGTATTTTGTGGTTTTAGCTTAGGTAAACCAGTTTTCTTCATAGAAGCAGTTAGATCATGGAATCAGCGACACCAATGGTAAAATTTGCTAAATTCGGTTTAATAAATAAAAATGTATGAAGTCGATAAATTTCTTATTTTATATGGCGAATTTAAATTGAATGAAGAATGGATAACTGCCTGAACAGAATGAAGACGGAGCTGCAACTGGCGCAAAGGCTGCAATAGCTGTCAAAATATTGAATACACACAAATTCGATGTTGCTAACACAGCACAACTTAGCCGCATACGGAGCTGCAGCCGCAGCCGGAAGAGTTCGCCAACGTTTAACTTTTCACTTGCAGCATTTTTGACGTTTCAAATTGTATAAAAAAAAAAAACAACTACTTACGTTGGAAAAATATATTGTGGTTATTTGTGTCGCGAAAAAAATTATTAATTAAAAGAAAATATATTGGAAATAAAAAATGTGAATTTTGAACTTGTACACAAGAATATTATTCTGTTTTCCTTCAAAATACTTTCAAAGCGAAAAAAAAATTGAACGTACGAAACTTTTTGACAGCTATTCCAGTTGCAGCTGCGGCTCCAGATGCAACATTCTATTCTGTTCAGGCAGTAAATTCTGATAGTAGAGTGCAAAACAATTTTTTTTTCTTAAATTTTTGCAAATTCCTCACCTTTGAGAATACAAACTAAAACAAAATTGACCACCACCACCGCACCGTGTCAGACGTCATCAAAAATGTATGTTATGCCATAAAATGTTCAAATTTCGTTTCCTAAAAATAGGTATATTTACATATATTTGAATTTAATTGCATCTACATATATTTCAAAGTAAATATCATGATATTTACAACATAAAATTTAAAATAAAAATACGTATAGAGCAAATATGAATTGAAAAATAGAATTCGAAGTCCTAGCAGTGTTTTTAATTAAAAATGAATATTTCGCCACATGTTAAAAGGGAGAGTTCAGCAGAGAAAATATGAGAGACAAAAAAATGTTGTCCCTTTAATTTAAGTTGGCAGATATGTACCTACATAAGAATATGTGTATGTTCCCAGGACCTATGTATGTACCTATGTATGTACATTGAAAAATTCATAAAATAATAATTTAGCTCTGATTTGATTTACAAAGGCACGAGTTCTCTTAGAATATCTACTTACATATGTTTCGAGTGATATACGAGAAAATTTAATTTTCGAAATTTGATATGTATCCTACCTATCTTTTTAGATGACAAACCCAAGGTTGTACCATCCAAGCCATATTTGGGTGGTATAATATGTATAGTGAGTTCTAAAAGATGATTGCTTTCATCCAAAGTGAGAGGGTTGAAAATGTTCTTTTTTTTTTATTTTATTTAAAAAAAAAGGTTAACACAATTCACGTCCGTCTAATGAAAAACCGATTCAAAGAAAAAGGTCTATACTTAGTCATTTCAACCTTGTCATGATAAAATTAAACTTAAAATGAGTTTCAACAAATCTAATTCACTCAAGCGCTAGGGAAAATGGTGGCATAGTAGCGGGGTTCTTTAAATCCGCTGAACAACAGTGGGGTATTTTTTTCTTTATTAAAATAATTTTTTACTAATTTTGTTATTCCACCGAATTACTTGTTTCCTTTTTCAATAGACATTACGTAAAAATTATTGCGCTGATGGTGAAATGAGAAGTTATTTATCTATAAGAAAATTTAAAATGGTAAATCAGTCGTTATAGGGCGTTATCTATATGTATATATCAATACAGTTCCCTTCTGTGCCGGCAAGTCAGGATTTTTAAAAATCAAAAAAAGCAACGGAAGCACGGGTCTACTTGTTTGAATTAAACTGCAGCAGGAAGAAAACCGTTTTTAAAACGAATAGATACATGCAGATAATTGTAATATACCGCAACTGGCGAATATCAAAAACGAACAAGAGACAAATTGTGAATTATGTAAACATTTCTTTTTTTTTTTAGGTTTGTTAGTATGCGTTCTACATAAATATTTGCCTCGTAAATATCAGTGGTTCGTAATCTTTGAGTTTTAAGTTTGATTTTCAATATAACCAATTTTTAACCCCACACTATCCCATCGAGTATTAATACCATGTCAAAAAAAAGTGTGATAAAATTACTAAATCCCCTTTCACACAAGGAAACTGCGTTGCCGGCAACAATTAGTTCATAGGCGAGAAAGGCAGGAAGAAAGAGGGGGAAACGAAATCTTCCCGGTCAACAAATTCAGGAGATTTTTTTTGACGTTTCTCTTCACATAACGTTTGTGTGCGTTCAACCAAGGTAGTGTAAAAGGAAAATAAAGAAAATCTCCGGGTTTTTGTTGCTTGCGTTTGAAAGGTACAAGAGATTGTTAAGGAGATTTAAAGAAAACGTATAAAAAATCTCCAGCAACTAGTATCTTCGTGTGAAAGGGGAATTACGACTGCCAAATTTGTGTGAAGAAAACAATTTTCATATTTTGCTTCCACAATTGCATCGAAAAAATCAATTCACCATAACCTCAAACCAAGTGGGAGAGAATGTGTGATGGTTTTAGAACCAATCCTAAAAATTTTCATGTATTAACACATGTCAAATTGTGTGAGATGGGCTGTCAAAGTCGTGTGGGGTGAAATTTAATATTTTGTTTCCACACTATTATACAGGATTTACTTCCCACTTTTTTGACATGTGTTAATACTCAGTGGGATAGTGTGGAAGGCCTTTAAGCGAGAAACAGATTATAACAGCAACAGGGGCCGCCATTAATTTAGAGCCAGCGTATTTCAGTAGAGATCTCTACCAAATTGTCAGTTTCAAATGACATCTAAAAACTTGGCACACTGACAGATTAAACTGGAAAGAAAAATAAGGTGGGATAATTTTAATTACAAAAATCTAGCTATTTTGTGCCATAAAAAGATTAAAATATCTTATATAAAGTATGAAAACATTTTTACTTGCAATTTTTCTATAAAAAACGGTAAAAAACAATTCCAGATATTTATTTGCCTCCAAAATAAAACAAACAAATGGCTGCGACCTGAATGTCATTGTGCCAAGAATTTTAATTTGACATTTAAAAATGAACGAGACAGAGATATATTGCTGTTTGTTAAAAAGCTCTATTGTTCAACACAGCAACAGCTACGTCAACAGCGCCGTTAGGCCTAGGTCCTAAATTTGCTGTTGCTGGTCTGGTACCACGAAGAAAATGATTTCATGTGATAATGTAAAACAGAAACAAATGTAGGTGCTGTTGCATGGTGCCAACATGTTTGAGAAATTTTTGCTGGCCAGCATGCTGTTTGCTGTTGACGGTGCTGTTGCTTGTTTAATCTGTTTCACGCATTACTTTTTTACTATCGATATGTGGCCGTATTTATTAGATTTTTGACAGTTTAAACTACATAAATGTATAAGTATTTCGAAACAGTCAGAAATATGCTTTATTTAATAAAAAAAATATTACATTTGTCAAATTTTAGACAGTAGATTACGTTGTCTGAAATAAGATAAAAAGTTAGATCACTTTAGCAACAATTAGAAAGGTTTTTTCAAAACTTGAACGGCTGTCTAAAGTTAGACAGTGTTTATTAATACGATAAATGTTGTTTTGGGTTTTTTTTTTTTCAATTTACGACAGTTTTGTTTATAAAAGAACTGGGTTTGCGGTCCCGCAAGGCCAGGGCCCTCCGATGGTTGCTATACTTCGCGCGAAGTCCTTTGGTGCACACCCATTTTTGATAATTTTTATCAAAATATGCTTTGATGATTTTCATCAAAATATGAGGTCAAACCTTCTATGTTCATACAATAAGATAATACGAACCTATACAGAGTGTACAAACCTTTTGTTATTCCGAATGTTTGTTGTTTTTTGTTATTTTGTTTAACATATTCTATTGTTAAAATAACCCACTGTGTCTGTATAACTATATTTACCGCAGAGCCCCGTCGCGTCGTCCCTCTGTATCATCGCAGATCTTACAGGTCACAACGACAATTGCAAGATTTAAAATTATTTTTCTTATTCCAGTCACGTTTTTCATCAATATGGCGGTTAAATGTATACACAAGAGACTAGACGACAATAGTCCACTTTTCGACTGATTTCTTCTTTATTTTCATTTGAAACTTCAGGACTGTCGCTGCCTAGAAGTGACTGAGACTGGACTGGGACTTCTGGACTTCTTCACTTTGTGTTGTATGTGGTGTTGCGCCCCTTTGATGTGACGAACGTGACTCTATTGTGGAATGCGGGCAGAGTTCATTGTTTCCAAGTTATGCGGCGGCATGTCCTTCACAAAATATGTGTATGTGCACACATCCTTTTATTTCTTTTGTAATGTCCCCAACGAACGACGATTCTGGTTAAACTATTGCTTCTTCCTCTAACTATCTGCCTAACACCAATGACCATGTCCTTCCTGTCCTGATGATCAAGCTTTGGAGTTTTGTTGTTTGTTAGGTTGCGACCGAGCTATGTGTGGTAGATTAAAGGAGAGAAACAGAGAGTATAAAAAATGATGACGCTGAACTGGATGCTGGGCATTGTAGCAAATAAAAAAAAATAAAGAAAAACTTCCTAAGTGGCAGTTTGCTTTTGTTATTGATAGCTAACAATTCTGCTTACAACAACTGCCTCCAGCCAGTAGCGTAACCGTTTCATTAAAGTTGAATGTATTGAACAGATGTTTGACTGTGGCTGGTACAAGGATTTAGAAAAAGGATATACAGTTTTGCCTGAAGTCGTTTTTTTCTTCATATTGGTGAGAGGAAAGTTTGCCTCACAATCACCTGTTGGATTGTTAGTTTGATGTTGATTTATGGCAGGGACGAAATGGATACATTTTACTATATTTAAATGGTGCAAATGGTTCTGAAGACCAGCTGTGTTTTTTTAACTTTAAAGGCACAATACAAGCAATTTTCCAGTATATGTATGTATTGTATATTCGAATTGATTTCAGAGCAGTTATCTTTGATTAAATGAAAACCTTAAACCAAAACCACATTTTCGTGAAAAAATATCAGCACAAGTTCAAAAAATAAAATGTTAAAAAAAACAATGCCCATCAATTAAACCAGACAAAAGGAAACTCGGAAGTTAGTTTTAGTTTTTCTTTTCTTTCATTTCTGTGGAAAATAACGATTTTCATGGCAGGAACAGGTTATTGTGAATCGATTTAAAATTCCAAACACGGAATGACGAACAAAAAGTTATTTTCAGAAACCGGAAAGTAAAATTCACCCGAAAAGTGTTTTGTTTTTGAAGTTGAACAATGAACACGAAAAAAACAAAAAAATAATTGAAAATATATGTATTTCGTAGCTTCAGAGGTTGATTGAAACTTTAAAAGGAAAATGATAGGAGAGTTCTACTTTAACCAAAAAAAAAAAAAAAAAAAAAAATCGAAAAGCTTCTGGTAAAAATAATTGAAAATTGTGACTTTTAACTTAATTTAATAAACATCTTAAAAAAAATTATGAAGATTACCTAAATATTCGATTTATTTGGCTGAAAGTTTTAACTTGTAGACCAAAACTTGCAGAGATGCAGAGTTAAACCAGTCTTGGTTAGCTCCATGTATAAATGTGTTCACAGTTAACTCAGAGAGCACTTTTTCAGTAGAGAATGCATGCGGATCGACGTAACAAACTGGCAGGGTAAAATATCAAAACAATGCGTTCAGTAAATCTAGAGTTGATTCGCCAAATGTAGTGAGTTAACTCGAGTTTAACTTTAATTTCGCACTAAAAAACTGGCTAATAGAAATTAAAAAATCTACTAAAGAATATCTGGGATATAAATTGTATGTTGTACATAATTTGTCTACTACAAAATAAGAGGTAAGCAAATAATGTTGATAGAATTTACAGAAAATAATACAAAAAAGTTGGGAATTAATTACATGAAAATACTTAGCACGGTTTTGAATGTGAATCAACTTAGCAGGTCACTTTTTCTGTTGCAGATTAAAAGTATATAGTAATTAGTTGCTACTTAATGTTACTTAGTTAGGTACGCAAAAAAAGTTTAATCGCTGTTTTCGTTCGCAAAAACTGGCGTCAACTTAGCAGGTCAACTTTCTCAAAACTATAGGTAAATCTTCCGGTCTAGATATATATTGAGAACTACTTAATTGCTAATTAGTTACGCAAAAACAAAATTAATTTCTCCGTTGGTTTGCTAGAAAATGGGTGTCCTGCTAGGTTGACGTCAACTTAGAAGGTCAGCTCTATCAAAACTATAGATAAACGGTCCAAGCGTGGATATACACTGAGAACTACTTAATTGCTAATTAGTTACGTAAAAAAAAATTGAATCACTTTTTTCGTTTTCGAATAAACAGGGATGGCGGTATCATACAAGGACACCCATTTTCTCGCAAACCAAAACAGAGATTATTTTTTTTTTTGCGTAAATAACTAGCAATTAAGTAGTTCTCAATAAATATCCACTCCCGGACCGTTTCTGTATAGTTTTGAGAAAGTTGACCTGCTAAGTTGACGTCAACTAAGCAGGACACCCATTTTCTCGCAAACCAACAGAGCAATTAATTTTTTTTTTGCGTAACTAATTAGCAATTAAGTATAGCAACTAATTAATATATACTTTTTAATCTGCAAAGGAAAAAGTGACCTGCTAAGTTGATGCACATCGGTATTGATTATCCATACTTTAGATTTTGTATCGTACCAACGCAAACTAGCGCAATAGCTTAAGCTTAATATGGGCCATAAAAGGGGCCTTACGATAGTAAGCGAATATGCTGCTTCGCACTAGCAGGGTTCTAAAAGCTTAAGCTTTTTTTAAGCTTAAGCCCTTGTTCAATTCACAAGTCAGTAATGGATTTGTGAATATGGAAAAAATATTTAAATCACAAGCTCTTTTTGATTTCTGAATTGAATAAGTTTCAATTCACAAGCCCTTTGTGATTTGAATGATTTTTCATTCACAAGCTCGTTGGGAATTGTGAAATGAAAAATATTCAATTCTCAAGGTGCTAAGGTTTTATAAAATGGAGTTTTTTTTTATGATAATTTGGTACTGCGGATTGTAAAGTTTAAAATTGTAAGATGTAAACGGATATGAGTAGATATTTCAGCTCTACAGGTCAGCTTTTATTAAATATACCTTGATTTTGTTTTAACCATAGCTTTTGTGACAGAAAACAGGTTTCATTTGCAGCTCCAGCAAAAATATGTATGATCCAGACCTGCTTTGTTTGTTTTACTTAGATGTTGGTGATGAAAAGTCTTTAATATAGCCAAACATATTTGTTCGTAATTTTCAATTAGGTTAATCTATATATAAAACTTAACTTCCCTTACGAGTTCTACAAAACTCCACCGACCATTTATCAAACTCAATCGAGTGTCTAGCGCACTTTAGACCCTCCTTATTGCAGTCAATTTTCCCTTAGCTCTATTACCACATTTTTCTGCCCATATAATCTCCTATCGCTGAGTGGCGCTACTTCCGACATGGTGTGGTTGTTATTATATGCAAACCTATAAATGCAAAAACTAGAGATGGGTTTTGGGAATAAGCAACAAAAACAAAATACAAAATTAAACTCCAAGGAAGAATAACAGTATAGCAACAGTCAGTATTAGATCCCTTTATATACCACAGCGTATTATCATTTGCCATAAAAGGAGTAATGTTTTTATATAGACGTCAATATTACTTCTTGCCGTGTGAGAAAAATACGCTACTAATACATAATCCTTGAGTGGATCGTAAACATTTTTCCTCTCAATGGGGAAATGAATAATTTTTTCGTCATATAACTAACGTTGTTTGTCAAATTTACAGATGGCTGGAAAGCTTATGTCGATAGCGCACCACTATAAATAAGGTTTATGTGCGTGGGTCCTTAGAATTCAAGTTGATAAATTCAATATTATTTTATAGGTAAATCAATTGATCACGAGTCTTACAGTCAAGGTATGTCCCTACAGAAACCCTTTATCTAATGGAACTACTTAGGACCAGAACTTTATTATACATATATACCTTGCTTTCGAATGAGTTTTAAATAAGATTGGGCTGCTTAACTTGACGCATATAATGGCCAACATACGAAATCATCCTGTTTAAGGGTAAAATACAAATTTAAGGATCAAAAAGGTTTGACATTTAATTTGGTTTTAATGTGAAAATAGTGCCGACTTTAAAGAATACCAAATGGGAACAGGTTTTAACATTCCTCACGAAAACGGAAACGAAAAAATAGATAATGACTGGCTTCCATAATACTGGCAATCTGGAAGTCATTTTTTTGGTTTAATTTATTTGGGGATGACACCTTTTTTTTATTCAGCTGAAAGGCAACCGATGGAAATTTTTTTTTGTCCCATAGACCTCCGGTCTTAAAAGATATAAAATTTGCATCAGGGGAGAAATAGTATATAGAATGCCGGAGGCCCAGTTGAGTTTTCTTTAATGTACTATTTTTGATAACTAGTTTAATGGAGAATTTTGTCAGCTCAAGCTAGACATATTAGGTACTTATGGGCAAAAAGAAAATATACTGCTAAGTTATTCAACTCTTATAGGTACTCTCAACCCAATCTACCGTAACTACTTATATACTTTAAGGTCAAACACTTAATTTAGTTTTCCCATAAAATACAGTAACAAAGAAAGTTTGTTTTATTTGATGATACTAAAATGCACCTAGCTTTTGTCATGATTCTACTCCTTTCAACTGGGGATTAACGACTTGGTCTTGCCATCGAATATAAAAGATATAGGTATAATGTTTTAATTACTCTGCAAGTACTGTTCTTTAGAATATAATTTAGTATTATTTTGCCGAATTTATAATCTGGAATTAAAGTTTAAGTGTAAAATCAGAATAATGTACCAAAAAACTTTATATAAACAATAATACATCAGTAATGTTGCTAATAAAATCCAGTTTCTATTTATAAGCTGACGAAACATAATCATCGTTATGCGTTTTTGATACAAAATTTAAAAAAAAATGGAGGGATAATAGTTTCGGTGGCTAGCTCTATCTATATTTGCTTCTGTGCATCCAAGGACTCATTTTAAATAATTACATCACATATATACACATACATACATAGATACATTAGGCGTTTTTCTTTTTTAGTTCAGAGCAGTTCAGTGCTCAGAGCTTGGAATTTTTGTTTATTTATTCGTTCAGATTGCGTTCAGAGCGTATTCAATGAGCTCAGAATAAAATAACGGAGTAGACAGAGTAAAAACCGAAGTGTGGCCAACTTCATATACAGTTTTTATGTTATTTGGAAGATACCTATGACAATTCTGAGCTTCCACCAAACGTCACAAAAAAAAAAAAAAAAAAAAAAAGGAAACAGCAAAAAACAACTCTATATGGGAGGAAAACAAACACACTATTAAAGGCGCGAACAGTATCGGTGTGTATTTCTGTTTGTTTGTTTTGTTGTTTTCCCCTTCTCTAATCTAGTGCTTCTTCTTGATTAAAGAACTGTCAGAATTAGAAAAGACAGAGTCAGATTCTGGAAAAACCCAATTCAGCGCTCATCATAATAAAATCGAAGTGCTCTGCCCAGAGCTTACTCCGTTCGCTCAGGCTCTGCTCTGAACCAACTCTAAACTAATAAAGAAAAACGCCTTATATAAATGCAGCAGGTGCTTATCCGAACATGTGATTTATCCAATAAAAATTATTTATATCGATCGGAAATCCCTCACAGTTTAGAAAGACAAAGTCTCGAAATGCAAAAGTTAGAAGGACAAAATTTCGAAAAATAAAGATTCGAAAAGACAAAGTATCGATAGACAAAGGTTCGAAAAACAAAAGGTTCGAAATTTCAATTTTTAAAAAAAAATGTATCTAAGAAAGCTGCGGACGATTTCTTTTCATTTGAATTAGTATAAAATAGAGATGAGCAACTCAGATAAAAAAACTGCACTGATACACTTACTCAAGAGCAATGCACTATCGACTTTGCGACATAGCGTAATTTTTATTTCTTCTCCGTTTGATTAGGACTCGTTTTGGGAGTTTTTGCCCTTATGAAAAATTACATTAGCAATTATTTACGGTGGGGGTTCTTACACCCCACTAAAATTATAAGAACGGCTAATCTGTTTAAAAAGTATATTTCTGATTATTGGTCTGAATTTTTATGATCCTGTGTCTAAATATTTACTTCAGGCCTTTTCGTAAGTAAACCTATGAACGGAGAAGAAATAAAAATGGTTCTATGGCGCAAAGTCGATAGTGCATTGCTCTTGATTAGGATGTAGGAAGGCGCATCATCGCAGTATTTAATAACCCTGTTAGCCTCATATTAGGGAAATTTTATCATTGTCCGAAGCCAACAAATTCTGATAAATTATCCCTAAAAATGTAGAACTACATATTTATAAGAGCCTAAAAAGAGCAATACACAAACTTAATCATGATTCATATGATTGCTTAGAAATCTTCCATACAATCATAAATTGTAATTTCCTTATCCAATCTGTCTAATTGATGCGAAGCTCAATCTTTACATACCTATTTATTATTGTAAATAAATACACATTCTCAGACGAAGTAAAAATAATCGTTCATGTAAATCCAACCCAATTTCAAATCGTCCTCCAGCTATATCTTGATTAATAAATGCCGTATACATGTGTAACTTGGTAGTATTTATCATCTTCTTTTACTGCTGTTGCCTGGTGATGCTCCCGCTTCTAGAGTATCCGTTTCTTTCAAGGACTTTTTGTTCGAAGATTCACAGAAGAGGAGAGCACAAATCATATGAGGTCGAGCAATAACCTCTTTTTTTACTTTTTCTGTAAGCAATCGTCCTCGGGGCTTCAGAGAGATTGAACTAAAATGTCTGTGAATCAAAGTAACATGAAACATGTCATTGCACTGTGTAGTGTGTAAAATGTTTTTTAATCTGGAGTAAGAAAATTAAGTAAATATGCAAGATGCAAAGAAAAAAACAAAAAAAGAAAAAACAGTCCTTTAGGCAAAGTAAATTTGATTTTATTTTGTGCCAAAACAAATCTAATTTAATTCGTTAAGCAAACAGAACATGGAATTGGTATTCATTTACATTTCCTGCTGTTTCCTTTTACTTAGCTTGCTTTTTGCCATTTGAAATCTGTTTTGGATCAAAGCCAAGAGTTAAGTGTCCCCGAATCCGACAAATTTTTCAATTTCTAATCGCAGGACTAGCGAAAAAATAAGTACCTACGAATCTGGACTAAAATGTGCAGTTGAAGGTTGCACTATTCATTTTTTTTTTTGTTCCTTTGTATAAATATAAAATGTACTCTCGTAAGAGTTCTAAGTTCTAAATACAGCAGGCACGGGAAAAGGGGGTGTTTGCGCTCGTTTACCGCTTCAGTTCATATGAAGTGGTCTCTTTCTGTTTTTGAGGTCCTTGCTATCTTGTGAGTGTTACTGGCGGGTCAACTTTAATGTAGGTGGTGCGGCCAAGTGCAATTTATTTTCAGAGTAAAGTGCGGCTTTCAGTTTTGTTTCGTATGTAGTTTGGGATAAACAAATAAAAACACACACACATGCATCTTTCTTTTCAAAGAGAAAATAAAAAAAAAAAAACGACGAAATATGAGACATACAGGACGACACCACATTTGCGAGTGAAAAAAAAATTAAAACTTTTAGAACGGAAAGATAGATGATAAATTGGGTTGTGCAGTGTTTTCCCAGGACGACAGGTCTACGACAACGACGGCGACAACACGTTAAGTATGGAGATTTTCTATAGTATAGGTATACAGTATACTATCTATATGCTTCTAACGTACTGCCCAGCCCGTCTGTAAAGATTGAGATCGGACAAATGAAAGGACATCGCAAGGATGCACCCAGCAATTTTCTGAATATGTGAAGAGTTTGTTTTTACTGAAGGTAAACAAAAGAGTGGTTTTATGGTGCTGACAGTGTAGCTAAGAATTAGAGTTATGGGAGCAATTTTCAAAAGGATCTCACATCCTTTTTCCTCAATTTGATGCTGAGTAGGATGAATACCTATCACAAAGGTGTTCTGTGGTTTGTTTTCTTTTTCCGTCGTGTCACGTCTATTTTTTTTTTTTTTGTTTGTTTTGGTTATAAATTTAAAGATACTCATATTTGAACTTTATTAAGTTTAACCTTAAATTATAAAGTACATCAAAATATGTAAATGAAATTTATTGTGAGCTTAGTTACCTGGACACTTCGGAATAAAGTTTTCATGAAATTATTCAAGTTATTATCTTTAGCTAACTCTGAAACCACATAACTTGTATAAAAAATTTATTTTGCAATAGTTTAGCTTATAACAAATTTGTTAGGAATATGTTGTAATTTTTGTATCGCCAAAACAAATTCTGTATAAGAATGGTTCCCTCCTTCGAAAATTTCCCTCAGAATTTATTGGTATCTTCCAAGGGAATTTGGCTGTCATTTCTTAGGATTTGACTAAAATAATTCATCCAGGAGATGATTCACGATGGCAGATAAATTTTTAAGGGAACCAAATATTCCGAGGGAAACAAAATTCCACTCAATAGCTATAGGGCCATTAAATTTAGTAAATGATGTTCTGATTTCTTCATGTTAAGGTGCCAGATGTTTTCTTCCCTGACAGATATACCAAAAAGTGGTGAACAAACTATTTTTCTTCCCACTTTACATCTGTGAGAACCGAAAAAAGTAGTCCGAAACAGTTTTTTATGTCAGTTATACGATACCTTAGTACTTATAACTAGCATTGACACCCTATAGATTGAGCGCAGTAGATCTTACAAAATACAAAAATAAAAATTCAAATTATTTAAATTATATTTTGTTTACGAATAAAAATAGGAACATAATATGGAAACTTAGCAATTTCCTTAAAAAACGAACTCCACAATAAAAAAAAAATTCTTAAACTAAATTTCATTTGGAGAATTCTTAATAAATATTAAATTAATGCAGATGGACACGTTTAGAGCTAACTTTGGATAAGGATTAAAATTCTTAAAAGATGAATAGATTCGTCTCGCAGCGCAGTAGATTTTCGTTTGAGACTACTGCTAACGGAGTAGGGTTGCAGCACTGCTTATAACCAAATATTTCGTATACCCAAAATTATAGTGATTTTTCCTTCTATCCAGGCCCTCAAAGTGTTCGAAGTCATAGATATAAACAAAAAATCAGGAAATATCCTCTGTAGTTTACAAATACATTGCTACGAGGCGTTTGAATTTAAGATTTGCCCCTCCCAGGGACTTTGGAAATAATCAGGAAGTATTAAAGATTGTCTAGGTTGGTAATTATGTTTAATTATCAAAAAATTGGAATTTTGAATTTTTTCTTTAGCAAACTTGACAAAGTGCTGAAAGTAAAACCGAATGAGTTTTGTATAGACGATTGGGTTCCCGTGACATAAGGCCAAGTGACACAAGACCAAATTTGGATGTATTTTTTTTTTAGACATAAGACCAAATGTAATTTTCTTACATTCCCGTTACAGTAAAAGAGGTTTCGGAGGTTTCTTAAAACCGGAACTGTGTATAGAATAAGTAAAGAGCCGAATAGTATGAAATTCTAGAATTTACCGGTAAATCCTAGAGCATTTAGACGGCATATAAACTGTAAGGTATGTATGTCCCCTTTCACACGAGGCAACTGAGTTTCCAGCAACAATCAGTTCATTTATGAGAAGGGCAGGAAGAAAGAGGGGTATATAAAATCTCCCCGTTCAACAAATTCAGGAGATTTTTTTGACGTTCCTCTTCACACTACGTTTGTGTGCGTTCAACAAAGGTAGTTTAAAAGGAAAATAAGCAAATATCTTTGGGTTTTGTTGCTTGCGTGTCAAAGGTACAAGAGATTGTTAAGGAGATTTAAAGAAAATGTCAAAAAATCTCCAGCAACTAGTATCTTCGTGTGAAAAGGGACTATGTTGTAAATGCATCATGAATATTACATTCATTTGGTGGCGCTACATCTCCTGAAGAACCCTGTTCTAGTGACTTACAACTTCTGTGTGCCTGTTTGCAAGAACTGAGAGGACCAGCGTTGCCACAAAGAAAAAAAATATTGAGGGCCACTTTGAGGGCCATTTCCTTAAAGTGCGGGCCACAATCCGTGAGAGAAACTTTTTTTTTAAATTGTAGGTAGGTAGGTCGCTAATAGTTTGGCAAACAACGTTTACATTAGCTTCGTTCGTGTATACTGTTCAAAATTATGAATTTCTACACAATTTTTTTTTTTATGAACATTGAATTATTTTTGGTGAACATTTTTAGAAATTAATTATTTTTTATAAGATTTTTTTAAGGGGGACAAAAAATCTCACATAAGAGCTTAAATTTTTTTTTGGAGATTTCGACTATAAAAATGTTTGTATTGTTCAAACAATTAAACCTTTATTCAGAAATTTTAACCCACTGGTTATAGCGGATTAACTGGTAAAGCCAATAAGGGCTAGTTGTACAAACGTGGATCAATATTTAACTCGTGGTTCATGATTTTTAGTTCGGCGGATTAACTGACTAACACTAACATGCTTGAACCAGTGCTGAACCTCAGATAATGCATTTAAATCGGTGGGTTTAAACTTTAAATTTAAAAGTCTAATCTAAACCACGGTTGTTGTACATCTGGATCTTGGTCAAAAGGGCTGTTCGTTTTACAGCCACAATGTAATTAATATCAAAGCAGTAAATAAATATAAAACGAAAATGGAATAAAATACAATACAAACTTAAAAAAAAATGAAATTGAAATAAATTACGAAGTGCGGGCCATTTCTTGGAGGCCCGGGGCCAAGGGCCAAAATGAAAAACAGAGGGCCAAATGGCCCGATCGGGCACATTATGGCAACGCTGGAGAGGACCCAGAATATAGCTGTCGAATATGAAAGCTTGGGGCAGGTAGAATGCATCATAAATGTGAAAAAGTTTTACACCCGCTTGTTTAATTTTTAGTTAAACATGCAATTAGCTATCAGACGAGTTTGAAGGGACAATCGTTTGCCTTATCTGAAGAATAACTACTACATATTTGATGTCTAACTTTTGGAAAATAATTAATATAAATATATATAAAACTTTAACGGGCTGAACGCACATTGTTTAATTTTTTACTTATGCATGTAGGTATTTAGTTTTACATTATTTGGACAAAACGAAGTCGATAATTATATTTTATGCAAGAACTAATGGTATGAAATGATTAATATTTTTCGTTTTTGTTTTATTTATTACTCAACATTAATCCATAACTATCACTATTATACTTAAATTAATATCTTCTATTTAATGAAAGAATAACAACAGTAATTACTATATTATTTATTATAAAAACAGCTACTAGAAAGTACATATTTAAGAGATGAGCTCGTTAGTAAGAACAACATCTATCCAACAATATCAGCCATCAGCCCAACACCACAAGCACCCGCTTAGAAGTAAAATACATTTTGCGTCACACAACATAGCAACTTCCGAGGCAGGAACCAGAGTGCTTGTTAAAGTTTCATGGGAGTTATTCTGTTAAATAAAGAGAAAGTAGCATAAAACAAGAACAATATAGACTAGAAAAATGTAGGTATCCTTTTGCCCTTAACATGTCCTTCGTCATCGTTCTCATCATCGTCATATCCCTCACAAAAAGATAAAGTACAAATTTGTATTGTAACATCTTTCCCGCAAACAATTTCAAACAACAGAACAATTGTTTAGATGAAACGCATCGAAGGACTTTCCGCAAGACTCTTTCTGCTAGTTTTTCTGTTGTCATCTTCTACAAACTAACCAAGCTCTCGATGGTGTGCAGTGTGCATGGCCCCCAATCCAAGTTATGGTGAATTAATGAAAATGCTGGTGCTCCTGCATTTACTGTTACTGGCGGAGCGAATTTGAAAGGGATCAGCTATATAGCAAAAGCAGTATATACATTCCTTCCTACATAAGACTGTTGCTTTCATTTATTTTATGGCATCTACTGACTGCCGGTGGTTATTATTACGACAATTGCTGCTCCTGTTCTTACAGTTACGAGCATTGTTCGTCCTGTGGTGGATGGTACTTTTCAGTGCATGACCTTCGACGCTGCAAGTTCTCTATATAGCAAACAAAAAGAAGTATTTGCTAAAAAAAAAGGACCAAAGACCATGCCAGAGAACACCAGTACCTATCATAACAATATGGACTTTGGGTGTTGTTCGTTCTGCAGAAAAGACAGGTTAAAAGTGAGGGTTTAAAGATGTTGCCATGCATCTCTGGCATGGTGATACATCATCATTGCATTACTATGCACTTCCACAGGTACCACCTACAGGTCAAGTCTTTTCTTTGTCAAAACCGGAAGCAGAGCACTGGGTGTTTTCCAGCCTCGGAAAGATTCTAGATACATCCATCTACATAAACATATGTATATGTAGGAAAATTGCGTGTCAAATTCAATTATTTAACTATTTCCTTGGAAACTAAATAAAGAACAAGCAGAAGGATGTGCTCTCTGGCTTTTAAATTGAAATTGAAAATGTTGCATTTGTAAGTGGATTAGTTTAAGGAAAATATAAATGAATTAAGCATACAGGAGTGATAAGGAATACAAAGTTTATTCAAAGCAATTGCAGTTGAACGCTCCAAGCAAAAGCAATTTACTTCACATATTCGTTGGAGTTATATACTTATATCGTTTCATAGATAGAAGTAAGTTGCTTTAGAAAGATGGTAGAGGTGAGGTATTGTAGAAAATGCTAAAACCATGGCAACTACCTTTACTCTGAAATAACCTGCCCAAAAGATAAATAAGTACATACATTTATTTAAGCTAGAAATGGCTATTTTGCTTTCATCTACTATTTTGAAAATGAATAGAGGTCCGTTGGAAGTTTAATTGCAATTAAAATATATTAGGTATACGTTGATAAGATGTTTTAGGTACATATGTACTTCTAGTGGATTAACAGAGTGTGTCTACATTATGTGTAGTGTAAGATATATTGAAAAGTTCATATGAAATAACTGAAACATTTTAAATTTGATTTTGCTAAAACGGCTAAAAATTTTAAGTTTTTTTTTTCAGCAATAGTAAAATATACTCAAACATAATTATATTCACAAAAAAATACATAAACAAGGAAGACGAAAAAATTAATATCATACATTTGCAAAATTTTCATGAAGTGAGGTGTAAAAAGGTCTGTTACGCCTATAAAGTGATACGAACGAAGGTCACTAACTAGATTAGTGATCTCTAGGGGAACGGATGAAAGGGCGGGGAACCAAACCACTTGACATGACTTTGGTACCGAAAATAAAAATATTAAGTGCCTGTGAGGTCAGGGTTGCCAGTTTGGGGGTTTTCCCCCCAGATTTAGGGTTTTTTTTTTCATCGTTGGGGGGAAATCTGGGTGATGAGATGTTTGGGGGGAAATCTGGGGGGATTAATTTTAAAGTTAAATTATTCCAATACCTGAATTTTCTCAAATTGAATCTACTATCAATATCCAATAATTACACCACTTTTTGTTTACTGTAACTGTACAGTTCGGGTATTTTTTTTGTTCAAATCAACGCTTGATGTTTCTCGTGTTGTATTCCAAAGCTTTGTACATCACAAAACATTAATAAAGCAAAGGAAAGCACTACTTTGCTTATATGTTTTCTTATACTCGTTTAATAATAATCGTAATTTGTTACATTTTCTATTTCTTTTTTGTAATTTTTATTCAATGTCGTTGGTCATAATCTACAAACAATTTTATAAAATGTCTAAACCGAAAAAAAAAACAATTATTTAAAAAATAAACTCTAAATAAAAACAATTTGTTTTACCTTAAGACCTTTTGAAGGTACATCCATGGTTTGCGCTGTGAATACAAAATAAAAACAAAAAAAGTTGAAAAGAAAACTTGGAGGTTTCTTCTCTGGTAATCTGGGGGAGTTTTTAAATTTTTCTGGGGGGAAATATTTTTTTTCATCTGGCAACACTGTGTGAGGTGCGTGCGAGCCGTATAAAGTTAGCATGACAACTTTCGAAAAAATTACTTTTGACTGTTTCAGAAATTGCCGTATAAATGCCGTGAAGAGAAAAAAATTGCCGTGCCACTGGTTCTCCCAAAAATATAACTTTACATAAAGTTAGCATAACACTTTTAAATTTTGGTCAAAAATAACTTTTGAATATGCCATATCGTTGAAAATACTTGCTGTAGATATGCTGTGTAATTAAAAAAAATTCCGCGAATGGTCAAAAATGGTTTTCATATAAAGTTAGCATGACACTTTTCATAATTTGGTATCAAAATCAAATGTCCAAAGGCATTTCTGCAACATTTTTTTTGTCAAACAATAAGGAATAGCCAGATCAACAGTAGGTAAGTTCCATAAATAAAGGGGGAGAAACTAATTTCTATACCTATATTTATTATTTATAATGTATTTTTTTTTTTTTAATAATAAAGTTTATTTTTAATGTTATGAAATTTTTTACCTAACTGAAACTTAACACCGGACAGAATGTTTATTTTGAATCAAAGTCCACCTAAAAAAAACCTTTTTAGGTCCTCTCTCGAAATAGGTAATGATCTCGATATAGTGAACAAGCCTGGTTTTAATTATTTCACTATATCGAGCGTCTACTGTAAGCATTAGGGGAGTCACTGTGGCGTATACGTACTTTTTTATCAGCATATTATAGTAAGGTTTACAAATCTGTACATCACAACTTTACAGTTTGTCGCGTTAAAATTGAAAAAAAAAACAACAATAATTTGCGCACTATTGGACTTGTTTTGAGAGTCTATTCGAAATAAAACAATCAGTACAAATTTAAAATAATCAAGTAGAAAAATAGTTACGATAAGCTTATCAAAATAACAACAGTATAAACAAACCCTAAGCTTCTGTATCGATAGACTACCAATATGTATCAATCGTCAATGTAGAAAGACCGTTCGAAGAAAAAAACGATCTAGAAAGTATGCAATTTATTGTTATACCGACTTTCCGAGTTTTTAGGCCTAATTTTCCAATTTTTGTGTTCGTGGTGTGTTTATCTGGTTCAATACAAATTCAACAAAAAATCTTCATCCAAATTGGCTGATGATCAGCCGAGTTATGCGCGTACAAACCAAAAACTTATTCCGATAGCTTGAAATTTCAAGATGTTTCCTAAATTTTCTAATTTTTGTTAATTTTTTTTTTTTCAATTTTCCGCACAGTTGTGCCGTAATTAAGTTCAACACGAATCCAACAAAAAAATCTACATGCAAATCAAATGATTTTCAGCCGAGTTATGACCTTACGAACACAAAAAAGGATTCATTTTTATATCTTTAGAAGAAGATTAAAGGGAAGGAAAATAACTTTATATAAAGTTAGCATGACATCAATTTTTGGGCAATTTTTGCGCAATTTTTTTCTCTTCACGGCATATTTATGGCATTTATACGGCAATTTCTGAGACAGTCAAAAGTTGTCATGCTAACTTTATACGGCTGTGCGTGTGTATATTGACTGACGGAAGGTTAGGTAACTATTCCTTCTTAACATTTTTACTTGCGATTATCTATAGTTACTAGATATTTGGCAAGTAGTTATGGATTTAAAAAAAATCGATTTGTATTTTTTTCCAATTTGACATTACTATTATAGCGGAGCCGGAAGACGAAAAAAGTGAGTAGTTATATGTAATTTGAATGGATTTTATTTAAACTTTGTATTTAATAAGGAACGATTAAATCAAATTTGTGAAAACAAATACAGTCCTATTAATCCCACCAAAAACATTTCATGTAAAATAGGTCGCCAAGACTCACAAACTCATAACGCTTTCGCTATGAAAAAGTTATGAGATCTCATGAAGAGCCAAGCCCTTAACTCTATTAAACCTAACTGTCCAAGCCCTAACTCTACAAATCTTAAATCGTGGTCAAAAATTATGGCTTGGTCGTTTCACATAGAAGTTTAGCATGGCAGACTTCATTTTACAATAACTCTATGGGAAACGGCCAAGCCATAATTTTTGACCACGATTTAGGGTTTGTAGAGTTAGGGCTTGGAGAGTTAGGCCTAATAGAGTTAAGGGCTTGGCTCTTCATGAGATCTCATAACTTTTTCATAGCGAAAGCGTTATGAGTTTGTGAGTCTTGGCGACCTATTTTACATGAAATGTTTTTGGTGGGATTTCATTTCTTTTTGTAGGATCACCTATTATCCATAATAAAAACACCTGAACCTCCCTTAAATACTTCACGCTTTCTAGCACTTCGGGAAGTACCCTTTAGGTTTTGATGAGTGAGTGGTCAGTGACAAAATCGACGTTTTTTTGGTATGAGTTACACCCAAAGTATAAAAGCTAGAAATATGAAATTTGGTGTGTTTTATAAGGCCGCAGACTACATCTAATACTGAAAATTTGAGCTCTCTAGCTCTATCCATACCGAAGCTATGAGGGCTTGAAAATACGACGAAACGTTTCGAGAAAATAAAGGTAGTGCTCACAGCTCGTTTTGGCGGGCGCACTACTGTGCGCCTAGATAAACCCATTTTAAAGTATATGTCTAACTGTCCAACTCCAAAATCGTATTAATAAACATTTTCATTGGTTTTCCAATTAAGACATCGAAATTTGTTGTTAAAACCTTCAATGAACCAAGTTGCGAAACGAAAAGTTATGTTGAAATGAAAGAAATGTCCTTTGAACGTAGCCAAAATATCGGATAAATTCATTAATTCACGCGAGAATTAATTATTTCAGGTACATAGCTATGTCACGGGCAATATGAGGTCATGTTTAGACAGCTGCTTGAATGTGATTATTAAAAATGAGTTGTCCAACTATTTAGACAGTGGCTAGCTGGACAACTGTCCAAAAGTAATCTAAGCAACTTGGCAGGACACCCATTTTGTCGCAAACCAGCAGATCAATTTTTTTTTTTTTGCGTAACTAATTAGCAATTAAGTAGTTCTCAATATATATCCACTCCCGGATCGTTTATCTCTATTTTTGAGAAAGTTGACCTGCTGAGTTGACGTCAACTCATACGTCTGCTACGTATTTTGAAAAAAAAAAATGAATAGAGGTCTATTATTAACAGTTTGTCTCATTAAACCATTTTTTTTGCGCAAGAGTTTCTAAAATGTTTAAATAATTTTTTTTATCAAAATTAAAAAAATAAAACAAATTTTGGATTTAAAAAAAAAATTGTTTGTGAATTGTACTTAAATGTGTATGTGCTATAGTGTCGACTTGTGTATATTCACATAACAGTAGCTAGATACCATAAAATAAATTTAATTTTACAAGAAAAGTTCCCGTAACTAATTTATTTCGTTTAAAATCATATAAATTACAATATTCAAAATTTAAATCCACATTATAATCATATTCATAAAAGCAAGATCGTGTGACACAGTCGTGCGTTTTGTTTATTTTAAAAATTAAAATTACAAAAATCTATGAATTTTTTAATTTGATTTCATTTATAAATTCGTAAAGAACAAAAACGTTATAAAAATTCTACATGAAGGATATTCACTTCCAAAATGACAAAATTAGTTTTTAAATTAAAATCGTTGCTGTCCTAAGGTCCCATACTATAATAGTCAGTACATTATTTCTACAATACGAAGAAGACTTCTAAACCGAAATCGCTGTCCGAATTCATTTAAATCTCATATCCAGTTACAGTAGCCAGGATTCAAAATTAAATTTGTATCCTGCTTCTATGGTGTGTATATTTTTAGAAACAGGAGACTATAGAGAAGAGATAGCCTCTATTTAATCTAAACTGACATCAATATCTCTTCAGCATAATATCCTTACTATGAAAGACCCACACTCAGCTCACTTGTCCTTTAAATGGATGATGTCCTGTTCCTAGAACGAAACCACTTACGGGAGCCACAGTGACTTTACTAAATTGAAAATTCATCGATATGAAAGTTGGCGCTTCCAGCTTAAAGGATATTTTGACCATTTTGCCTTGGCCAACATGTTAGGTGGATTCACAGTGACTGGGTTTATCGTATATCAATGCCTCAGTTAGGCTGTTGGGGATGTTTAAGCCATCAAACGAGAATGCTATTGCAACTCCATCAGGGCTTGAGTAAGAGAGTATATAGCGTTCGAACGACGAAAGTGACTCCAAATGATTGCTTGGATGTTTGTTGTAGTTGGGTTTTCGTAGTTGCCATCATTTCTGCTGAAGTGCTCGTAATTGTCATGGACAAATAGCTGTTCGTTATCCCCACGCGGTTGTGGAAGTAGAACTTTAGCATTGCAATTGCAACCAACAACTGAACAGAAAAGTTCTGTAGAGCATTTGAATGCCGAGAGTACTCGTATAGGACGTTAATTTAAATTTCTAGCTCTTGCGCTTATATTAGGACATTAAATGAAGTGACCTTTTATTGTGAGACAATGGAAACTTTAATGCAACAACACGTTTATGATTTTGCATCGTTAGTTAAGTGGTGGTGGCGACAGGAAACTATTATCGTTGTTCTGGAAATGGTCTACAGGGATGGTTTCTAAAAATGGTTGTGGATTACTTCAATCCTTTATGTTTATATTTGAGGATAAAGATAACTGTTTGAATGTGCCTCTTTCTCGATTGAGAGAGTTTGAATAGTTGTCTATGTTGTGTCTACAATTGTTAATTTTACAGCGAGTAGTGTTCAGATTTTAAAGGGGGATATTATGATTATGGTCCACAGCAAAACCACAGCAGGTTGTAGTTTGATATTTATGGAGTCCAAGATATCGTTTTTGTTAAGTTTATATAACGAGGCTCGTAAAATGTCAACAAACTCAACTTATTTTTAAAATATACATACGTTGAAGCATTTCGAAGCATAGGGCCTAATTACAAGAGTATTCGATAAAAGTAGATTAGAAATTTTTGATAGAATTGAAATTTCAGTCTGTAACGAAGCGTTCCATTCTTCAGCGAGAATTGTATAATAGCGTAATTACAATTCACATTCACCATAGACATATGACGTCACCGAAAAACTTTCATTCGTCATTTTTACAATTAACATTCACTTCCTACAGAGAATAGCACAAGAGGACCTACTCGGATGGATGAAAATCACCTTGCCTTGCCTACTAAAAGTCATACGGCGTTATTTAGTTAGTTTTGGTTTGGTCATTTTAGTTTTGTTTACTTTCTTGGAACTTCCCCCCACCAGTGGTAAGGGGTTTCATAGAAAGTTAAACCTAGGTAGGCGAGATTGTCCAACTATTTCTTACTAAGGTCCCCCCCCAGAGGTAAGGGGCTTTAGTTCGAAGACAAACGTCCTAATTGCCACCAGGGGCTTCGGTACCTGCAGATCTACCAGAGCGAAAGCCTGCTGTGTCTAGTGCCACCAGGGGCCTTGTACCTGCTGAACAGTACCACCAGGGGCGTTATACCTGCAGATCTACCAGAGCGAAAGCCTGCTGTGTCGAGTGCCACCAGGGGCCTTGTACCTGCTGAATAGTGCCACCAGGGGCGTAGTACCTGCAGATTCCTTTCGCAGGTTCCTCGGACGTCTACTACCAGAAACAACTGCAGAGGACCTGATTTATCAGCAACCAGATTACCCGAATCAGATCATCGGATACCCGTTACCAGAAATCCCGTAAACCAGAACGAGCGACATCACTCGTAAGCCAGACCAGAATACCGGTTTCTTGACCGAAGACCACCTGTGAATTAAATCAAAATTTGTTATAAGCTTAAGAGTCGTTTTCAAAATAAAGATTTTGTAATAAGGGTTTAAAGACCTTTTTCCTCTGAAGTTTCGTGTTTTCTTCAGAACAACCCAGGCGAGACCGGCGAGCAAAACCTCGGCTGGAAACTTAAAAGCACATCAAAAGTCAAATAGAAAAAATATACAAATATATAAAAACTAGCGGGCCCGTGCTCGCCTTTCTTCGCAAGTTTAAATACTTTTGTCTTTGTTTTTTGATATTTTTATATGTGAATATCTGACTTTTTTTTATATACATATATGTATTAACTATTTTCTGGTAAACTCTTATGTAGATTTTGAAAACAAAAGTAGCATATGTTCATCCTGATCAGGGCTGCCGAAGTGAGTACTAAGGGAGTATTCGTACTCCCATGGAATTAAGTATAAAATGTAAAAAGAGAATTGAATAATAAAACCAAAAAAGTACTGGCTTATAACAACTATTCTGCCGTGTTACGAGAAAATGACGTATCTGACATTTGACGATTTTTTGAGTTAAGGCGAAGTTTGAAATATTTGGGATCATTTTTATTAATAACTAAAGCCGTATCTCGCTTTTTGAGCAGTAAAATAATCGAAACACATCCTTTCTTTATGAAAAATTGTTTTATAACTATTAAAAGAACGGCAAAGCAAAATCGTATATTCAAAAAAAAAAAAATGTAGATACGTCATTTTCAGTTAACACGGCAGTACTAGTCCTAATTTTTTTTTTAAATTTTGAGATTTTTTCCATATGGAGCAGGCGAGGAATAGGCATTCATCTAGGAATCGACCTGACCTTCATAGCCTACAGAATCATCCTCTATCTTATAGAAATACTTTAATGTGTCAAGAAGTAAATTAAGCTGCCTGATGTTATTAAGTTCAATTTGATCTCATAAGTTTTTCATATTTTCCTAAACTCAAATCGCACTTAAGATGAAAAGATTTTAATATTGTTCTTATATGAAATTTTCATTTTCATGAATTTTCGTATAACATTTATACTAAATCCGAAAAAAAAATCACCAACGGAATATGTACGTACCTATACCATAAAGGAAACCAATAAAAAAGACTTTTTTTTTCAAGAAGACAAGATTTCTATATTCGCGGGAGAAAAGAGTGTTATTTTTGTTTAAGCATTGAACCATGAACCCCATAAACATTATGGGTGAATTATTAAAATGCAATTTCCTCCGCAACACCGTTAATTTATGTAGCAAAAACCTCCTAAAAAGCTTATTAATTATCATAAGCTAACACAATGGAACAATTCTCTCTGTCAGTATAATGGTTGTGGCGGAGGCAGTGAGAAGGGGCCATGGGGCCCAAAAAATTCTCTGCCATCCTAATAAACTGACATGGTCGTAAGTAAGATTTTTGGCCTAAATATTTGTGTGTGACTTACCACAAAAATTTCTTGCTTTCTTCCCATTATCTTTTATAGTATATATATGTTATATGCATAGGTTTGGGCTGGAACTCTGAATATATATAGCATATATAGACTATACACATATTCATAATCTAGAAACCAAGCCCACGTAGTTATAATCATAATAAGGGATAATGAATAATTCCTTTTGAGCTTTTTGTCTGCATTTCATGGTTTGCCTGAGATAAGGATGTTCCACTGTTAGCCATAAATCAATGTAACTTTTGGGTGAAAGGAATAATGAAGGACCTTCCCATATCGTATAATTGCGGTGGTGAAGCAGATAATTCCAATCACCAATGTGGCTTGAATATGTCCAGTTTTTTTTTTTCCCTCATCTTCCTTTAAATATATGTGTATATTTGGGGGTAGGAATTTTGTGCTCGGAAAATAATCCTTTTTTGCTTTGGCTTTTACAGTGAGTGAGCTAAGATTTGAGGTTGACAGGCATTTACAATAATGGTTTGTCATACGAAGAAATATTACACTTATTTCTCAGAAACGAGAACATTTAAAGTTGAGAATAAAGTTTAAGCTTTGTAGATTATATGGTACATGTACACTGAAAGAAAAACCATAGTAAAATCAAATGAAAATAACTTTCATTTAATTTTTTTTGGAAGAATTCCATTCCATTCGGTTGCAGTGTCGAACATTTTAACTGATTTAAAAATGTTTTCTGACCTAAAAACAGATACGTTTTCAGATTAATTTTAACAGGAGCCTGTGTGTCTTTCCTCATTAAGTTCTGGTTATATCCTAGGCTTACAACAGAAACATGACTCCATCACAATAGGCCAAAAAAACGTATACGCATGTACCTAATTCCTAGTTTTTAGGATTTAGGCCCATTTGTTGAAACGGAACTTAAATAATTTATGTTCAACTTAAACGCTTTATCCTCTAAGCTTTCCTCAGCGTAAACTGTCACATAAGCTCTTATAGTAGTAGCCGTGGCGTGATGGTTAGTGCGATGGACTGTCATGCCAGAGGTCTAAGGTTCGATCCCCAGCCTCGCCATCTATTTATTTAAAAGAAAAAACGGCTACTGCCTCTTGCGAGGAATTGACAAATCCTCCAAGAGTATCTCCTGTCACAGAAAAGTGCCGCTCGTTAGCCGTTCGGATTCGGCAATAAACTGTAGGTCCCCTCCATTCCTGCAGACACGCACACAGGAATGGTTGAGAGTTGTAAGTCACTAGGCCCTAGTTCTTCATGAGCTGTTGTGCCATCAAATTTATTTATTTATTTAAGCTCTTATGTTGAACTTAAATATTTAAGTTTAGTTACAGCAAATGTCCCTTAAAGGTTCTTTCCTTATTATTTAGGTATAGGATATAATACATTTAATAACTTATTTGACCAATCATTAAGTTTTTCAACTAAGTTCATATCAAACTTTTATTCAGTTATTTTTTTTTTTTCATTTAAGGAATCTGGATTTAAAGAAACTTTGGCGCAAAATTTTAGACGATTTAGTATGATGTTAAAGCATTTTTAGTACGATGCTAAGTTAAAAGTATTTCAGAGAAAAAACTAGTATATATAATTTTATAGTTTTGAAATAATACACTTTAAACATCTTTTTGATGTTTTTTTCCCCAAAATTTGAGTTTAAAACCCATTTTTTTAAAAACTATCCATAGATTTCATTTCATTTAAAATTTGTCTAATAGAACAGAGTATTGGCTTTGAAAGAAGGTATAACACTTAATTATAAGCATTACTGTTATTTTTTTTTATATATTTTTAAAATTTTTTAGTAATTTTTTAATGAAATTTCCCCTCCCGTCTAAACGGGGGGAGATAGACCCCCCCCCCCTCCCGTAGTAAAAAATGCTTGTATTGAACTGTTCTACAAAAAACCGTTATCATTTCTTGGCGCCTAAGTTATCGTACTCTCCCCCCAGTTATTTAATTATATTATAGATTTAAGTACCTGCTTTGTATCTTGGGATAGTAATTATCTATGTGAAATAAATAAATAAACTTTTGTGCAAACCATTTCTCTCACTTCTGAAGCATTTTAGATCTATGTTCTTATTTTTTTTTTTCAATCCATACTTTTATAAAAAAATTAATCGAAATCAATAAAACTGTGTTTGAAAAAAGTGAAATTGGAAAAAATTACTGTAAAATTGATGTTTTCATTATTAACCATTTTTCGAAAAAAAAATTTGACCAAATAGTAGCCTATACCTTCTCCATGGATTAATACCTACAATTTTAGGAACCAAATATATTTGTTTCACGAGATTTTTTTTTTTTTTCAGTAAGGATTTTGTCAATTTTCTCTAAGTGTACACTTTAAGCACTTTAAAGATGAAAATTAAGTAGAAAAAGAAAGTTCTCTTAGTAAAAGCCGAAAACATAATTTTTGTTTAGGAAAACTTCAATAATGGACCAAACTCAGTTAAACAAAAGAAAACAAAACGAACAAAATGAAAACTCCAACATTTATTTTATTATTTCAACTTCAAAACCAGGCAAGCAGAAAATGATGCTACATTGCGTTCCGTCAGAAGAAACAAAGAACTTTATGAGAATTTAAAGACAAAAAAAAAATTCTTATAACCATTTTTGGAAAGCCGCACACGTTTTCTGTTTTGAGGCAAAACCAATCGTGGCTATAGAAGTTTAAGTTATGCTGCACTTGACACGTTTCATTCTTGCCCCTTAAACTTTTATTTCACTGGCATACCTACGAGTATATGCATAAAACTGCGTTGCGTGTTTGTATCAAAATTTCATTATGTTCAGAGTGCCACGGAAAGCAGAAATGCAATTATTGAACTGTCAATCTAAACTTCACCCTGCTGTCCGAGTGGTGTTACTTTGCGTAAATTTAGGTTTTTTTCTTTTCCTTTTTAATTGTTCATCCGCAAGCTAAGTATTCTTTTGGCAGTACTCGTAATTATTATTGTATTTATTGAAGTTAACCATGCAATCCACGAACAGTTAAATATGCTTCCCTGATAGTGAAAATGACAAGATTGATGTCGGTGAATGCAACCGAACGAAGTAATTTTCTCATCGAATATCCTTGTCACATATTTGCAGAAAATTACCTCCTGTCCAATTTTCTTGCAGCAATACCAAAGGAAATGGAAAGATGGATAGGGAAATGCTGGACAAAAATCGGTTGGAATTATCAGGAAGCAAACGAAACGAAAGATTCAACACCAGCGAACTTATAATCCGATTAAAATTTTAACGAAGAAGTTTTATTTTGTCGGGAAATCGGAAGTGCACTTGCACTTATAGTTACACCGCCACCACCGTTGTCTGATGATGGCCGAAAGGTATTTGTCCAATAGGGTTTGACTCTTTAATTTACTCTCTGACGTTGTTTTCCTATCTACGGCAGAAAAAAAAATAAAACTAGAAGAAAGGACAGCAGCTTTCGTTCGTCCCTGCGGCATATGAAGGCATTTTTATAAATAGCAAACACAAGCACAGCCACAGGCAAAAGGATAAAGTTATAAGCTTTTTGCATAAATGTGATTAAAATTCCGACTGAAGCTGATGGCCACTGAATGAGGATAAGAGCTTTGTGTGTTCTTTTTAATGAATCCCTTCATTGTTGCTTCTTGTTTTTTTTTTGTCGAATTATGTATATCTGTGTGTGACTGTGTGTGTGTTGATTAATGAAGGTGTTGTATCCTCTTTTTTTTTGTCTATTTCTATGCCTTCCAATTAACTTTATGATAAACTGATAGATTTGTATCTTTATCAAAACATTGAGTTTGCTTATTCATTTATAATCCCCGTTTATGTCATAGGGGGCCGGTAAGCGACAAATTTGTAAATATTATTTGTTCTTTTCTCTAATAAAGGACGAGATGGGATAATTTATGACAATTATTAAAGGCTGAGAAAAGTAATGAATAAACCGGCACAACAAGAAAGGGATAATTCCTTTCTGCTTTGCAGCATATGCCTTGAAAAAGGATGAATTAATTAACATTGAAGAGTTATTGTAACGCAGTGATATTTTTTCCCCCTTTGTTTACTTGTCGTTATACGGTAGATGATTTTCGGTCCGGAATTACTATTAATATAGTCAATCTGATAAAAAAAAATAATTTAAATAATTGTTTCTGTTATAATTTTTGAAATATGAATTGATAAAAGTAAATTGATTAGTTCCAATTTGCATACAAATTAAAACTTGATTGGAACTACTTCAATAAAATCAAAAGAACGTTATAAAACGTACTTTCCAAATAATAATAAATTAGCTTTACATATCCAGTGTTGGAATTTTACTCAAATCGGAGCAAATTTACTCCAATTTTGAGGAAGAAAAAAAAACTACTCCGCCCTCCTTTTTTTCCACACTAAAAAAATTGTTTAGCCAGACCACATGAAATAAAACGGCAGCACAGTGTTATTATACAGCGTTACAGCTGAAAGAAATGAATTTATTGAAAACTAAATTCAGAAGTCGTTTGCATGTTAGTACGTCGAAAATTTAATATTTTCACGATCTTTAACCAAAAATCGCAAAAAAAAACTATTGAATTTATTTTAGAATACAAATTTGTCCAAGACAAATACATTTTAAAATAAAATCAATAAAACACAATAATATTTATAGTATGTAATATGAATAGTTTATAGTTTTCGAAGTCTGAAACAATTTGTGATTTATTTTCATTTTTTGTTTAAAAAATGAATTATTATTTTTTTTTAAAATAAAGTTCTTAAAAACTATATTTTTTTTGTTTTCAACTCTAATTTCTTATTTAATTTAGAGTATAGTATATAAGGTTTTCAAGTCTGAGTCTATTTTTTTTTGTTAAAAATACCTATTTATTTTTGTTAAATAAATTTTTATTAAAAATACAGTATTTGAAAGCTTGAGGTTTTCTTTCATTTTTAATCTACTCCGGAATTTTTTTTACAAATCTGCTCCAAAATTTTGTTACTAAGGTTCGAACCCTGTAACCTGCAATTGAAGTTGTACAGTGAAAACTCCCTTAGCCGGACAGCGACGACGGTCGCAACACTTTTGTCCGTCTAACTGCCTGAACAGAATAGAATGACGGAACTGGAGCCGCAGACGGAACTGGAAGAGCTGTCAAAAAGTGTCGTACGTTATTTTTTTTACCTGCCCACAATGCAGCTGTATACAGCTTTGAATGTATTTTGAAGAAAAACAAAAGAATATTCTTGTGTACAAGCTCAGAATTCACATTTTTTGTTTCCAATAATATTTCTTTTAATAAATAATTTTTTTCGCGATACAAATAAACACAATATTTTTTTCCGACCCAAAAAGTTGTTTTTTTTCTTCATACAAATTGAAACGTCAAAAGTGTTGCACGTGAAAAGTTAAAAGCTGGTGAACTCTTCCGTCTGCGTCTGCAGCTCCGTATTCGGCTACGTTCCGTTTTGTTCGCAACATTGAATTTGCGTGTATTCAATATTTTGACAGCTATTCCAGCTCCGGCTCCAGTTCTGTCTACGTCATCATTCTGTTCAGCCAGTAAGGAAGTTTTCCGTCCAAGGGAAAAAAAAAATATTTATATAAGGAAATGTATAGTATATAGTTGCATCGTGACAAATTTTTGCACCTACAAGCCATGAATTCATTCTAAATAAAAATGAACATGAAGATACAAGACACAAGATACAAAAACAGACTACAGCTGCAGGAATAAAACCCGTTATGTATTTGATCACAGACAATAATTTGGTGACATGACATGGTCGTGAAAATTTGTCCACCTAAGGGGATTGTCCGCTTAAAGGAGCTGTCCGCAATACGAACTTTCGCTGTATTATCACGCTTTAAGTCTGGGTTCGAATCTACGATATTTAACCTAAAATATTTCTTGCTAGGGAGGGAAAAACCCTCTAATGTATTCTTTGTCTTAAAAGAGGACCTCTCTCTCCCTCTCTTATTCATTCAGATTCGGCAGAAAATATTTAAGGTCCAATATTTCGAATTCCGCATTTCTAAAAAAGGATTTTAATTTTTGTTATATATGTATTTTGAGTTTTGAACCCTTGATCAATGAACTTAATTTTGAGTTAAATTTTGTCTTTCTTTAAAGGAGATTGAGCGATGATCAGTTGCTTTCAATTTGTGTAAAATAGTTTGATGTACATGAAGGCTGTTTCACAATGCGACGAGAAAACGGGACGTCAGCGTGACAAAAAACGCTTTCATCTTTTTCTCGTTATAAAATCGTTCCCCAATTTACAGTGCAGCGAGTTCTTCACACCGAGAGCGTAGAATTAATTATTCGTGTTTGTCAGTGAATTTGGGAAATAAAATACAAAATTTGAAAAAAGGAAAATGAAAATGTTAAAAAAAAAAAATGATTTTAGTACTTTTGGGAGTGTTCATTTATAAAAAAGCAAAAGGCAAAAAAGGCCCATGTTTGAGCAGAAGAAGACGGTGGGAATGTTAATGAAGACAAAATAATCAGTTGCAAAATAAAAACATTTATTTGCTCGCCATTTTCGTTATTTTATTTTTTTATCTACCGAATTAATAAATATAAATACAAATACAGATACGCTCGGTGTTCTCAATTGTCAAAATGAAAATCTTCGTCTCGTCGCGTCTTTTTTTTTTCAATTTTTCGAACGAGAAACGCTTTATTGTGAATACTCTGGTATATTCTCATTGCTTCAAATTGGTTTGACAGCTGCGACGAGTTCTCGGCACGTTCACGTCTCGTTTCCTCGTCGCATTGTGAAACAGGCTTCTCAATAAATGACTGAGATACTGCTTTATGAAAAGTTAAATCCACTTTTTTTTTAAATGCTGGCTGGACCAGCCCATCTAGCTGTTTGTTTTTATTTCCCGCCTGGAGGTATTGCCAATTTTAGTCAATGAGCTGGAAAGATTTCTGTATAGGAAAAGTTTATAGACGAGAAAAACTTGTCCAATACTCGCAAGTCAAAATTATACTATAGTTTCACGACAATAAAATCAGTTAAGAACAACACAAATGACACACCCTTAGAAACCGGTTATAAGATATAATTTTTTTTCAAAATAAAAAAAACATACATACTGGATTTTCAATTGAAAATTAAAAGAAATCGTTTTCCTCTAACGTTCTAGGATAGGTTCTTAAATATTTCTCAACAAATTTCAAATTACATTTAATTCTGCCAATACCATTTTATTACCTGTTTACATAGTAAATAATATGAAAGAAAACAAAATACACAAAATAAACGAATACCAGTCGTAAACATGCAAACATTATTATTCCATTCAAAGTTCCCAGGTTAAAAGTTTTTTCTATTGATATTTCCATAAATACAAAAACTGCATTTTTATATTTCTGAAATATTTTTTTTTTTTTTTGTAAAATATTGGCAGCTACAAATATTTGCATTCATGTCAAATGAAGTTTTTTATTTGTTGTTCAACATTACTCAGCCAATAATATTGTATTTTGAAAATAAAAAATAAGAAAATTGAAATGAAATTACTTTTCAACTTTTATACATTATTGATTTTCCAATCACTCAAATCTAAAGGTAAATGCTTAAAATATTTAAAAGTTTTTGCTGTTGGAAAATTAGAAAACAAACTTAAACTTTAATCTTTCGATTTATATTCATATTGATTCAAAAATTCTAACAATTCAATAAATAACACCCCCGGAATTGAAATTTTCGATAACTTGCTCTTTCAAGAAATACTAACATATTTTTGATTTTATATTTGAAATTCACTTACATATTATATTGCTGTGAAATCTGTCAAGATTTTTTGTTCTTGCCTTTTGTTACAAAAACACATTTTCAGATGACAAAGGTTAAGTTATAAAATCGGCTTTATTTTTATTTTTTGTTGGTGGTCCCCAATCTGCAAGAAAACACACATATACTTGAGCTTTTATTATTTTATTTGTCCAAATGAAGTATGAAAACGTGGTTGTAACGCATTCTATAGAACTAGGGACAGAAGGCAAATAAATTTTATAGTATGTGAGTGGTTTTCTCTTTTATATTTTTATAAAGAAACTCAAAATCTGAATAGAAAATTGGTTTATGGGAGTTGGAAAAATAGACAAAGGAATAAATTTGAAATCGAATATCGAAATATTAAGCTGATTATTATTGTAAAAATTGAGGAAGTCTCTATATATCTATGTAACATATGAAATTCTATTTTTAGGGGCTATCTTGAAGCTCCGATGATAATGATAAGGGTAGGTTTATTTTGATTGTCACATCTACCTCTATGTAAATTAAGATTTTGCATTGTTTATGATGATATGATTAAACCATAATTTGTAACATATCCTCTTATATTGAGAATTTAATGCGATATAATTACTTTTAAAAAATTTTAAGCCTCTAAGCCACAAACATCAATATCATATCCGGTTTATACACCGCAAAATAATATATATTATACAAATGCATATAAATTTATCGATTTTAGTCAATAATATTATTTTCTCAATAACTTAAAAATTTATATGTTATAACCGCAAAATTGATTGCTCAATTATAAAATTTGACAGAAAGCATTAAAATTGTATGCAAGTTAGAGGTAGGTATAATTATTGTGATTTAGAAAATAATTTAAAGTTAATAATGGAAAAGCTTTGGAATGCATTTTATACAGCGCCAATGATCATCTCTTTTACAGCTTCCATTTTGAAAATAAATAAATTTAATTTAACTGGCTGAACAGAATGATGACGGAGACGGAACTGGAGCCGGAGCTGGAATAGCTGTTAAAATATTGAATACACGCAAATTCAATGTTGCGAACACAACGGAACGTAGACGCATACGGAGCTGCAGACGCAGACGGAAGAGTTCACCAACTTTTAACTTTTCACGTACGACGCTTTTGACGTTTCAAATTGTATGAAGAAAAAATACAACTTTTTGGGTTGGAAAAAAATATTGTGGTTATTTGTATCGCGAAAAAAATTATTTATTAAAAGGAAAATTATTGGAAACAAAAAATGTGAATTCTGAGCTTGTACACAAGAATATTCTTTTGTTTTTCTTCAAAATACATTCAAAGCTGTACAGCTGCATTGTGGACATGTAAAAATAATAACGTGCGACACTTTTTGACAGCTCTTCCAGTTCCGTCTGCGGCTCCAGTTCCGTCATTCTATTCTGTTCAGCCAGTAAATCCTTTTTGTTTAAATCGGAATATAGATGTTCTAAAAGAAACCCAATTCATGTTTTATGAAAGTAGGAGTTCTTAGGAGTAGGTAAGGACTTATTTATTTTAACCCAAATAATAGAACAGATAGATCTAGTCCTAACTTAATTCTAATTTTCATCAAATCGTCTCTTCCATCATGCTTTCGTCAGTCAAAGTTATCGTCAACAACTATAATCATCACAAGCCAAAGTCAAGACTTTTGGGACCAGAATTCTAATAGAAGTATTAAACATCCATTATGGTCGTCAAGGCTCACAATTCTATTGTGATTACCTATAATTGTTAGCAATAAAGTGAGTGAGTGCAGAAGGAAGTGATGAAGAGTAAAAAGGTGTGCAATGAAATTGCGTTTGTTAAATTGCATTTTCGGGGAAATTGAATAGGAAAGCAGCAACGGTAAAGACATATGAACGTTCATATATACCAGCCATGATGAAGAAGACTGTATACTATTGCGGTGAAAAGCCTGTTGTTTGTGGATGACACACAGCAAACTTGAGGTTTTGAACAAATTTTCCCTCTGGAATCGGTTATGGGAAGCATATATTATATCTCTGCTTGCACCCACATAATCTCTTCGTACGCAAAGTTGATGTCTCTTGGAGCTATTGTCGAACAGGGAAGCGCCAATGAAATTTGATATATTACCTTACAGACACCATATATACCATAGTTCTTTAGGAATATTTGCCATTTTGTCAGTTTCAACAACATGGAAGTTAAAGGTCTGAGTGACTATGGATCCCTATTATAGACTATAGAGCTGCCTGCTTGTGTCAATCTTGGAATGAATAGTTGTTCAAATAATTGGATGTTTACGGAGTGATTAGAAATACATTTTGGGATCAGACGTTCATCACTGTTTAGCTTGATGTTTTATTTAAATGTGAAGGAAGAAAATGTTTAACAGTTTCATATTATTATTTTGTTTTTTTTTGTGATATATTTATGTAGTTTTCGTTAAGCTTGAAACCTGTTTAGTTAAAATAAGGTTTTTAAAGAAGATTTTTAAATACAATTAAGGGCCACTTACACAAAACGAACGGATAAATAGGTACATAAAACTCAGGATAACTATCCCAGATTAAATAAATAAAAACTTATCGTTTTTTAATTGCACGAACGGAAAATAAAAAACAAGCGGATAGTAATATTTTTTTTCAGAATCACCAATATAACAAACACAAAACACAAAATAAACAAACTCTAACGGTTCAACTTGCTTTTTCGAAAGAAATTCTATAATTTGACGTGAGAGCTATTCAGAGTTTAAATATTTATCCAGAGAACGAGGAGAAGATAACTTTTTAAACTTAGGGCCTCTTGCACAAACGTTTTCTGACAGCAATAACCTCTGGTTTTTAAATAATTGAGAGCTATCTGACTGATTTGATTCAAATCACGTTGTATCAAATTATTTTTCATTATTTAAGTTTAAAAAGTTATCTTTTCCTCGTTCTCTGGATAAATATTTAAACTCTGAATAGCTCTCACGTCAAATTATAGAATTTCTTACGAGAAAACAAATCAAAGCATTTAAGTTTGTTTATTTTTCAGTGTGTTTGTTGTGTTGGTGATTCTGAAAAAATATTCTTATCCACTTGTTATTTATTTTCCGTTTGTGCAATTTAAAAACGATAAGTTTTTATTTATTTATTTAAACTGGGATAGTTCTCCACAGTTTTATGTATTTATCTGTTCGTTTGGTGCAAGTGGCCCTTAGATAGGGAAAAAATATTTTGCTGCAACATTATTTGGTTCAAATTAGTCAGATAGCTTAAATTATTTATAAATCAGGAATTACTGCTGTCAAAAAAACTTCTGTGCAAGTGGCCCTAAGTGGATTTATTCTATAAATTAACGAAATATAACTAGCTACTTTGTTTTAAATTGTTATTGTTGTTTTCGCGATGTTTTGAAGCTTAATGTAATGTCAAACTTCATCAGTAAAACAATTAAGTAAATCTAAATGTGAATATGTATTAAGATTTAGATACTGTATGTCGATTTTATATAAATATCGACTTCATAATGGTTATTTTCATAAATCTCGACATCAAAATAATAGACTTGTTAAAAGACCGATCTATCAAAAACTCGAAAAAAATGTACATCGATTTTTTAAAATGTCGATTTTCAAAATGTCGATAAAAATCAACATTCAAAGAATCGAGATATGAACAGTCGAAATTTTGAAAGTCAACATTTTAAAAGTCGACATTTTGATCGGATCATAGTTTAGAGAATGATTTTTAGAAGGGCGCGCGCTCTTAAACCATCATTCCCTCTAAACCATGATTTGACCAAAATCACTATTGTAAATATACACCATGATCTGATCAAAATGTCGAAAGTAAGTTGAAATCTCAATTCTTTTAATGTCGATCATTGTCTCTAAACAGAATCAAAATATAAAAGTTCTTTTTAAATAAATTTTGTATTATTTTCTTATAAAAATAAATTCAAACTGAAATAAGTTTTATAACATCTTAAAAGAAAAAATTTTCTTGGACTATCATAAGGGTACTTTTTTACTATCCAGTAAAACTGGTCTATTTTCATTGTAAAAGTGCAAAAGTGTAAAGTTTTCTTATACACCCTATAAAGACAAAATATACTGAAGACAATCTTGCATTACTTTTGCACTTTTACTGTACTGAAACTGCACTTAAAACGTGCAGTTTTAATGATTATAAATTTTAATCTAGTTGCATACAGTTCACACTAGATATTCATCATGAAATCTATGTAAGATGAACTGAATACTGAACTTAATAAAAATTGCATATTGACAAGGCCCTCACTAGTCAACTGACAAGTTCAGGTGAGATCGCCAGGACGAGACGCCAAATTTAAAAGGACGTTAAATCTATTTTAAATCAATAATTTAACAAGTCCAATTAAATGGTGCTAAGTCTTCTACTTGGGTGATTTATTTCAGTAAGCATATGTAAAATCTTTGTATGAGAACATAATTTTGTAAATTCAGAATTCTGCATATCATTTTTTGTATCTAAAACTCTGTACCTACATCTTAAAATCTTTAATGTTGTTCAGTTTTTATTGAAGAATTAAAAAATCTTGCATTTCAAAATGTAAAATCTTGCACCCGCCTATTAGCACCCAAATTTGTTGTCACCTCACTCAGACTATCAAAGTTTTTTCTTCTAACACATCAAGAAATTTCAAAATATCGATAGTTAAAAGTTCGACAATTTTAAGTTTTTGACAACAATTTGGAAACAATATAGTACCATCGCACTCCTAATTAATGCCGAAAACAGATGTGCAGCTTTTTCCAATGCAGCGAAAATAAATTTACACAGGTTCTTATGAGGGGTGACATATTTCAGGCTCTGTATGCAGCCTTTCGCTGCACATATGTTATTGGCATAATGTGTCCTTACACTGATACTGTTTTTTATGAAAATACATTTGCGCGTAAAATTGAAAAAAAAAAAAATTAAAAACCGCCGAAAATTGACGAACAAAATGTATATTATTCAAAAATTTACCTAGCAATAAAGTGAGGTTAAATCGAAAACTTGACAAATACGGGTAAATTTATTTCTTATCTTCGCGTAAAAAAAATATAAAATTTATTTCCAGAAAACATAACACTGATTTAAAATAATTCTTCCCCCATCGTCTATTTCTAACATTTTTTGTTTCAAACTTTTATATGTCGAGTTGTAAATTTTTCAAATTTTTTGTGTATGCACATGACTTTTTTATAATACAAGATTCTATCGATTACAAAAACAACCAACTCTCCTACATTTTTCGTTTAGAAAACAGATGCTAGACTTTTATTTTCGTTTACCCTAATTTACCCTATTAAAATTGCTATTTTTGAAAAAACACCTATTTCAATTTTTTTTAAAATAAAATTTGATTTTATATGGTATTTTGTTTATGTCCGTAAGACATACTATCTGAGCTGTGTCAAATAATTCTAAAAACATGAAAAATTACCTTTAATACGTGGCAACCCTATGCCTTGACCACTTTACGATAGGAAACCCTTTCGAAAAATGTTTTTTTTTAGAACGACCTATCCTCATCGAGGGACCAGATAAGAAGTAATCAGTTTTGTGCATACTTCTTATCTGGTACCTCGATGAGGATAGGTCGTTCTATTCCGGGATCTTAGACTATTACAACTGTTCATTACCTCTAAGCGAGCTAGCAAATTTCAAGCAAATTCTCAAAAAAATTAAGTCGGAAATTCTGAATGAAAGAAAAATCAAACACACCTCAATTTAGGTCGTAGCTGTTAAAAAAAAAAAAAAAAACCCTTTTCAAAGTTATTTACGACTTAATAAAATTAAGTTAAAAGTGCAAATACAATATGTACCTACTTAATTGTTGCAAAAATTATAAGAATCTTTCCAAATTAAACAATGCAAACATATTAAAAATTGTTCTAACAATTTAAATGAGTTACGGTTATTATAAGACCATAACTTTAATTACGACATCATTAAATTCTTATTATTCATCCCTTTCTTCTACGTCATTCAAAACAAAATTTAATGTTTCCTTCAAAATATAAACCCCTTGTCAATAAGAAAAATTTTATTTAAAAATTAAAACTTTTCAGCCATAACTGAATGTTTTTTTATGTCTTATTTTTGTGTTCCATAACTTAGGAAAAGAAATTGTACAAAGTTTCACTGCAAGGGGACCATAAAAGTATTCTCAGTGGGAGAACTGCCCTTACTGTCCCGCAACAAACTAGATTTTTACTATTCCCTTAAGATATCTGTGGATCATGGGGGAAGAAAACTTTTTTCTTTTTGTAAAATATTTTAAATAAGTTATACTAAAGGTATACCATCTAAGCATCATTACATTCATTTACTCTCCCTTGTTAACCCTTCTTGAATATTCTACCAAGCAAGTTAAGAGATTGACCGACCGACGACGACGACGAACGTACATAGACAAATCATAGAAAAGTTTATTCAGCTTTTTTTTTTTGCTCCTACGCACTTCCCTGGGGGAGTTTTTAACTTTCCGTTGAACACATTTTTTTTGTGTCAAAAATTAAATTACTTCGGACTCACCTTTAAAAGTAAACCCAAAATTTGTATGAACAAAAAAAACCCTAGCTAAACGGTCCGCAGCTGATTTTTTGTTCTAGCTATGAACAGAATGTATACTTGTCCTTTTAGTAAAAAAGAAAGAAAAAATAACAAAATGCAATTACCGATAAGGCGAGCGCAAAAGTATTCCAAGGGGAGAACTTATTCTTGTTCTGAAAAAAAAAAAAAAAACCCTTAGGACCAAATAGAAAATATAAACTTTTCTGTTAGTTTGCTTTCTTTTCCAATCTTAAAGCTTCGCCATATTGTTATTTTACAATTTTCCAAATGACATAAAAATCAAAAGAAAAATAAATAAAAAGAGAGCAACTTGTAGCACAGAGCCAACTTGCATCTTATTCGATAGAAACCCGAATTTCAAAACGTAGGAATCCGATTACCATCAAGCGCAACCAAATACTCTAAGCCACAAAAGTTTTCATAAACGTGAGCATTCAGCTATAAAGTTTGGTCTTTGGTTTTACCGGAAGTAAGCAAGTAACATACATACATATGTACATATATATTCTATGGTCTGGCGTAAAGGTGAGTTCTTTTCATGTTGCTTTATATTACCGGGTGTGCGGTCCCGTTCCCGGCGTTCCCATTCCAATCTTTGGTTGAAATTCGAGTCGATAATGAAAGCTTTCAGTTGTACGGAGTATAGGAGCAGGAATAACTTTTGTCATCTTCACTTCAACTGTTTGATGGACCGAAAGTTGGAAACACAGACGGATAGATATTGTTATCTTCTTACTCACACCATTATACCTATACTATACAACGCATCAGCACAATTGTTATCACCTATACGGTTGGCTTTGGTTCCGGTATCACCACAGCAACAGACCCCTATTTTTCAATATGATGTGGCAACACACAAACACAGTTGGTTTGGTGGTGCTATCAACAATTTACACCTGAATAAATCTCCACTCAACCTCAAGGTAGAATTATTTTTGATGAGATGAGAAGCTCTTGCTTCTGCTTTTTGCTTACGGTACCTATGCTTACATATATATGAAATCTTGGTGATTTTCTGATTTTATCATCTCTCAGTCGGTGGTTGATAGTATAGAACTAATACCAAAGTCATTATTGAGGTTGTTCACTGAAATAATTTTACTCATATACTTAGGTAGTGCTTAAATCGAGCAAAGTTATTTGGCAAGTTTCTGATGCTAGAGCCGGCAATCATGTCTTTTGGAATTATCCTATGCTGAATTGTCGGATTGGATCATTGGAAACTCTCTATTAAGTAAACTAAAGTTTTTGTTTTATTGGGATGAACGAACATGTTCATTAACATTTGGGATACTCGAAAACGGCCATGGAATTAATTATTGAAGTTTTGGATCTCTCTCATTAGGAACTTTTTTAAGGTTGGGAATTTTTATAGGGAGCATAAGGAATTACTGTCTATTTTTTTAATTAAAATTTCCAGAAGATAAACTTAAAAATATCGCATGTTATAAAAAAAAAGTAGGTATGTATCAATATTGTATGCCATGCCAATCATAAATGTTTTGTCTTCTCCAAGGATTCTCTCTCTCTCTTTTTCAAAGGGATCATGACATAATCTTGAAGGACAAAAATCTCGAATGGCACAAATTTCGAAAAAAAAAACAATTTTTTTAATCTAGAATGCAAAAATCTCGAATAAAATATGTGTTCTAATTTTTTTTTATCCATTTAAGGAGTTTAAACCCAAATAAAACTCATTATATATTCATAGTATTAAACAAAGTTTCTTTAAATCGAGATTATTTAAATGCAAAAGAAACTATGCATGCACCCAACCTCGCACCTACCCCAAATCCTATAGTGGGCCAAGCAGGGTGGCTGCAGGGGGGGGGGCAGCATACCCTCATACATATCTCACTGTTTATATACCGAAAATAACAAAAAACATTTGACGTGTTTTATTGGAAAAGCTATCCATAGGACGATTGAACATACGTTACAAACACAACATCGCCAGTATGATTACGGCCGATAAAAAGCTAAAGTAGATACCTACTGTGGATAGATTTTTGACGTTTATTGGAGTCTCGAATTGGATTTAGCAATTTGTCACTTTATACTCGCACAATTCTCGCAAAACCTGCAATTGTTTCATGAATTATTTTATAAAAACTAAATTTTAAGACTTTTTTATTACCATATCATCTTGTTAATTGCCCAATTAATTTAATTTTTATTTCGACACATGTTCAATAGTATACCAAATGTGAAAAATATAAACCAAGCTACTAAATAAATAAATAAATTCCTGTGTGCGTGTCTGCAGGAATGGAGGGGACCTACAGTTTATTACCGATTCCGAACGGCTAAGGTAAGCGGCGCTTTTCTATGACAAGAGATACTCTTGGAAAATTTGTCACTCGCAAGAGGTAGTAGCTTTGAAAAAAAACTTAAGGTGGAACGTGGAAGCGGCTCGTATTGAACCCCAGACCTCTGACATGACAGTCGATCGCACTAACCATTACGCCACGGGCTACTACAAGCTACTGCCGATACATTTTATTGGGAGTTTCTTACTATACTATGTAAAGATTCCCAATAAAATACGCCTATTGTAAACATTGTCTCAAAAAATTTATATATTAATTCTGGATTTTCGCATTCGATATTATTTTTTATAGATTTTTCTATTTCTAGATTTTGCTTTTTAGATCTTTTTTCGAGCATTTTTCAATTCTAGATTTTTGCTTTCTAGATTTTTAATTTCGAGATTTTTGTTTTCTAGATTATTGCTTTCTAGATATTTTCAGAAACCCATTTTCAAAGAAAGAGTATTTATTATTATGAAAAAGTAGCTTTTTTTTAGGCGTTCAGACCCGGCAGACAATTGTAGGTCCCCTCGATTCTTTCTGACAATACAGGAATGCACAAAGGTATGGTTGGAAGAAACTCACTAGACATTCTCCAAGAGCTGTCGTGCCACTAAATTCCTTTATTTATTTTATCTATAGAATATATGTACATAGTGAGTAAATATATTCCAATTATTACTAAACGTAATGAGTTGATTGCTTCCATTTTTTTTTTTCAAATTAATTATAATTAAATAAAACTTTAAACAACAAAATTATAGAAACAATCTTAATTTTAACTAACTGATTTATGTGTTCACATCATTCCGAATCAGCGAATCAGTGTAACACCACTTTTTTTTTTGCATTAATTAAATTAATTTCATTCATTGTTGTTTTATAATTATTTAATGTTAATAAATGCCCAATCAAGTGGCTTTTAGATAACAAATGCAATTAAATATGTTAATCGCTTTCAATGAAATTGCCACAAGCTGTAGAATTATGCAACAAATTATGTTGCATAAAATCGTAAAACCACCCCTTATTGTGTTCTCTTTACTTGCATCAGCCTTTAACCATACAACGTCGAGCTTCGTGCCCGTCAGTTTTGTAGTTGAAAACTATAAAAAAGGATAAATTCAAATCGATAATAGCTCCGTATATATATTCATAAATTACAACATTTTAATTTGCAATAAATTATCGAAAAAACTATTCCATGCCAGATGCAAATTTGGGGCTTTAAGACTTCAATTGAGTTAAATTGTATGCAATTATGCAGAGTATTTATGTTTTGGTTTATTTTTGATGTTTGCTGCTATAGCGCACCATCATACCATCTGTTTGTATGTTGTCGTTGGTATACTATGTTCCAATTATTCTACATCGAAATGATATGAATTTTCGGTAATTGATTAACTAATTAGCAAATTTTAATGAAATGAAACATCCTTGACGGACGGTGGTGGTGCCCTAAATCCTATGGGCAAGCAAATTATGGTTGTAATATGGAATACTTTTGTATAAATGTGGCCCATGTGTATGGCAATGTGCGGCAAATAGGAGAAAGAGGCGTCTGAGGTGATTGGCAATATACAAATGTTCGATGTTTAAGTATAGATTGACTGACTGAATACTTGTAGGATTGTAGCTGTAGCAGAAGTTGAAATTTGATCAACTTCTACTACACTATACTTTGCAGCTCTGTATATTACTTTCATACCTTTTAACTTCAACAGCGCTATAGCAGCTATACAGCCTTACCATTCCATTTTGCTAGTAAATGTTTTATGATTGGAGCACCACCTTGTTTTTATCCATGATCATGCTTGGGTGTAGATAGGGTAGGTAGGTACATAGTTTCAATTTCACCTTTAATAAAATTTGTATTTGAAAGTAATCCTGAAATCAGCAACCTAATTAGTCGATGCGTAATTAATGAGTTTGAAAGGATAATTATTGAAATACATATTTTCAATTTGTTTTCTAAATTTGTTCTTCTATTGTTTCAATAAGTAATTGATTTATGAATTAAGGATGCCTATCTACAGGTTTGCTACAGGTAAAATTAGGGAATGGAAGGGTTATTATTTTAGTTTTGCTTTAAATATTGTTTTTTATTTTGTTTGTACTTATATTTGTTACTGTAAAAAGCTGAAATAATGAAATTCTAAAATTTACCGGTATATTCTAGAACAATTCTTACCAATGGTCCTGAGAAATTCTATGATTTACAGGCAAATTCTAGAAATACATTATTTCTGCATTTTACGGTAACATATATATTTTCAATGCTTAAAAAAAAACGACTCTTTTTTATTATTGTTATTCTATAAGCCTACATTTTTAATTGTATTCATTTTTAGAAATGTATCTTCAAACTCTGTACTTCGAAAATAATAACAATGAACTAATTGCAAGTTAGGAATTTAGTCAAAGTCTGTAATATAAGCAAATTGAACGAATGATTGAATTCGTATAATTTCTTTTTATTACAAAATAAGAAAAGAAACTAATTGTGATTAAAATTTAATTCTTGGAAAACAGCGTTTTTTGAGCAAAGCTTGGAGTTTTTTTAATTTTTTTTTTCATTCGACGTAAGCTATACCCCTAGGTAATGGCTTAGTTTTACATTTTCTCGATTTTTTGTATAAATACAGAAGCTAGGGTCCAATTCCGCAAGCGTGAAACAAATTTTTCGTCTACCCTTTCTGTTCACGCTCAATATATGCACGAATAAATTTACCTATCTCTTGCAAAATTTCAAAATTTGATGTGTACGCAGACTTTTATGCACGTAGACAAAACTCACTTTATTAAACTAGAGTGAACAAATCTCATCAGAACGAGTGCACAGAACAGCAATGCACCAAATGCAACGCCGTCATTCAACAAACGTACTATTGACAATTAATGTCAACGGTCCTGCCCGAGAGAAAAGTTAAAAGTTCGGCTACTTTTTGCGTTGCGCACTGTCCATGCGTCGCCTATAGGTCACTTCTCATAAGAACGTGTGTATTTAATCGAGCTGTCATTTGAAAACGTCGATGCAACGCATGCGACGGATTCTATGGGTCGTGCCCTTTACTGGCTGAACAGAATGGTGACGCAGACGGAACCGGAAACGGATCTGGAATAGCTGTCAAAATATTGAATACACGCAAATTCAATGTTGCGAACACAACGGAACGTAGACGCATACGGAGCTGCAGACGCAGACGGAAGAGTTCACCAACTTTTAACTTTTCACGTACGGCACTTTTGACGTTTCAATTTGTATGAAGAAAAAAACAACTTTTTGGGTCGGAAAAAAATATTGTGGTTATTTGTATCGCGAAAAAAATTATTTATTAAAAGGAAAATTATTGGAAACAAAAAATGTGAATTCTGACTTTCTGAGCTTGTACACAATAATATTCTTTTGTTTTTCTTCAAAATACTTTCAAAGCTGTACAGCTCCATTGTGGACATGTAAAAAAAATAACGTACGACACTTTTTGACAGCTTCTCCAGTTCCGTCTGCGGCTTTAGTTCCGTCATTCTATTCTGTCCAGCCAGTTAGTTTTGCTTGCGATATTAGAGATTAATTGTTATTTGTCTAGAATTATTTCAAGGTTTCAAACGCAGCTGTGGTCAAGAGAGATGTCTTCTATCAGTTGTGTAGGTACATTTTGTTGTGTCAATCAGTTTCTAAGCACTGAAAAAAAGTTCCATTAATGTGAATCCCTCTAAAATTCAAAAACGCCTTGTTTTAATTATTTTACATTATCGAGGGACTACTGTTACTGTAGTAGTAGTAGTAGTAGTTATTTCTATATTCGTGACCTTTTGTTGAAACAACTGAAGACTTATGTGGGGTATTAGGTCTTTATAAAAATACTATTGTTATTATTTATTTTCTTTAATCTGCAAATGTAAATGTCGTTTTAAAGACAATTGAAAAATTGAGAATATTATTTTGAAGATTAAAGAAAATAAATAATAACAATAGTATTTTTATAATATCACCAAATTGCCTGAAGAAGAAAGTAACCACTTTCGAAACGTCGCAATTTACAGAAAAATTAAAATAAAAGACCTAATAGCCCACATAAGTCTTCAGTTGTAGTAGTAGTAGTAGTAAAGGTGTGATTTATTGGAATTAAAATAAATACAATTATAATAGTGATTTGTTTACAATTTTCACACAAGGGACATTGGCATTTGCCGTCAGCCGCAGTATGTACTTTCAACTTACTTACTTTACTTTAGATGGCGCTCACAGCCCAGGATGGACTACGGCCTCAACCAACAAGCCCCTCCAGCCAGCTCGGTCCCTAGCTAGCTGCCTCCAGTTACGCACTCCAAGTTGGTTGAGGTCGTTTTCCACTTGTGTGCGCCACCTAAGGTGGGGTCTTCCTCTGCTGCGCAGACCGTCAGGGGTAGATTCGAAGACTCGTCGGGCTGGTGCGTTGGTGTCCATACGCTCCACGTGTCCCAGCCATCTCAGCCGCTGAATTTTCAGCTTCTTGACCAGGTCGACGTCGCTGTAAAGCCCGTAAAGCTCGTTATTAAATCTTCTCCTCCATACTCCATCGATACAGACTGGACCGAAAATCACCCGAAGAATCTTCCTTTCAAAGCACCCAAGCAGATTCTCATCCGTTTTTGACAGGGTCCATGCTTCTGCCCCATATAGCAGGACCGGGATGATTAGGGTCTTATATAAGGTCTCCTTGGTTCTCTGAGAGAGGGCTTTATTACTTAGATGCCTTCTTAGCCCGAAGAAACAGCGATTGGCAAGAGTAATTCTTCGTTTGATCTCTGCGCTGATGTCATTTTGCGATGTTACAGTGGAGCCCAGGTAGACAAAGTCCTTGACGACTTCGAAGTTGTATCTATCCATCGTGACGTTTTGCCCGAGCCGACGATGTTGAGATTCCTTTCTCGATGATAGCATATACTTCGTCTTGTCCTCATTAACAGCCAAACCCATTTTCGCCGCCTCCGATTCAATACTTGCAAACGCGCCGGTAACAGCTCGCTTCGTTCTCCCAATGATGTCAATATCATCTGCATAAGCAAGTAGTTGAACAGACTTTTGAAAAATTGTACCTCTGTTGTTGACTTGCGAGTTGCGTACAATTGCTTCAAGAACGATGTTAAACAGGTTGCATGATAACGCGTCGCCTTGCCTCAAACCTTTCTCGACATCAAAGGGTTCGGTGGTGTTCTTGCCGACTTTGACGGAGCAGCGAGATTTCTCCATCGTCATCCTGCACAAGCGGACGAGTTTGGCAGGGATGCCGAGATGCGCCATGGCTCTGTATAGCTCGTCTCTGTCTACGCTATCATATGCGACTTTAAAATCGATAAAGAGGTGGTGTGTATCGATTTGAAACTCCTGGGTTTTTTCCAAAATCTGTCGGAGTGTGAACATTTGATCGACGGTTGATTTGCCGGGCCTAAAACCACACTGATAGGGGCCGATCAGATCGTTGACAAACGGTTTTAAGCGATCACACAGTATAGATGACAAGATTTTGTATGCGACGTTGAGGAGACTTATACCTCTGTAGTTGGAACAGGTCAGAGCATCTCCTTTCCTGTGGATGGGGCACACTATACCGAGGTTCCATTCATCGGGCATACTTTCCTCCGACCAAATTTTGGAGATAAGCTGGTGTATACTCCCTACCAAGTCATCTCCCCCTGCTTTGAATAGCTCGGCTGGCAGGCCATCCGCACCAGCAGCCTTGTACGTTTTAAGCTTGGCTATCGCTAATCGCACTTCATTTGGGTCGGGTGGACGGAAATTTTGACCATCATCGTCCAGGTTGAATGGAGTGTTCTGTCTTACAGCGGAATTTTGGCCATCTTCGCCGTTTAGCAGTCTAGAAAAGTGTTGTTTCCAGATCCTCAGCACCGACTGTGTGTCTACCACCATATTCCCACTCTCGTCTCGGCAGGCTTCCGTTCTGGCCTTGTAACCCTGGGTAGTTTGCCTCACCCTTCGGTAGAACTTTCGAACATCCCCCCTGCCGCTACAGTCCTCAATAGACTCGACCGCCCGCTTCGCATGCTCTCTCTTTTTCCTCCTGAGAAGTCGGCGTTCCTCCCTTCGCTTTTGCCCGTAGAGCTCCCGGGCTGCTCTCTCAGCAGCTCTGGTTCTAGTCTGCAGCATTGATTGGTAGGCCTCGTTCTTTGCTTCATGTGCCAGTCTGCATTCTTCATCGAACCAGGGGTTTCGTTGTGGTGGCCTAGTGAAACCCAGCACATCAGTAGCGGCACTTTTGATGGCATTTTGGCAGTGTTTCCATTGGTCCTCTACAGATGATGCTTGTGGCGGGCTTGTTGAGAGTTTAAGAGAGACGTGGTCTGCAAAAGTCCTGGCTATCTCTTGCGATTTTAGCTTCGCGACGTTAAATCGTTTTACAGCATCCGCTCGTCGTTGTGGCGCCATAGATATCCGCATACGTACTTGCGCTACCACCAGGTAGTGATCCGAGTCTATGTTGGCACCTCGGAACGTTCGGACATCCAGGATACTGGAAGCATGTCTGGCGTCTATCGCAACATGATCAATCTGGTTGACGGTTCGTTGATCCGGAGACCGCCAGGTCCCTTTGTGTATATTGAGGTGTGGAAATAGAGTGCTTGCTATGATGGCATTTCGCCCCGCCACGAAATCGATGAGCCTGAGTCCGTTACCGGAAGTGTTGTCGTGCAGGCTGTGTCCTCCGACTATCGAACCAAAGATGCCCTCCTTTCCAATCTTGGCGTTGAAGTCGCCAAGAATAATCTTGACGTCGTACTTGGGGCACCTATCATACGTATCCTCGAGGAGATCGTAGAATTCTTCTTTGGTTGAGTCATCCTTTTCTTCTGTTGGGGCATGGGCACAGATCAACGTGATGTTTTTGAACTTTGCTTTGATGCGGATTGTGACCAGGCGCTCGCTTACATTTCTGAAGCCCAAGACTTCTTGCCTAAGTCTTCCCCTTACCACAAAACCACAACCAAAGAGCCGCTGACCTTGCTCCTTGCAGCACTCGCCGAAGTAGATGTCACACGTTTTCATCCTTCGGATGCCCTCTCCATCCCATCGCACTTCCTGGATGGCTGTTACATCAGCCCTTAGCCTATCCAGGTTCTCCACTAGTTGTTCGGCTGCACGTGGCCTGTTTAGGGTCCGTACATTCCACGTGCAGATCCGAAATTCATTGTCCTTGTTTCGTTTGCTGGGGTCGTCAACATTAAAATCATCCATATCCGAGGCTTGTTGTTGTTTCGGAACCGATAACTTTTTACGTGGTAGGGAAGTCACCCCGACGCACAACCCCCTAGCCTGGAGGACCAGATCCTTATTATAACTCCAAGGACGGGGAGCCGGATAGACCGCTCCTTATAGGCCTGAGCTACGAATACGTCGTAGTAGCCCATATAAGGTGTTCACTAAGTAGCTCAAACTGACTAGAACTGTAGACGCCACCGTTGATTCCATCTGGGGAATTCCTCCGCTGCCGCCTGAAAAAAGGAGAAGTGCCTTAGTGGAAACACTCCTCCCCCCCTCTCTCGTCTGCTGCCACCTTAAACCGTCCACAGGGATTGGATCCCCATCTTCAGTCAAAGGTACTAGGCACCCGATGTTCACCACGGGGAGGTGAGAGTAGGAGTTGATAGACAGAGGTTGATTGGGGACGCTTGTGTCCTCTTGAATGCACCACGTTGTCTATCCTTTGAACACCATGTACTTTCAAATTTCTCCATAAATCATTAGACGTTTTTGTATACATTTTTTGAATTAAGACTGTTCTATAAGTTATTTTTTATTGTAAATTAAAATCAAAAAGTTGTTTTGATCTAAAAATTAAATATTTTATAAAATACGTCCTAAATGTTAAAACCATTTAAAAAATACATAATGAGCAATATAGTAAAATTTATTACATACTAGGGGTATTCATTCAAAATCGTATATGCCCCGTAAACTTCGTATTCTGCATAAGTTTATGACCTCGTAAATCAAATGTCAAAATTTGTATGGAAAATTATATACGCAGGGTAGATAAGTTTGCGTGATGATTTTGCTGCGCAAACGAGATAAATTTACGTGAGTGAAAATCAAGGAACTACTATTGAGAGTTTATGCTATATACGCAAATTGCTTTATGCCTTCATGCAAAGTGAAGCATAAATTTACGTAATTACTTAGTTCATAAATTTATCTTATTGCATGAATACCCATACTATATTGGTATGTAGCTTGGCTGGTTGGCGCACAAGTGATATTGTCTAATTTTCGAGGACATGACAAAAATCAATATGGTATATGGACTTTGAGTTGAGGGCACTGGTCGTTTGCGGCTTATTGGCATCACCCACCAAAAAAACTATGCGGATACATTGCTACTTGCTTGTTGACGTATCCGTTCATTAAAAAATGTGCCCCTTCGCTGAAGATGAGTTTCTGATGAAATCGGAGCCCGTTTCCAATTGATCTAGAGCTCAATCAGCAAACATTCATATACGTTTAAGGTCATTGTAACTTGCTATGATGAATTTTCTTTAGTGTCATAAGCTGTCAAAATCTACTTCTCCGTAATAAAATCTTTTATTATTTCTACACTTTTAAATGTAAAAACGAATTTTTTGTTAAAATATTGTTTTCTATAAAATACTTCTTTTAAGGCCATAAACTCTATGTAACGAACTAATCATGCATCAAAGAAAGAGATTGATTTAATTTCAATCAAGCTTATTTCTATTCGTATAACACATATTAATTAACCCTTTCATCAATGTTTACCTATAAAATGAATTAATTATAAAGGACTAACTACAGTTTGCCTAGTCAAACTTGAAATGACCGAGGCAAACAAAGGTGCTTTGGAAATATCTTGTCTATTCGACACTATGCCCTACAATCCTTAAATATTCCTGCGAAAGCCAATACCTAATGAATGTATGAAATGTCAGATTCATACTACATCAATATGTATATGTATAAATCTTTACTTGCCATAGTAACCGAATTCTTGTAACCTAATTAGTTTAGATAGAATACCTACATACTAAAAGCTATGAGTATAAAAGCCACTGCTATTCCCATTGCAAAATTTCGCTCTAATACTTACTTAGGTATACAAAATGTAATCTTTTCATAATCACGTCAGAATGCATCATCATTGTAACTGCATATGTTAAACTTTGTATAAGCCAAATCTGCTTGTATATTTCTGTATTCCCATCACGAATTACCTGAGTATTGTTGGTTGTATGTACAATATTTTGGTTAAATCCAGCAAAGCCCTCTTGCCGACACATTAAAAGCATAAGTGTTAATCTCTACCTACTCAGGGCATACTATTGGTGTACCTTTTTATACCTATGCCAGCCAAATGTAATCTTCAATTAAGCAAGTCCTACAACATATATGGAGGATCTATGGAATTATTAAACATGTCCAGCTGTTGGTTAGGTTTTGAGTGCGGATTTGAAACCGTGTGGGATTTGCGGTTGTAATCTGGACTGGACTGGATTTTTACCCACAGGCGTTATTGTGCTCTCATCAAGATTCACGGTGTCTGTTTTTTACCGTGAAAGCCTCATTATGATTTGGTTGTTGCTATGCTGCGCCAGTGTCCAAAAACAACAACAAAAACTATATAATGCAGAAGGATTTTATTTATACTGCTATGGTAATGTCCTGGAGGAATCCTTCTAAACATGACACGAATATTTGAACAAAAATATATCCGCATTATGTAGGTATGTAGATCTGTATAGGTAGATAGAGTGTTAGAATTAATCATCTTTTTCATTCTTTCTGTTCTGTTCTATTGGGAAACAAATTTTTGAATTGACAAAAATTTGCTTGGAAAAGTTATTAAAAAGTCAACTTTTTAAATTTGCGGTTATATGCTATAAATGGAATAAGATAAAAAAAAGCTATATAAGATGTTGTTGTGGAGAGGTATGATTAGTGCGTTGGGCTGTCACACCGCGGGTTTACGGTTAAAATCGTATTTAAACATTTTTATTCAGAGGCAGGCTGTCCCTGCCTAATAAATCCTTTAAGAAAAGATTTCTTTTTTCCAAAAAACTTTTTTATCTTGCTTTAATTAAAAAGAAAATGAAATTACAAAATGAAAAGTTATTTTTTATGAAAACTATAATGAAAACCATATTTTTGATCACTGGATATAGGTACTAATTATTATTAATTTCTTATTTGAGAAAGACTTCTATAGAAAAACCAGAAACCTTTGACTTAACCCAAATAAATTTCCTGATCTTAATTTTTTTTTTAGAAATACACAATACCTAACCTTGTATATATTAAAAATAAAAGCACAATAATCACCTTGGTTAACCTCGGCAAAACAAAAAACAAAATAGATCGAAAAAGTTTAATTAAAAGCAACATTTTAACACCCTACCTGCTATGATTACGTTCTGCAATTTTACACCCTCTTTTATTTCACACGTTTTCAACACTATGTTGAGAACCGACGCACAGTGGGACAAAATAACCTTAAAGTTGGTATCAAACCCGCTGGTGGTACAGCTGTAGGAAATTGAAAGTTTACCTATACAGGTATTTTAATTCCACCCCCATTAAAACGCCTATCATTATAAAAAAAATTGATTTTATGTTAATTACAACTAACCTCTCCAATTTTTGAAACTAGCTGACCTTTTATGATCATTTTCATTTCAGATGGTATAATTATACCTATTTTTTTTTTCGAATATTCCAAATATCGATAATTACCTTAAAAAAACTTTAACAATTTATTACAAATTTTCCTATCCTGACCAATTTCTAAAAATATTTGACCATTATTATGACAAAATTCTGAACTTTTCTTAAAAAAATACTTTTTTTTTTGCGAATATTCCATAAATGAGGTGCTAAGAGCTAAGATCTCACAGCCGGCGAAAGTACAAAATTTACTACCTCGGTTATTGAAATAAAAAAATTGCCTTTTATCTATGGGGCAATATTGCTATTTCCGCTGTCAAAGCGTCGTCATTGGCAATATTGCTTTCTTATCGAAAATGCGTGCTTTCGGTATTGTTGAATCGCTTCTTCGTTGGATTAGAAATTTTCTTTTGAACCAATCTATACAAGTTGTATTGAACTAAAACTAAAACCTACAACATAAATGCTGGTATACCCAGGGCTCCGTTTTGTCCCCAACACCTCTTTCTCATTTTTATAAATGATCTCCTGTCTGTAACTTCTATAATCCAATAAATTGTTTCGCTGCCGATAGTATACACTTAGCTTTTCGTATTCGTTTCCAGATTCACATCCCTGCTCTTCTGACGTGGAACTGCAACGGCAAATGATTAGATCATTAAATTCTGATTTTAACAGAATTGTTGGTACAATGGGAAATACAAAACCGCGTAGAATTTAATGCTTCGAAAACTCAATGTTGTCTTCTTCTGTCGTTAAAGCGAGACTTGCCCCCCTTGCCATTGTCTATGAGTGTCACTTGCATCAACAAACTAGACAGCTTGCGATACTTTGTATGTGTATAGTCTGTATAGTGTATCACAAATCACCTCTTATTAAATGAGCACATACTCGACGTTGCCAAATATTCCGCAAGATGTCTGGGTTTCCGTCGGAGATGCAAGAAGTTTGTTTCCCCTTATAATCTGGCCATTATCTATAAAAGAGATAGGAACATTATAGATTCGAACACCGTAGCGTCTCGTAACGTTTCCTCTCTCTCTTTTTTATCGTTATTTCTACGGTGATATTCAGAAATTCAAGACCAATGTTGAATGCTGCTGCACTTGTAACGTCATCCACCCCCACTGAACTGGGCCAATAGATGCATTCTCAACAACTATACCAAAATAAGACCATTTATACTTAGCAAATATCAAACCTGCCCAAGAAGAGAAGCGATTTGTTAGTGAATATTTTAGAGTGTGATTTATTTAATTTAACGCCAAACATTTTGGTCCTTCGAGCCGGATGAACCAGCGACCTATGGAAATGTACACTGGATGTACACCGACATCGCTTTTTAAATGCTCTTATCCTTACGTAATGCTCGCACTGTGTCTCTGACATATTAAGGGTACCAAAACCCCTTGAGTGCGCGTAAATTATAAAAAAAGAAAATGGTAGGAGTAGCAAAAGAATTTATTGTCTTAAATGGTGTCGGTGAGTTAGGGAACGGGTCAAAATGAGTGAGCAATGAATCGATTCGTGCTTTCATTGACATTGCCGTTGCATTTTCAATAGCCCAATACCGTTAGCTTATCTTAGTGTTTACATATCAAAAAATAAATAATATTCTTAATTAAATTTTTTGAAATAATTCCAGCTTTTAAGTCAATTTGCCCCATTGTGCGAAGGCCACGGTATCCAACAAGCATCAATTGAATTGGGGTCTCTCTTGAGTCTTGACTTGAGTGATACAATAATTTCTCTCTGTGGTTTTCTCTGTCTTTTCTATACGTTCGCACATCTCAGATCTCACAGCCGGTCAGGTGCCAGAACGAGTAAGATACGGTTTCTATTATTCGAATCATTTCCACTTTGTGTTAGTGTTTCTGTTTTTCGGTTCTGCCTTTGATATATCACATCACAACAGCCGTCATGGTAGTTTTTTGTTTTGTTTGAAGAGTCATGATTTGTGATATATGTAACGTATTTTATGCTTTTTGGGTTACCTGAATGTTTTGTGGCGCACTGGCGGGATTTAAATAGAAAATTGCAAACAATGCCTTGTAGACAATCACACGCTGCCGCCGCCGCCGCCACCACACCAACCCCACGCCAACCCCATAGGATAACAAAAGGGCAGTTTGATCGTCACACAAACACATGAAATTAAGATTCAGGAGTTGAACAAAAGAAACATCTCATTGTTTGTTTTGATTTTTTTTTATACTCTTCCTGTTGATAGGTAGTCTTTTCAATTTGATTATTTCTGTTGCAGCCTTTCTTGTATTATTGTTGTTAGGGAGAAGGCACGTTTTGTAAAAATAAAAGGGTTAACTAGAGGGCGATCATTGTTCTTTGAAAAAATTCATGCCATGTTTGTAATTGGCCATAAAGAAATGAAGCAACTAGAAGCCAATCTGCAACCTGGGAGTTTCATTTCAATGCTTTTGAGATACATTCAAAATAAACACAGTCTAGAAATAATGGATGAATGTTTTATTTTTTCTTCACGAAAATATTGTATTTTAGATTTTAGTTGACTTCAACATTCAGCTTGCACCTTTTTATAAATGAAACAAAACCCTTGATACTAGGGAAAGGTTTATACGTTGTCTCATTTCCATTCTAATTACAGTCAAACCCGCTTAAAAAATCCTAATTATTATTTCACTTAAACGGGTTTTTTACCTAAGCGGACCTCGGATAACTGAAAAAAAGTTTTACTTAAGCAAACCTCTGATAACTGAAATAAAAAGTTTCACTTAAGAGGATTTTAAACCTGAATGTGAACAAGAAGAATAAGTTGATAAGACAAAAATTTCTTCTTTAGTAACAAAATAATAACGAAGAAGTGGCCTGGTTAACGCCTGCTCATTACCTTTTTTTTGTTTGATTTTTGTAAATTTGTCCATTTTTTTTCACTTAACCGAGTGAAGGAAATATTTTTTTTTAGATATCCGGGCTTTTCAATTAAGCGGGTTTCAGTAAAGCGGATTTATTTGCGGGAAATTTGTCGAAAAATGCACGGGGCTTAGCTATGTTGTTTGCTTAAGTGGGTTTTTCAGTTAAGCGGGTTTCACTTAAGCTGCTTGTAAACAGGACATAAACATCATCAGATAGACCTATAAATCTGTCAAATTTTGAGGAGTGGGTATGAAACAGTGTTGCCGCTGGAAAAATTTGAAAAGCGTGCCAAAAAGGGTCCCAAGACAAAAAAAGGGTCCCATATAGAACAAATACACAATAGATAGAATAAAAAATTCTTAAAACATTTATAATTATTATTCAAAATGTAAAACAAAATAATTATATTCTGACAACAATAAAAACGGCAAACGGCAACGCTGATATGAAATACTCTTATAACTTATAGAGAAGAAAACTGACAAAAAGTCTAAAACGATTTCTATGCAAACATTTTTAAACGTCAAACACAAGAATTGACTAGAGCTGCCATGGATCTATGATAAATCATTATCAACATTTTCCAAAAATTATAAAAATAAAAAATTCGATGGCATAACAGCTCATGTCACTTATAACTCTCAACCACTTTAGCATGACAAGAGATACTCTTGGAGTTTTTGTCAATTCCTCGCAAGAGGCACTAGCAGTTTTATTAATATTAGTTTGACGAGACTGGAGATGGAACCTAGGCCTCCTGCATGACAGTCCATCACACTAACCATCATGCCACGGCTACTACATTATTCCAAAAATTATAACCAAAAGAAAAAAAAATATGAAGTCGGGAACAAGATTTGGCAAAAATTATTGATTGCCAAGTTTTGACAATTAGCAGTTTTGATCAATGCGTTTAGAACAAACTTATTGACTCCTTTTTTTTGTGTCCAATATTATTCAGAAATAAAATGGAGAGAGCTCATAATCCCGAAACCCGAACATCGTTTAAAGAAATCCGTAAAGTTCCTTGTTTTCAAAGTTCCCACTCATCCAACAAATTATGCTCTGAATCTCTTAAGAAATTAACACTCATTGTCTAACGTTGTAACTCAATTTTAGTGTTTCTAGTAGATTTATGTACCAATCCATCAATAAAGTAATTAAATATACCTATAAATACCGCGGTGCATTAGCTTCTAGAAATAAATGTTCATTTAATTTTAAACTCCTACACTCCCCACGCCTGACCCCTTACCTTTTACTTTAACACCTTTGACTTAAATACTATGGCAATAATAATTTATTATAAAGGAATAGTTATATAAATTACCAATCCAGCTATAGAGATGTATCTTAGTTCTTAATATGAACCAGCGGCGTTGTGTCCATACAACACGATTCCTATCAAGTTACCTTTTAAAATTCTACCTTTCAACAATGTTTATCAAATTACGAGAAACATGAATCCTAATGAATTAGCACACCTATATACCTCTTTTTGTTTATTCCTAGACGCGCACTTAACATTTTTCCCCATCAACCAACCGAACCAGTCAAAGTCAACCACTTTGCCTACAAACATCATTGTTCCTGCCGAGTGTCGATTCGCCTTTTCCACATAGCCACCCCGTCAAGAAAGACAAATCGATAGCAAAGCAAAGATACCCGAAATATGTCGGGTTATAAGATTTCTAGCTGAATGGAACAAATTGATTTTCAGTCCTTTTCTTCCAATATCATCCATTCACATACAAAATTCATCAAATAACCCGAAGAAATTCCTGTTACTTGTTTGCTTAAGTATGTTGAAAAGAGAGCGTGGACACCTCTGTGTGAAGTTTATTGAGAAAAATCACAGAGGTTTTTCTTTGAAAAATTCAGTTTATTTATTTTTTTTTTTTGAAAATTTAAATATGAAAAATTGACTTGTGTCATTGAGTGAAAAGCAGACCACAATACACGATATAAGTTTGTTAAGTTATTTAGGTAGGTAAATTTGCGGGTGACTAATTTATCTCTTCGACTTACCACTTGAAATCATCTACGCCACGCCACTGGTCACTGGATGTACTACATCAATAAAATCACTCCATCTGTATGGCTTTCTGGAAAAATTTGTCTGCCAAGATATAATATTTACATCGTAAAGCATTTACATTTACATCGTAAAGGTTGTGGATACGATTTGTTTTGTTCTGAAAAATGTATACTTACAAGTAAAAACTTTATGAAAAACAGTTCATCTTATCTTAGTCCTTTGTTCAAAATGTACATATCTAGCTTACAAAAGACAAGTAAAACTACTTTTCCCAGGACCAAAAAGTATTGATAACAAAACATCCTTCTATTTACAGGAATGACCTTCCAAAATATTAAATATTTTGTTTTGTTTAAAGTAAAATATAAGGTTTTAAAGTCAACATTTGATAAATAATCCAAGTTAAATTTCTAGTGCTTATTCTTTAATGAACAATAAGCAAATTGTCTACGAACATCAGTTTTGTTTACTTAGGAAACAGGACTTCAACTGTATGGGTTGATAAATTATTATTTTGGCAAACAACAAAGTCTGTAGCTTGAAGGTAGGTATGCTTGTATAAAAATACACAACCAAAATGGTTCTAAGCTGAGGGTCATGTGTGTCTATTTATATATTCATAAACTCTATTTAAAAGTTCTTTTGTTGGCTCTGAAGTAAAGGGACTAATAGGTCTGTAATATAATTTCTTTAGTTTAGTTGTTGGAGGGAATTAAGGGATAATGGTTTTATGGTGGGGTTAAAAATAAAATTAAATTTTCAAATGGTCAATTAGAAATACATATATTAACCTTGATGGTTTATTCATTTATTTAGAAAAACAGTCTTTGTTAGGAACGTCATACATAAATAAATCTGTAAGGAATATTCAGTATTCACGCATTTTGCTTATAGATTTTATGAAGGTATATCTTAAAGTTGAAGAACTAGGTTTGGTTGTTTTTTAGTCTAAGCCACAGGCGTTTCAAACAACATTTATTTTTTTCTATTAAAGCGAGGATATTTATGTATCTAGATAGATTTAACACTTTAACCGAACCCATACTTGGAGAGACACTAATAGCACATCAATCAAATTTCAGATGAGATATTTAGGTCAAGATATAATTGCTTAACTTCCAATTATAAGATAACTAATGAGACATTTACTCAACTCGATACGTGTATTTTATACCAAGATTGGCATTCTGAGAGAAATCATGTTCTGTGGTTTTGAGTAATAAGCATATAACGTTTGATTCAGTTTATCATCGTTTGACAGTATCTACATTTTAAAATGCTACTATTTCAGGTCAAATTGATTTTTTTTTTCGTGGATACTGTCTGGTCAATTCCTTGAATTTTAGTATATCTTGGATATCCTTGGAGGGCTACGTGGATAGGTATTGCTCAAATAAAACTCACAAAATGCCATTGCAAAAAGTAAAATTCGTTCAATAAACAAAAAGAGATTTTAAATTAATTTTTTTTGTTTGAATTTAATCATTAATGCAACAATCTTCGAAAGCATGAGATCCAATATTTCCAATTCTTTAGTACCTATGTCAATCCTGTGATTTGATTTACTGCTGGAAAAAGTTCAATCAATTTCTTCAAAATAGTCTTGTTTTTAAAAAGCTCACAATCAAAGCTTTTTTATTTATTTACGTCCATAAGTTTTAAGACTCGGAAGGCGCTGACTGAAGTGGTGAAGAATTAGAGTGGTTGTGGCGTGGTGACTAAATAGTAGGTGGAATCGGTAAAACATGTAATTAAATGAAGACGTGCTCATCAAAGTGGGGTGGCGGTGGCATGATATTTTGCAGGTGGCGTGGTGCCAGTCTGCTGCCACATATCTCGAACATGTTTAATTTTTAAGTGGCAAGTGAGTGGTGACGAACTAGATTTTACTGTATACGAGTATGTTTGTGATTATTGATTTAATAGACCGGAGAGCTGGTGAACGTAGTTTGCCACAGTAGTGCGCGGTAAATCACTGTCATATCATTTCACCGCCACTTCAACACCACGCTACTTGTTTATCACTCTACTGCCACTCTCGCTGCTTCTTAACCACTCCACTTCGTTAACACTTCACTGAGTGCCTTGACTTTGACTAGTACCTATTTATTAAAAACTAATATAAGGTAAAGCACTCTCTGAAGTGGTGACGAAGTGGAGTGGAAGTGGCGTGGTGACTAAGAAGCAATTTTATCAATACGTATGTAATGGTTTTTTAAAAATAGAAGAGACCATACGACAACACAACACAACATTGGACGAACTTAAACTATAAATAGCGATTTTAATGTATAAGGATCAGTGCTATCGTTTTCCAAATTCCGAGGGTAGCACTTGTCAGAAAATTTGGGGAGCATTTTTAAAAGTTTAGGAGCCACCAAAAATTCAAAATAATTTATTTATTTATATGGTTCCAAATACAATGAGACAAATACTTCTTCTATCAAAACTTTGTTTTTTAGATTTAAAATTGATCGATCGAACTGTTTTTCCTTACCGAATGATCAAGTCGTACAAACAAATTAAAGAAACAAATTATAAACATTGTGAAATCTTCATTAAAATAGAACAGAAAATAACAATTTGTGTCCACTTTTTGTTACAGAAAAGTACGTCCACTTTCCACAAAGAAACAGATACAGCTTCAAAAAAAACACTAAAACTGTATAAAATTATGTTCCCTTAATTTTTTTTTACTAGTAAGTAAATAAGGATAATAGAAAACGAGACTTTTGTTGGGCATCATTTTAATAAATAAATACATAACACCACTTTGTTAAAAATACTTTCATTGATAGCTTGACAATTCGAGTAGTTCTTCTTATATCGCTTTTCGAAACTTAAGAGAAATGTGCAATATTTTTTTGAAACAGCGATGTGAAAAAATAAAAATTTGTGTTCATAAAATGTAAGATAATCTTTTCAATTAATTCTTTAATGTGGTTACCTGGAGACTGGGGAGCCATTTTGAGATAAGGGTAGCACAGTAGCCCTATCCGCAGCAAAGTAGCCAAATGCTACTATAGTAGCCAAAACGACAGCAGTGATAAGGATCCCGAAATTCATGCGAGTTCCTAAATATAGATACGGACATAGCGTTAGCTCTCGATATAACATAATCAATATGTAGGTATGTTGAAAGAAAGATGAGAATTAAAAATGACTCCCAAATCCTTTTGGCTTACAACTTTTTACAATTCAATATCTACTAATTTATAACCAAACAATGTCGGCATAAACGGACCTTGAAAAAGACATTATTGAGCATTTATTAATGTTCAATCTTAAGGCGTTGTTCATACATACAACACCATTCATTAAACAACAAAGGTCCAAGTTGACTACCCTGGGGCACCCCAGAGTAGTTTCTAAGTCCTTTTTGAAAAGAAAAAAAAGACAATTATCCTGAAATGTCGGAAAAACTACATTAGAGGCTTGTCTCTTTAATTTGGTCAAAAAAGGAAAATTTGTTAAGTAAGTGATCTTTCAGTTCACCCAAAGAAAACCTGGTGTAAAATTAACCAAAATCGCGTGTTAGATTACCTATGCTCTTAGGCCCGTTTGAGCTTACTTAGTTTTAAGGTAATCCAACCTAAATTGCTTACGCTAATTTAGAGATAGTCTGAATGTGTAAAATTGCCTTAAAAATATGTTATTTTGTGTAATATTGCTTTAGGTAATTTTACCTTTAACTAGGGTAGTTTTAACCAATCCATTTACCTTATAACAGCGTAAAATTACCTTATAGTGTGTGGTGTGGTAGAATTATGTTTGACCTAAACAAAAATTAATTTGATACCTAAATCTGTTATATAGGTAATTATAAAAAAAGTAAAGTTCGTGAATTGATCCCGAGAAATTTGTAATCGGTGATTTACTAATTCTCCCAGTTCGCACCAGATTTATATAATTGAAGGGAAAATCACGTTATATTTAAGGCAGAATTACCTTAGTTCTGAGGTAAATTACAGAGCTTTTGACAATTCTAAGGAAAATAAAACACCTATGAATTTTAAGGTAAATTAACCTAAACTGCACTACCTAAGTCGTACATAAACTGTCTTAGTTCTTAGGTAGAATTATGCTTGTCAAACAAATTCCATATATTTACCTAAGACATTTAAGGTAATATTACACAGTATTTTTCTCTGATGGGTGTTGGCACACTTAGTTTTCTTTTTTTTAAATACCAGACATGCTATGATTTCGAAGCCAGAATTGTGGCTCTGTATGATTTGATATGATTGTATGAAGGATCATCCATACAAGCTTATATGTTTTAATTTTTCTCTGTCGCTCAGGATTGTATCGCCCTATAGCAGAAATATGAGCCCTTAAAATTAGCAAAATAAAAAAAAAAACATTTTTAAGCTCAAAACCACTTAAAAATAATATTAATCCTTGAACCATAACCATCCTCAGGAAAGTCATTCACTTTCCAAAATAGTAACCGCTCTTTTGTTTTCTAACTAAAAATACTTTCAACTGTCAATTCATGAAGAACGCCTTAAGAATATAAATTTATAAAAGCAAACTTAAAAAAAAAAAAATTGAAAAGAAAAACCCGGGAGAAAGAAATACAAATAAAAAATAAAAAATAGAAAAATCAATTTATAATATTCCCTTTTATCACATAACAAGCTAAAGAGAATACTTTTTCTAGAAAATATTGTTTTATTTTGTTTTTCAACAGAATTGTTGATCTAATCAGTTGTTCCAATTCTTCAATTTTAAATTCTTAAAACGTGCTTTTGAGGAATTAAAACTTTTATCCAATCAAAAGATACAAGACTCTAAAGTAGAGTAGAGTAGAGTAGAGTTGCCGAGGAGTATACCTCCTATGTGTAATGTTTATAGGTACACTAATCCCCTCACAATAGTTGTTATTAAGGCCAACAGCAAGTTTCTGTGGACAATGAAACAATATTCCAATTGGTTACACAATGTGGCATAGGAGGGTATTGTAAATAGTATCGTCAGGAACATCACACTAAGAAAACTTCTCCTAGCCGCCATTGTCTGGGTACAATAATTTTCTATTCCATTAAACGCATTTAATGGATCTCTTCAAGGCCCCCTCTTCAAGTAAAGGTATCTTCTTCGTCGTCCTGTATTTTTCTTTGTATTCTAAATGGTTTTGGTCGGACATTGGGTCTTCAGGGGTGTCCCAGTTATTATTGTGTGTGGATCGTAAGACGAAAGTTTTCATTGTGTCGAGTTCGAGTCCTTAAGAGCAAGAGAGGACAATGAAATGACCATCAACTCAACCTCGCATGAACCCGCTCCCTCTAGACCCTCAGCAAACAAAAGCTGTTCCATAAAATTATTTGTCATGTAATATAAAATCCTTTTGAATATCCATATCGGATGGGACGATACGACGCAATGCAACATGAACCCAACACGACAGCAGCCACATACGCGCGGTTCAGTGTTTAGGGAGTTATACCAACCCCCCCGCCCTCTGGGCGACCGACGTCGATTGGGGTTATAGAAACACATTTCGATTAATATCTTCGATGTAAAGCGTGGATATGCATTAGAATGTGTGATTGTGGTCGGCAATGGCAAGTGTAGGGTTGTGGTGGATGATTAGAGTGGAGGGCGGGAGATGTCGGAATTAGTGTTCTTCTTTGCTTTTGTGTGTTTTGGCCATCAGTTGGGGCTAAGGGATGAAAAATCTGGTCGTAATGGCCTCACATTATATGACAATTGTTTTGTGTGTTGATTGTACCGGTGCGGGGAAAGTGATAATAAAATGGACCAGTCCTCGAATTAAACTAGTTGATGTCTGGGGAACAATATCGAGGATACGCAGTTCAATATACGGCCAACAGGAGTGCTTTGCTTTATGTTAGCGGCTTTAAGAGGTTAATATAATAATTTGATAATTTTATGTTTGCTTTTGTCAAACAAGTTCTCGCATATAAATGGTATATGACACGATTTATGCCAGATGTGTTTTTGATTATTTCAATTGTTTTATTTTGGAAGCAAATAGATTTAGATAATGGATATCAATCAATGTGATTTCTCTGAAGTTTTGTGTGTGTGAGGATGAACAGTTAGTATAAGCCTTTGCATTGTTGTTATTTGTATATTCAATTATCTAAATCTAGTTTTTCCTCATTTATTTTATCATTTTTTTAAGAACTCAGTTTAAAAATCTAAATGTAAACTAAATTCGAGCAAAAACTTTCAATCATCATAATGAACCCACATGAAAATTGCAATACAAAAAATAGCATTAGCATTGCGCTATGCAATTTTGATGAATTAATCACTTGATTCAGAGAAATGTTAGTACGTGTAGTGTATTCCGATATCAGTATGCAGAAGGCCATTCTGAAATTAAAACATCAACTCAAATCCAATTAATCATATGAATATGTACATACATAGCTCTCAAAAAGGTCAAATTAATTTCATAACTCATGAAGTCGCATGGACAAAATTTATATCTATTTGATTCAAAATACAAACAATAAAACGCTCGACTGGATCGCACGAACTTGCTCTTGAATTAAAAATTTGGGGCGACTTTCCATTACGACATCCCGATTTCGCCCTTGATTTTTTTTAGGGGTTGGTAGGCGTCTCAATGCTATATTTTTCAAATATTAAGGTGAGGAAATCCCCTTAAATGCAATTAAAAAATGTTTAAAATTTTCAAAATCGGGCATTTTTTTTGTACCGTTTTGCACTTTTTATATGCCGAATTTGGAAACGCGGATAGTCTCATTGGAAAGATGAACACTTAGACACACTTATTATCACAATTTTAAGGTGAGGAAACATTTATATGTATTTTTAATTAATTTTTAGAACTTTTTGTTTTGCAAACAAAATGATTAGAAAAATATACTCCATTAAAATTACAAATTAAAGAAATGTCATACGGTCTGTTGCCAGGCATGTATTTTTTTTCACTTGGGTTTTTATTTTGGGAAATTTTTCGAGAAATTTAAAACTATTTAACCTCATTTTAAATGTATTTTAAAATAAGTTTAAATAATAGTTTTAGATTTCGCGCGAAATTTTAAACTATTTTTTAAATTCATTTTGAAATACAAATTTCGCGCGAAATTTAAAACTGTTATTTAAACTCATTTTGAAATACATTTTAGTGAGGTTAAATAATAGTTTTAAATTTCGCGCAAAATTTTATTATTGTTTAAACTCATTTTCAAAATAATTTAAATATTTTTAATGAAATACAACAAGAACTATTTTTTTTTAATAGATTTATTTAAACTTTATTGAAGCTTGAGGTCCCCGTAAACATTTTACTGTTAAAATTTTACAGTTTGAACTTTGTTTATCATAACATACATAAAAAAAGAAGATGATGGAAAATGCAAAAAGTTCCTCATAATTCATAAATAATTTCCATGGAAATCGGGCTAAAATCTGATTAGATTTCATGCAGTGGTTTTTTAACATTTGTATATGGAAGGTACCGTTAATTTTGACTATAAGAAATACAGTAGTCTCTCGATAATGTGAGAAAAGTTCCAGTGAATCCAATGTGAATCCGAAAACGTCTTGTTTTAATTAGTGCACATTATCGACTCTGGTCTATTTGAATTCAAAATATTTTAGATAATGTTAAAAACTGCTTAGTACTTAGTTTCGTAAAAATATTTGTTGAAATATTTGGTTTTCAAAAAAAAATTGAAACTTTTTTTAAAAATCCAAGTAAAATAAAAACATCAGACTTTGAGGCATCGTAATTTTTTCTTTATGGGTACAATACTATTTTAATTTTTTAGAATATTGTCCGTACAAAAAATTATCAAAATCAGATAATTCATTTTGGAGAAAAACTAAAATAAAAAAAAAATGGTTCTACAGGAGGTATACCATATAAAACCATTTTTCGGAAATCTGATTTTCACCAAAAGGTAGCCCAAGCCCTATAAAATTTATTGAATTTTTTTTAGAAAATTCTGTGGAGTCATTTATGAGAAAAAAAAAAGATTTTCCAAAAACGCTTAAAAAAATACCCTTGGTAGATCGCCCTTGTGGCACCTACCGAACATGGATTACATGTCTTATGTGCTATAACGTGATTTAACAGTATGGGAAATACGCGTAGGGATGTCACCACACCCAACCGTCCGAGAAAGACATGTAATCCATGTCAAAATGTCTTTATACTTAGCTTAAGAGGGTTATAGCTTAAGTTGTAATGGTCTGATTATCAAGGTTAAGGTCTCAAAATCAAGATAAAATATTGAATTAGTAGCTTATGTTATGGTAAACAATTTTTGTGTTGATTTGGACTTCTTTATTAACTCTTTTTTCGCGGGGTGAGGCTATTTTAAGAAAATTTTACTTCGATGTGGTTAGATTAAGAGACGCATAACTTGAGTTCTACTGGTCACATTTTCATGATTGAAGCCTTTAAATCAATGATAAATAATGGACTATAGGCTGATGTTATACTATACAGTTTTGTGTCAGATTTAGACATATTTATTTCATCTTATTTCGCGGCATGACGCAAATTGTCAGTTTCGAAGGACTGTATCTTTTCAATTTGTCAGAGTATATTTATGGTTTATATTTTAGAAAAAGGGCATTTTCAAACCCTTCCGAATGAGATATCAATGACGTCAGTGACATTTATATATCCGAAGAAATTGAGCTCAAAATAATTTGAGTACTCTTAATTTAGCTGCAATTTACCCCAAACGCGATGACTCATCACCTGAAACTATGAGGCGATGGCTATAAAACAATTCCTATATAATCTTTGCGCAATCTTTATCTATCGATTGGTATATTTAGGATGTTTGTAGTGCAAACAGTCACTTAGCAGTAGGGCGCGAGCGGTACATGTTTTCGTGACGGTCCTCATTTCGCTACATCACACCCAACCGTCCGAGAAAGACATGTAATCCATGTCAAAAAGTATATGCGTTAAGGCTGTAGGTGAGTACATAGACAGACGGAATTGGGAGACGCACTTTTTTCGTCTTCCTATCATCGTAAAGTAAAGTTTGATCAAAATTTGGGGTTCGATTTTTTTTTACGAATCCAAAACTTGCCATATAGTACCTACTACCTATATATAGCATACAAATGAAAACAAAGGAGATTTTTTATAAAGGATAATGCTGATGCGCTATTCATAAATGCTATTTCAATTCAACGCTTACTTAATTCTCTGTATATAATATAAATTATGTTCATACCTCTGATGGCTATTATTTGATTTTTTGTGCAGACACTAAAATTGAAAATTAAATAAAAAATACATACACCTGTTTTATACTACATATTATTAGCATTGAAATATTAAATAAAATTCACATTTAATCTCCTGTAACTAGTGTCTTTCCTCTTTTTACGGGATCATTCCATTTCGGTCTCAAAAAAATATATATTTGGTTTTTGAAATAGCACTTTATTCTTTTTAACTATGTTGAAGAAGCCGTAGAAAAAATGAGTCACAGCTAAGCACTAGTCATTTACAGTAAATTAATATTTTTTTTAAATTTAAAATCATGTAATTCAGCCTAGGGACACAAAAAACCAATCAAATCCTTAAGAGTCCAGCCACTTTGGTTCAATAAAATATTTATAATGTTTAATCAAACAAATAGTATTTGCTTACTCAAGTCCTGCATAATTCCAGAGTGATTTCTTCCATTCTCGTTTTGTTTTCTTTTAATTTAAATTTCTATTTGCAAAAAGCCAATATATATCGAAGCTATGTATAGAACTTTTTCAAGTGTTTATTTTGAACACTTTTTGATGTTTTCACATTCGATTTGCGAATAAAACTTAGAAATAGGCTCATAAATATTTTGCCAGAAAATGTCTACAAAATAGAATTTCCTTAAGAAAACATACATTTTATATGCAGGTCTAAGTCAAATGAATTGACTTTTAAAAGAATCCTTAAATTTAAGAAGTCAGAATTCCAACGCTGGAAAAGCCCCAAAATATTTTACTTTCCTCAAAAAAAAATCAAAAAATAAAAATTTGGTAACTTTATTTCGAAATCAAAGTCTAAACTTTAATTATAAATGAATTTTTACGAAAGGTTTGAATCCTTAAGGTATCCCTTTCGAGAAGAAATTAATTTAATATTAATAATGTAAGTTCCATGACTGTCACCGAGTATGTGTATTTATTTACATATATGCTGGCTTTGTTGGTATGGCTTGCAAAAGTATTTTAAACCATTGATTTTTCAAGTGTCATTTAAAGGTTTTTTACTTGGGTATATATTCTCTCTGTCACAATATTAAATGAAGTGTCCCAACCAAATTCTTTGGGGATTTTTGTTGGTTGCTAGGTATTTTTACGGTCAAAACCTTGAATCTAATTTACATAGTGTGTTGCAAGGTGGAATGTGAATGTAGTAGAATTTGGGATTATTGTTTCATGAATTTAAACGTTTAATAGCAGAATTCTTCCCTACGGAAGAAAGATTGATCGTTAGGTCTAGCTTTCATAATAAACGTGGATGAAAGCAACAGATGAATAGTATGTTAAACTTTTGCATTTTGATTCAATCTACAGTAAATATCTAAATATCTGAAATAGTTTTAGGTTTTCATGGAAACTTTAGAAGTCTTCTAAAAGTAAAAGCTTTAAACAAAGTTGTAAAGTAAATTGGATTTGATTTTACAAGAAAATGTTGTTTTTTATGTATATAACTGGTTGAATATTTAATTTTCTATATTTAAGTTTTTTTTTTAATTTTAGCTTTATTTTTTGTTTCGTTTGTTATTTCCTAACTTTGCCTAATTTTATTTGGCAAATGCCTGCTCATTCTAAAGTACTATTTGCTAAGTTTCTTTTTTTTGTCATATGAACGAACGTATTGAACCCTTTCCGCCAATTTATCGTAAGCGACATTTTAATATTGTCACATGAAGTTATTTATTTAATTTTTTCCTGAGAATTGAAAGCATCGGACCTTTTGTCATCTGTCAGTAAATTGTCTTGAAAACACAAAATGTCGTTTACGATACTTTTATTTTTTGTCAGTTGATGATTTGGTGGAAAGGGGTCGATATACAGGGTGGGGCAAAAGGTCTTCTTATGTTCTTCCAGGGTATGTGGACGAATTTTAAAAACTTTTTCCTTTATGTACGCCCAAAGAAAAAAATCACAAATGCTCAAATATGTTGAGTGCGTAGCAGCACTCCACTGCTGAAAAATAATGAATTTGCTGGAATTCTGTCCAACATTTGTTGGCAGCAGTTTCGTCGATGTTCAAAGTCACGGGGAAACAGCTCTTGAACCATCATTATTTTGTATGGACAAAACTGTAAATCTTCGTGCAAAATTCTCCTTAAAGACCTGCTAGACATGTCCAAAGCAACTGTATGTCTACGGGCTGAGCGCCTGGAAGACTGTTCGATATCATTTCTTGCCTAAATGACATTTCAGGAGTTCTTGCAGTTCTACGTCTTCCAATTGCCGAAGGAGATGCTGTTGAACCAGTGTTTTCCAATATCCTAGCCCAACGTCTAATTGCATTAACGCCAGGGACGTTTCCCCCAACAGGGATATTGAAGTGCTGTCGGAAAGCTCTTTGCGTGGCGATAACAGAACGGCCATTTTCAAAAAAAAAAGTCCTAACAGCAAACCCACGATGCTCTCCCGTCCAAACCATGGTTGCTACTGAGAACTACACTTTCTCACTGCCACAACGAGACCCCTCCGCTTTTCCCACTAGAACCACATGCCAAGCGCCAGCCAGTCAAAACCGGTTCATACCTTTTGCCCCACCCTGTACAATGCTAGACCTAATAGAAGGAAGGAGTCTTTTGCTTTTAGTTGCTTAAAACTCAAGGCTGTTTCACAATGCGACGAGAAAGCGATACGTCAGCGTGGCGAGATCTCTTCACAGTTGTTCTCTCTTTAAAACGAATTTCAAACAACGAAATAATATATAATAATGTATTTCTCGTCGTCACGTTGCGTCTTTTTTTCAATTTTTCGAACTTTATGACGTGACGAGACGACGAGAAATGCTTTATTATGCATTATTTCAATGTTTAAAATTCTTTTTTAAGAGAGAGAAACTTCGAAGAGATCTCTTCACGCTTACGTCTCGTTTTCTCGTCGCATTGTGAAACAGCCTTCAGTATCATAATGACTACGCAAAACATTTAAGCGCAGTTATAAAAATCTTTAAAATCTTGACACAGAAGGATAAAAAAAAAAATTAAATTCAAGTTGCATTATAAAGTAACCGATTTACCGAAATTGATATCTTCTTCAGAATGGATTTTTTCAAAATTACATGCTTTTATTTAATCTAATAAAAAAAGCTTTTTAGAATCCTCTACATTTATGTATTCAGACCAGTGATGATGAAATCCATGTAAAAAACTATCTTTTACCTTTTCTAGGTAAAAAATGCGTAAATAAAAGTGTAAACAACGTAAAAATCCCGTAGAAAACGTAAAAAACTCGTAAAAAAGTTAAAGAAGAGGTAAATAAAGTAAAATACTGAGAAAAAAGAGAGAAAATGAGGAATTGTCAAAATTTAAATAAATAAATAAAGTTTGCAGTCATTTAAGTGTGTTGAATTGTTTATAAAGTGCCAAAAATTGTATTATTAGAGCTTCTTCCTCTAAGAAAAAGTATTTTTTTTTAATTTTTGCATGGTTAAACGAGTACTTTTAGATTAGGCAAATCATTTTATTATAATCGAAAGAACAAATAATTGATTTAATTATTTTATAGTGACAGAAATAGATTAAAGAATCTGTTTTTAAAAACATATCGAAAAGAAAATGAAAACCCAACTCTAACTCTCATCTTCATCTTTTGTTTTATTTTTTTTTTACATTTTTTACGTTTTTCAACAAGCATAGGAAAAATACAGCAAGTAAAAAACTAATATAAAAACGCAAAAAAACTATGTAAAATACGTAAAGTAAAAATGTCGAACATCTCTGATTCAGGCCCATTAGCGTCTCAAATTACAAACTTCCTAAATGCGCACCAAAAGCTCTCTAAATGGCACTTGGGATTAGGAGCTTACGTAGTTGTGAGTCAGCAATAATAAAAGTAACCTCCGATATTCGTTTTGCTTTGGATGCCACCATTGGTATTTTGGTGCAGTCAGAATTCTCAAAGGATTTCGATTGTATTGATTCACTCTATTCTTGTTTCCAAGCTTCTGAACATTTTTAAGTCCTCGAATACATCTCTTCGCCTCTACTATATGTAACTACATATATCAAAAAGAAAGTGCGATTGGTAGAAGTTGTTGTGGTATTTGTTCTCCCTTTTTTTGTAAATACAGGAATACCACAAGGTTCTGTTTTGGGACCACTTCTATTCTCACTTTGTTTTAATGATCTTCCTGATTATGTTGAAAACTGTTGAGTTCACAGATGACGTTTTAATCTTCATCAAACATCCGCTTGGATTGATGGAAGACGCTGCAGTTGGAATTAATAAGGGTTAAGAATGAATTCAACTGCGGGTAGTAAGAATAAATTCAGACAACCCCTCTAAAAGTTTTGCTATGATTTGTTCTAGAAATTAAATTATTTCCGAGAAGTTTTCCTCAATTATTCTCAGTGGAGAAATTTAATTGTCAATTTAAGCTTTACTCTAAATAGCGTTCTTAGTCGCTGTGTTGTAGTCCAAGTTCAGGTGCTATAAGAAAAACATATGTAGGTCTACGAGACCTTAAATAATCTGTCCAATTACTTTCACCTGTTAAAGTTGTATTTAATTAATTGTTTACGTATTCTTTATAAGGAAACTATAGGTTTATCAGTGTATGTGTCTCATTTTAATAGATCTACTCTCGCAATTCCTTTTGGCACTTATTATAATTTTAGAAATATTTTCGTATTGCATTATATTATCAATAGCAGCGGTAGGTGATGGGAATATCTAAAAGACACGACCTAGTTTGCGCGGTCTCGTATAGGAGCCCTAAACTCATTTTAGCGCCTTTTTCCCAAACGATCTTTTAATAATTGAGCGATTAAAGAGTGGAATACTCCCGCAATTGATATGCAAACTATTGAATTCATCAAGATTTCAGTCCAAGCTTCTCTCTCACCTTGCATATTAAATTTATGTTCCTTAGCTATTATTATACTGAATTAATTAATTAAAACCAGCTTTTGTAAATAATTTTGTATCATTCTTGAAAACTTCATAACATGAGTTTATGTTTTGTTTTATTTAATAATTGTTCAACTAGGTTAAAAGTCTATCAAAGTCAATAAGCGTATTTTTACGCAATCGCCACAAAAGTAGTGCTTAAATTATACATAGAATTTCCATTCAAAGCAATTATGTAAAAAATAAATAAATTTGATGGCACAACAGCTAATGAAGAACTATAGGGCCTAGTGACTTACAACTCTCAACCATTCCTGTGTGCGTGTCTGCAGGAATGGAGGGGACCTACAGTTTATTGCCGAATCCGAACGGCTAACGAGCGGCACTTTTCTGTGACAGGAGATACTCTTGGAGGATTTGTCAATTCCTCGCAAGAGGCAGTAGCCGTTTTTTCTTTTAAATAAATAGAAGCAATTATATATTTTATTTAAAAAATGTCTGTTATATTTAGAATTTTTAGACACCTTAATAATGATGTGATGACCTTTATGAAGAATTAAAATTTTTTTTTTTACCTAGGTTTTAATTTATATTTTGTGTTGCTCATTTCCCTCAAACAACTTCCGACCTAAGACAATCAAACAAAATAAAACCGCTTAGCCCTGACCTGACCCTTTTTGTGACAGCAAGCAATATAAATTCCTACAACATGCAAACAAAGGAATGTTTATTCAAAAGTCAAATTCCTTTTTAGCCCTGATTGTTATCCCCAATCAAATATTGAATTCAATACAAAAAAACACACACACATTACACATGCACAAATATAAGTTAAAGATATATCAGCACCAGCATAGTAAAAATAAACATGAGTATTGTGTGAAAAAATCCCTTTCAGAGAACAAACATTGTTACAGAGTTACAATGGATGAAAACATTCCGTAGGGAGTCTGAAAGAAAAGGATTTAAAAATCCCATTTTGAACATATGTTTCGATTATCCTACAAGCACACACTTAAATGTAATTCTCAAACCCGATTTAACGGTCATCTACCTAGAAGGACACCACGGCGGCGACAGCAACGCATGCCATCCAGAAAGAAATATGTACAAAAAAAAAACTAAGCTCCAAGTTTCAATGGCGTTGCCTGCTTCAAAAAGCAACAGCGAATGACAGCGACATGAACATTCAACCCGTGTCCAAGCAATACAAAGATTTTTGAAGGATTTTATTTTTTTTTTGTGTCAGCATTGCTTAGTGGTTGTTTGTTGTCTTTTCGGGCAAAATTGGCAAACATCATGTCCGTTCGTTAGTTTACTCGTCCGGTCCGGTTCGATCCTTATTTTTTTTTTTTTTTTTTTTTTGCAAGCAGTAGCAGCTTTTGGTCCCATATCAAATATCCTTCCGCTACAGAAATTGATTTTATCATATCGTGTTTTTGCTCGTTAGATGCACATTTCCTGTATTCAAGAAGCAGAAAAAGGATTCATTGAATTTTCGAGAGTGAGCTGATGTGCATACGGGTGGTATGTACTAAACATATAAACATTCTCAAATGATGTAATCGCTTTAAATCAACTCGCAGTATCTGATCAATAAAGAGGATGAATATTTATGTGCCGCGTTATACCTGCCAAATCGCAAACCGTATTCAGCTAACGGGATATGGGCATGAGCAGTGGTGCAAAGTTGATTGTCCAAAGTATTTGAAAAATATTTGTGTGGCTTCAATTTTGACTGCATCACCGTTAAATGATTAAGGATACAGAAAAATGCTTGTGTTTGTAATTTTGTTTACACTTTTCGGTTTTATTAACAATTTCAAAGCTGAATGCACTTGAAAGGTATGTCAATGAAATCAATACATACATACCAGGGTTTCCCTCAGGATATTGAACATTTATCTAGCTCGAAAGGGAATTTTTACGGGATTCAATCAGTTTAGCTAGTTGTAGAGTATAGGTGTATTAAGGAAACAGGAAATTATTGGGTAAAGGTTCACTGTGGCGTATGAGTGATATTTTTGTTGATTTTTACAAAAAAATAATAAATGTAAAATTTCACGTGTAGATGTAAGCCCACGATGACTTAAAAATGAGTAATTGCGAGAATTTTATAGCTTAAAAAATATTTGCTCCGTAATTTTGAATAAAACGCCAAATAATATCTATAAATATATCACTGCAACGAAGAGGCAAATAGGAGCAAACGAAAAGTTGTAAACTCATATAAAATGTATATTTCCTTTACTAATGCCAATTTAAAGAAAAATCTTCCGATGCCAAACTATTAATCGATGATTTTGAAAAACAAAAACTGTTTTCTGGGGAAGGATAGGTACCTACAATAAATTGTGAAATTTAAATGCACAAACAAATCGTGTCGTTAGTATGAAAAAATACTTGGAATTATCTGGAAATAAAAAGAACTAATTTTATTCTGAATTTGTATTTGTATTTCGGGTGTTTGATTTTGGTATTCCTCTTACTTAAGAATTTATTTTTATCTCAGAACTGGTTGCAAAAATTAAAAATTATATTAAAAATCTGAAATCACCTCCGCCTTGAGTAAAATTAGTAGGAAAATATTTTAAAAAAATCGATAAAACTCAAAACACCGAATAAAATAAAATCTTTGCACAAATTTTTCAACCAAAATTAATGACAGTGTTTTTACATTATGAACATTATGTTATACCTACATGATGTAATAATAATTTATTTACTATATTAGGCTAGGTGCATATTGAGACTTGACCAGCGCGTGTGACGTGACTTGACGCTTGCGACATGACCTGATTAATAGAAACGTGTCATGTCGTTATCCGCATATTGATTCGCGAGTCTCATGTCAATATTTTATTGAAAACATTATTTATATTGAAATTGAAGTACCATACAAGCACAGTACACAAATCTAAGGTAATATCTTGCGCAGGTTGTCAGAATTGAAACTGTCAGAAATTAAAAAATGGTTGCTCGAATGCTCCCAAAAAATTCACACCGCAATATTAAAACAACAACAAATATCGAAATTTGACATGTAAATGGGCACTGGATCCACCATTTTTGTAGATGCGCAGAACAGAACAAAAATGAACAGGCTAATGATATTACCTTTAATATATGTACCGTGCCATATAAGAACATATGAATAAGATATTCATTATCTGTCACCTTTAATTCAAAAATAAAAAAAAAAAACTTACAAAAAACTATAATTGTTTTTGTAATTAGCAAACTATTTTTAATTTTTTAATTTCAACCGACAGTTTGTATTTTTTTGACAGGAAATAAATAAAAAACGTACACGTGAAAACTCTCGCAAGTAAAACTGTGTTTCAATCACTGTGTCACGCGTGTTTTGTAAAACGAGTGTTAGGTCATGTCACATCGCTCCATCAATATGCGCTGTTTAATTGATTTATATTGTTTACAAAAATTTGTGCTGTGCTGTGTCACGTCACACGCGCCGGTCGCGTCTCAATATGCGCCTAGCCCTAACCTGGTCATACGCAATCGAACCATTTGGCTTGGAGGCAATTTGGCCCCTTAAATTTCAACCGCATTAATTTTTCTGCATTCTATTTTTTACCTTTAATTATTTCTATCTTCTAAATTAGGAAAAAAATATTTTCAATTGGTGTTTTCTTGAACGTATAAAAAGTTTATTATTGATAAAATATGTTGTTAAGTAGGTATATTAGTTATGGTTCATTAGATTGTTAATAAAAAAGTTATATGTAGATAGGATTTAAATTTTATTAAAAATTAAATAATTATTTAAAAACAAATTTCAAAATTTGCGGTTTAGGTTTGGATGAAGTAAGGTTTCATGACAATGACAAATTATATCTAATCTAGTTGTCATTTTTTAACCACATTTTCTGGAATTTTTATTCGTTCAGATATTAAAATCTGTCAAGCAAGAATTTTCAATAATAATTTTTCGAGGAGGAATTTAGCGGTTAATTATTATATATTTTAAATAAAATTAATTGATATTATTATTTTGTATTTAATATATTGATGTAATGGATCATACTTTGAATTAAATCTAACTCAGATTCAAATTTCAAAATAGAGAAATACTTTATCAGTGGTTTTTGTAGAGTTTTAAATGAAGTTGAATATTTCTTACTTTTTGATAAACTTCTACATATATTGTAATGATACAATATACCCTCTTCCTTTCCGCCGCCGTTTATCAAATTTTTTGCAAAACAAACCCGAAGCACCGTTATCAAAGACTCTAGAAATGAGCATGAAACCAAAACAAGTACCCGCCGATACACTCTACACCCCTAGTCATACTACTGAAGCTATCGCTGACACAGTGCATGCAAATATGGAAGAATACTTTTTCTGTGAAATTATAATTCACACGCAGTTTTAACCAAACTATGTATAAGGGACAGTGAACAAACAGAGGAAATAGTTTTTAATAGAGGAAAACCGAGCTCTGCCATTGTATAGGAAATAAAACCAATCAAGAGTACTGGGTGAGACAGCCTTTTGAAAGACTTAGGCTGCAGAGGTTTAATTAAAGTAGTTAATTAGGGACGTCTGCTATCTCAAGGCTGTTTCACAATGCGACGAGAAAACGAGACGACAGCGTGACGAGATCTCTTCGTAGTTTCTCTCTCTTAAAAAAGAAATTTAAACATTGAAATAATGCATAATAAAGCATTTCTCGTCGTCTCGTCACGTCATAAAGTTCAAAAAAATGAAAAAAAGACGCAACGTGACGACGAGAAATACTTTATTATGTATTTTTTCGTTGTTCAAAACTCGTTTTAAAGAGAGAACAACCGTAAAGAGATCTCGTCACGCTGACGTCTCGTTTTCTCGTCGCATTGTGAAACAGCCTTCAGACAATAATTTAGTGGCTTCTGCTATCTCAGACTGAATTTTAGTGGCGTCTTCTATCTCAGACTGTAATTTAGCGGCGTCTGCTATCTCAGACTGTAATTTAGTGGCGTCTGCTATCTCTGACTGTAATTTAGTGGACTCTGCTATCTCAGACTGTAATTTTGTGGCGTCTGCTATCTCAGACTGTAATTTTGTGGATACTTAGTTTTAAGAATATATGAACTGTCGATTATGTAAAAATATGTAATGAAGAGAATTGTAAAAACATTATAAGGAAAGTATCAATTATAAAGACATTGTAAACGAATTATAAAGAGCCAGTGATTGGTGAATAAAGCTAAATCTCAATTACACTAAAGTTTGTTGCTTCCTTAAACTCTGGATCCGACGATGATGAGTATACCCCAGCCTATGACAAAAAGCATCTCACGATATAGGTATTGGAATTCATATATAATATTTAAAAGGTAGGAATGTAACACATTACATTAACTTCTTAAAGCCAAGTTTAAAATTTTGTTATGTGAATATAGTTTCCACTTTGAATTTTAAATTTTAACTTGAGCCTTACATACTTAGGACCACTTGCACAAAAGTTTCTTGACAGCAGTTACCTCTGGTTTATAAATAATTGAGAGCTATCTGATTGATTTGATTCAAACCAAGTTTTAGCAAAATATTTGTTCTCTATTTAAATTTAAAAAGATATCTTCTCCTCGTTCTCTGGATAAATAGTTAAACTCTAAATAACTCTCACGTCAAATTATAGAATTTCTTATGAAAAAGCAAGTCGAAGCGTTAGAGTTTGTGTATTTTTCAAGTGTTTTGTGTTTGTTATGTTGGTGATTCTGAAAAAAATATTATTATCAGCTTGTTATTTATTTCCCGTTGGTCCCATTAAAAAACGATAAGCTTTTATTTATTTAATCTGGGATAGTTATCCTGAGTTTTATGTACCTATTTATCCGTTTGTTTTGTGCAAGTGGCCCTTAAAATACAATGTATAAATGTTTTCTTAGAAAATAAATACATATGTACCTACCTACATGGCTAGAAAATCTGTACATTTTTAACAAGCTAAAAATCAATGAAGCCGTTGATGCTCTAAGTGTTTCATCTCAAACTTTTCATGTTCACACTTCCCAGATTAACTTAATCCAAGACCTTTCGGAAGGAAACAAAATTCATTGAAATATTTTTTTTTTGTTCTTGTACTCTTAAGAAAGAAGCAATAAAAGTTTCATAAAATTAGCCTTTGCTGTGAAGAAAACTTCTTAAGTACTTCTACTTATACATCTCTTCCTCAAACCTTTCACAGGGGATGTCATCATTATTTCTAATTCAGAAACGATTCAAAGACTCCCAGATACTTCTCTATGAACTGTTTCATCGTCGTTAACACCTAGAGACAAAAAATCTCTCAATTTTACCCCAAAGCCAAATTGAACTTTGATAACAAACGTCGAAGATTAAGACTACATATATACACTCGCAAAGCACCACTCACTGATATGTACCCTAATGTCATTCAAATAAAACTCTTTTCTAACACTTTGGGGATTTTTATGAACGTGGGAGATTTTCAAAAGAATTTCAAAGAAGAAAAAAAAATTAAAAATAAGTGGAAAACTTTTTAACCTCCTTAATGCATGTCAGTGATATGGTTGTGTTTGATGTGGTAGGTAAATTTATAGCTTATAGCTGCATCTGATGGACCTATCTCGTCATTCAAGTTTCAAGCCCCCCTGGTGTTCTATACCCCATCAGAGCCGGAGGAATTTTCTCTGCTAAAATTGCTTTTCATTTGGTGCAAGAAAACAATGGGAGTAGTTTTTATCTCTTCATCCCATTTGAGAGTGAAATAAACAACTTTGTGTCCCATTGTTCACCATAAACAAAGTCCAAGCAAAAAAAAAAAAAAAAAAATAAAGCACTTGAGTCCTCTGGTGTCAACCGTAAGAATCACATGCATATTTTGTGTATGTATTTGAATTTCAAGGAGTAGATTTGCATTGTGTATACATTTTGCCGTCACTTTTGCTGTCAATTCAAGTGTTGGTTTCAAATAAGAAGCAAGAGAAAATATTCTAAACTGCGAAAACTATCCAACCATCACATGTGTAGAGTAATCCTGTCCGACTGTTTAAAGATAATACGTCCTGACAATGTATTAGAATTGCAAACACTTTTGACCAAGCTCGTGCTCTCTAATATGTCTCCTGGCCTCACTCCTTACAGAAAAAATGGATGCGAGAAAGGGGGAATTTGATGTGGCAGAACAAAATATCTCGGACTAAAATATAGAAAGTGTTCTTCTTGTGGCAAATGTCCAGAAGAGTTGTGGCAAGTCAAGCGAATGAACTGAGATAATCAAATATAAGACTCATACATTTGATTGAGATAAGAGGTTAAAGCAGTTTATATTAGAGCAATGGACTTTGTATTGAAAATGGATCTAACAAGTTAATTGCTATATACATAAAAAAAACAAATTAATTTTCTTCGATGGGATTTGATTTTATTGGAAAATGAGTTTTAATCCTTTTTTGTCAAATAAAATTAGAAAGTTAAATACATTTCCACCTTAATTATGATAAACCTAAGGAAAAAAAACATGTTTTCTCGAATGACTTTAGGATAGTTGTATTTAAGTTCCTAACCCGCCTAAACAGCGAGGTTTTTTTTATCTAAGTTCGCGATGCACATTCTTAACGAAATTTTTCCAACGGCAATGTCAAGTTCTAAGTGAAACGTTAGCAAGTATTAAATGAATTCAGTGACAGATGAAAAAGTCAGAAGTCAAAGTCAAAACAATGTACATGTTATTAGTTTTAAAAACAGACAGCTCACAATTTCAAACTTCTACAAATTATTTTTTTTTGGTTTTTGTATGAAATTACAGAAATAAGAGTCCTGACAAAAATTTCACTTTTAATTAAAATTAAAAAAATTAAATAAAATTGCTACTAAGGGTTGCTCAAGTTTTAATTTAATTTTTGACATTGATTCCATGTCTTTCGCCATCTACGAATCACTTGTACCACCCGTCCGTCCTCTCAACACTGCTCAGTCCCAGTTCGCATGCCAAAACTCACGCTAGAGCGAGTAGTTTGGGTTAATTAAAGATAAAAAATCGCATGGAAGGGGGGTCTATTCCTCTCGGTTTAGGCGAGTTTTTAAAAAATTGCCCCTCCCAATTTTCTATATTGGTATAAGGTGCACCCAAAAGCTAGAGTGAGTAGGTTGGGTTAATACACGAAAAAAAAATCGCATGGAAGGAGGGGTCTGTTTAGGCAAGTTTTTAAAAAAATTGCCCCTCCCAATTTTCTTAAAACTCGACTTTAAACAGAAAAAAAAAATATTTAAAGACAACGGTAAAAACCTACAATGCCATACCTTTTTGGAAAGCCAGAAATCTTTTCTTTAATTTTCATTTTAAATTAAGTTGTGTTAGTGAATAATTATTGAAAAATTAATTTTAAAACTCGAAATTTTGCAAAAAAAAATTTTGAAAAAATTTTGAAACTAATTTTTTTACACAATTTTATGTAATTGAGTTTAATTTTTTTTTCAAAATTCAATGCTTTTATTAATTTCAATAAAAAACAAAAACCGGATGCTAAAATGTATCTTAGTTTTTGAGAAATTAAAACATGCCACAATAAAAAAAGATGAAATCTAGTTAACCCAGTTTATTTTTTTGTATTATTTGCTAAAAGGAATAAAAAATAAAAAAGGGACAATCCGCTAATTTAATAATTTACCTGACCAGATCCAACTTGGGAAAACCAAAAAAAAGTGTTTTTCTTGGAAAAAAGTATTTTTAATCTTTAGTTAATTTCCCAAAAACTAAGATAAATTTATAATTTTTCCTTAGAGCAATCACGTTTGGAACAAAGCCCAAACTAAATTAAGTTTGAACTTAAACTAAATGTTCTCATGACAATATTCAGGATCACATGTTCACAAACCAAAACTTTGCAATCATTGTGAAATTATGTCCTGTGAACCCTGAAACAAAATAATAGTGTCTCCTTTTTTCTGATGTATGTTTCGTGAGCTCTGTATCTGAATATTGTGATGCTTTGCGACATCATTGACGTCGCCTGCTCAATTTTCGACGCAGCAACTGAAGGAGGACTCTGAAACTGACCAATTGATTTTTAAAAATTGCAGGCACTATTGTACAAACCGTTCCAGACTTTTTTTTTGGCAGTTTACTTCTCTTGGAAAATATTCCATATCAATTAAACTTTAAAGCAAACAATTTGGCGATTCTTTGGTACTACAAAATCTCTGTTCTTTGAACGAATGTCAAATGTCAAACATTTTATATTTTAGGAACCAAATGAATAAATGGTAGTTTTTTAAATCCTTTCTTCATTGTTCCTTCTACTAATAAAAGGCTGGAATTATTTTGTTCATGTCATTAACGTACAACCTTTGCAATTATTGCAAAGAAAATTTAGAATTTCCTTAAGAAGTTTTCCTATAGTAGAAAATATAGGTACATACAAAAAAGTAGAAAAATACTTACATAAACATAAGTTTAGTTCTATCCTGTTACCACCTTAAACGAATGTTGAAATGTTTGTTCGTTGCGCAAGAGTTTTGAAAAATATACTCAAAACTAACACTGGTTATAGCTATCATCCATAATACTTTCAGATAAGTAAATAAACCTCAATATTTGCCCACAAAAGTCAACCCACAAACTCTTGTGAAAAACAAGTTATATGTATTCAAGTTCTTGGTACAAAATTTAACTTTAAAAACTAAACATCTCATCTTTTAAAAGCAAACATTTCTAAACTTTAATCTGCATGATATTGCAACATTCTGAAAGCCGTACCTACTTACACATAAAACTTTCCCCAGGAAGTGTGTATCTATAGATATTACGAGTACTTACAAAAAAACCAACAAAAAATATGTTTTCACATTCATTTTCTATTTTATATGACATAAACTTAAAATTAAGTGAAGCCTTTCCTTCGACCCCCTGATGCCTGACAACTTTTCAGCTTATAAAGGAAGTCATTTGACATTTATAGAGAATATATCCTTCCGAGTGCTATACTCAATGACTTCACTACTACTACACTACACGCAAGCCTATTATACCGGAACCATGTTCTGAGTTGGTTTTTTCAATTTTCTTCTCCTTTCAAAATGTCCTTTTTCATAGTAGCTCTCGGTGTGCTGTGCACTGTTGAGATGTTTTTTTTTTTTTTTTATTTGTATCTTCAACAATATATCTTTCTTTTTTACTACATTCCACCCATTAATCAAAAAAAAAAAAAAAAAAACAAAACAAATAAAGAATGTCACTTAAAGTGGTACCGTTTTCCACCTACTTGAACAGGAAGAAAATGATGTAGCTACATAAATGCACTTCACCAGTTCCAATTAAGATAAAGGCCAAGCACATGGATAATGTTTATACCTGCGGCTGAAAGAGGCTATTAAGAGCCACTTCATTAAGTAGAAGGAGTTTATTATTAACTGTTTTGTGTTTGCCAAGTGTGAAACCATCCCCTCTTCCCTTAAGAGGGTCATTGTTTTCTTGAACGAAGACAATGATGATACACTTTGGTCAAAGGGGGGCTACTTCTATTTCACTTAAACAAAAATCTCAATATCGAAGATAAAATATCCTTAAGATGCATTGCAGAGAGGCAAATACAATATGATGATGATGGGGATACGTGTTTATATGTGGTAGTAAAATTCATGAGTATTAAAAAATCGACAAGATAGGTGTAGGAGAATTTTTGCATTAGTTTAATTGATTGAAAAAGTCTTGAGGAGGATTTTGATTACATGAAGAAAATTTTAAAACTTTTTCAAGTAATTAAAATAAACAAACAATTCAAACTTTTCCTAAAATAAAAGCGAGTGTGTGTAAACTTACCAATGAAACAACAGAACAAATAATTTTGAAGAAATTTGTTGTCTTTATGAATGAAGTTAAATTAAAGCTTGTTATAGTTATCTTTTCTTTGGAATTGGTTAAGCATTTATTTATGTTGAATTAAAAATTAAATTTCGAAAAAAATTATCTACCCGTTTTTGAAATATCGAATTTTCAAAAAAAACATTTAATTTAAATCGGTTAGACACATAATGAGATAGTCCAAAATAAAGAAAATGGTTCTATGAGAGGTACTCTTAATAATGGCTTACTGTAAATTTTGTTTTTGAAAAATCGTAGACCATACTAATATTTGTATTTAGAACAATTTTAATTAAAATCGTGAAAGTAGTTTTCGAGAAAATTTATATTTTCTGTAACGGTTTTTTTTAACATTTATATGGAAGGTACCATTAATTTTAACTATAAGAAAAATTTGTATTCAAAATATTTGAGATAATGTTAAAAAACCGCTTTTTACCAAGTTTCATAAAAATCAACCAAGTTTGATTTTTCGAAATACATATTTGGTTTTCAAAAAAAAATTTGGAATCTTTTTTGTAAAAATCAAAAGAGAAAAATTTGAAAATGGTTTACAATACTATTTATAGTTTTGAGAAGATTCTCCATAAAAAAAATTATCAAAATCATTCTATTCTAAAATGGTTCTATGGGAGGTACCATTTAAAACCATTTTTTGGAAATTTAATTTTCACAAAAAGGTCGCATATACCTAATAAAATTTTTTTATTTTTTTTATTTAAATCTGTCGAGCCATTTTTGAATGCTAAAAAAATTATATGGCAGGTACCGTTATTTTTGATCCTAAAAAGAAAATGAAAAAAAAAACGTGTCGGGGGTATGTCCCAAAAACACTTTATACCAACTTTAATTAAAATCGGCGCATGGGTTTAGGCTATAGGCGAGTACACAGACAGACAGACAGACAAACAGACGGACGGAATTTTGAGACCCATTTTTTCGTCTTTCCTATCATCGTTATTTCAAATTTGATCAAAATGTCGAGTTCAATTATTTTTAGTTTTTTTTTTATTAGTTTAAATCAGAAATAATAAACTAAACAACTATTTTTTTTTATTATTTTTCTTTTCGATTGTCTTTTAATTTGTTCCTTCTTTTTTAAGTATCATTTTCGTATATGTTCGAAAAAACGCTTGGAGGTGGGAAAGTCCCCCCCTATCCTCTATGTTGATACGGCACTTCATCAAAGGACAAATGTTCATTTAAAAATAATATAGCTAATTCAAGATAAATAATTTTCGAAAAACTTCACTTCAAATAAATTTATTCTGTGTTGAAGAAATGCCTAACGTGAATATGCGTTTCGAAATTATTACAGATCTCTTCAGTGAATCATTTTTTATTTGAATACCTCCAACTATAGCGTATATACCTCCAACTAAGGAACCTACATTCACCCGAAACAAATTTCTTAATTAAAGCTTCAATTTAACATTTTCCACCTTTATACTTAAATTCTTAATATCAAATCATAAACTGCAATCGGATTAAGAAAACAAAATAAGTGCATTTATTTTTAATGAATTTAAGCAATTTGTTTTGGTTGTGCAATAAAATACTACATAGGTATGGAAGTTCTCGCTACACACCAAAACTATTTTCCTTATTATGCAGCTGGTGGTTTCTTCATAAGTATTTCATAAATAATTATCCCCATTTGGGTGATTTTTCAAATTTTCACATTCCATCTCGAAATGCCAGGACCAAGGAAGAGAATACGAGCGCAACAGTGTAGGTATTTCATAACACTCTCGTGTAGGTAGGTACTTGCTGTGAAATAAAAAATTAAACAAGCACACGCTACATAAGACGAATCCTAATGTCCCTCATTGTTGCAAACATTTTTAATCCTGGGGTTGGTATCTACAATGGAGCAGCCATCAGAGTGTTGACTCTTTTGTAGCAATTCTTATCCGTGTATAGCATTTTAATTATTTAACACGTAAATTTTCTTAAAACTCATTTTGGTAATGAAGAAAATGCGAATGAAAGATGTAGATGTAGTAAGTTCCAAAGATGTAGATTGGCGAGAGGCTTGTATTTTTGACTTAATTATATTGCATTTTTGTGCTTCCTAATTTGCTAAGAATTTCGTGGAATGAGAGAAATTCTATATGCTCATAGCTTGACAGGAAAAATTTATTTTTGTTTTCTAATCTAACGCGAAGGTTTTATACTTTTCATAGAATTTTGGTGATGAATATTATGAAAATTAGGCTTCAAAGGGTATTTTAATTTCTTACACCTTGCATATAAGGAAGGTAAATTATAGTATACTCGTCGTTAATGTGTTTGAAATTTTCCACACTTATTCAAATTCTTCTAAGCTCAGGTACAAATATTTTTAAGATTTGAGTCTGGATAAAAGTTGAGCATTCTTTTTAATTTAAGAATTTTTTTGAAAATATCTTGCTAAGGAACTACTATCAAACGAGTATGTTATTGAATTAATACGATTGTTTTGTTATACATAATACATCTTTTGGCTTGAAAAATTCCGAAACTTTTCAAAATGGTCACAATCAAGATTCCCATCAATAGAATTATATAAATAAAATGCACGACTGGGTCGCACGAACTTGCTCTTGTAGTTTTTAATTTGATAAAAGAAGTACTTACTTAAAATGTTTTAACCTCAGAATGAAGAACGCCATCTCAATTCTCGAAAAATATAAATTTATGAAGAACAAATTTTTAAAATCGTTGGAGCGGTTTTCTTGAAAAATATATTCTTATATAAAATTTCTTGATATTTTTTTAGAAAAAAAAAATTAGTACGCCATTTTTAAAAATATAATAATATACGGCTTAAACCATAATTTCAAAAACATTTATCAACCCGTTTTCAAAAAAATTATTTGAAAAATTTTTATCATTTTTTTTTTTAATCGAAAAAATATTTTTTTGAAAATATTTGTATGCAGTATTATTCACACTTGATAGCCCCTCCTAAGTTAAAATTTTAATCAAAATCGGTTAAGCGGTTAACGAGAAAATCGAAAATTAAAAAAAACGGTTTTATGGCAGGTACCGTTAATAACGGTGTTCGGTAAATTTTTTTTCACCAAGATATAGACCATACTACTACAAGTACACACAAAAAAATTAAAAAAAAAATATACAGCCGTTTTTGAGGTAATTAACTTTTTTTAAAAAGGTCCTATGAGAAGTACCGTTATTTTCTGAGCTCGATTTATCCTCTAGGAAATCACCCAAAAATCTTATGCTCCAAGTTTGAAGAAAATCGCTTCAGTGGTTTAGGCTCTAGGCCGAGGTATAGACAGACATACAGACATACAGACATACAGACATACAGACATACAGACAGACAGATGGAATTGCGGGACTATCATCGTAATGTCAAGTTTGATTTTTATCTCGAGTTCGATTTTTTGCACGAATCCATAACTCGCCCTATAGGTACGTACATATGTTCATATATCGCAAGTAAAAAGGAAAATATTTCTAGGTCTATAGTTTATTTTTTGTTTCGACGATTTTATGTGCAGGAAGTATATGTAGGTATTCTTAAAAACCAAAATACATTAATGCATTCGGTTTTTAGCGTTTGACTTCGAATTTCATAGGAGCATTGAACATTAACAATAAAAATATTACTAAATAAAGTAAAATTTTGAAAAAAATTAGTTTGAACACATTTTTTTTTCAAAAATTTTGATTTTGAAATAAATAATAATCATAAACGGGGGAAATAGACCACCCCCCATACGATTTATTTTTATCTCGTCTCAACCTACACGCTCTAGGTTATTGTCATACGTTATGTGAACCACACTGTAGAAAAGGGGACTTACACAGATTGAGTCAATTTATTAACACTTAATAATGTAACAACATATGTTTTTATTATTCTGATTTCATCATCATCAGATAGGTCAAGTCTACTCCTAGAATTAAGCTGAAATTAAATTTTTGAGCGTAGAAAAATTAAAAACATACATTTTTGGTGTAATTGAGTGTCAAGGGATTTTTGTTGATTTTCTCCACTTCATGAACGATTTTTTTTTTCCACAAAATATTTGAACAAAAAAAAATATTAAAAAAATTAGCAGTGTTTCATATTCATACCATTACAAAAATAAACTATTTAAACTAAAGATAATCGTTCCTGTAACTATGAACATACAAACCGAACATACTTATGCTTATACATATGTATGTATCTACTATGGTATTAATATATTTATAAATATAACACTTTGTATTATTAAAAAAAAAGGTCATGTGTGATTACTGCGTGTTCTTTACTACATATGTAGGTATGGAAAATCTGTCATCATCGTGTCAAAAATTTTAAATAAATTAATTATTTAAAACTACTTTCAACACTTCCATACATAAAGTTGTATTAAAAAAGCTGACAATCAAACAATAAGGTTATAAAATGTTCGACTCAACTGCGAACACTTCATTTTGTACATCATACATTTATAATCCTCTTCGAATTATAAAAAAAAAAAAAAAAAAAACATTAAAAGCCATTTAAACTTCACCACTTGACTTTCAATGTCATCCGAATTATTTTGTATCGATTTATCAACTCAAACTCGAAATAAAGCATCGCATTTTCAGTTGTAATTAATTTTGGGTAAGAATTATAAAAATGTTTGCTTATTCCACACCATCCAGTGATAGTTTAATACCCCTAGCTTTGCTTTAAATATTTATATACAAACACTATACATACTCATACACAATATACTATCATGTATGTAGATTGTAGAGCCTCGTTGTCTTTGGCAAAATATCACGTTTAATGTCGATTTTAACTTGTAGTTTACCAAATCCTTGTTAACGCTGTTTAAATACACGCATTGTCCTCCATTATTTTCTTTATCCTTTTTAGTTACCGGAAATGGATGGGATGGTCGTGACGCCATAAGCAGTTTAATACGATATAGAGAGCCAAAACATACAAAACTATACCCACCCCACAGAGTTTACAATGTGTAAAATACACATTAAGCTTATTTACAACCGCATTGTGCTGCCGCAGATTAAGCGGCTATTGGTGCGACAATGAAGAGGCCTGATGCTGCTGTACAATCAGTTGATAGGCATCACTGTCACGGTGCGGCAATACCGCATGTTTTTGTGGCGTTTTAATGGTTTGCTGTGTAATGCAGCCCAATCTCTCTCTCTCTATACCCACAAACCGCCCGCGCCCTCACCATCACTAACCCATCATATCCTTGTAGTGCAAACATCAACCACACTATTTATGTTGTGCTCCCTTTGTCCCCTTAGCCCTCCTGGTCCAAGTACAAAATAAAAACAACAACTCCACCACAACCACAACCTGATACCTTCAAAAATATAATAATATAGTCTTGCATGAATGCCTGCTTGCTGCCTGTGTTGTGTGTCCTCTCAACCTCGGTCCATATAAGAGTACACGCAGATTTCACTAAAAAAAGAAAAAAAGAAAACAAACTTGCTAGAGATGAATTATGTTTGTAGACCTTGTAGCAATCCACACGTCCAAAACCCATACTTGCCTTGAAAATCCCTCAAACGGGACCATAGTCATGCACGCTTTGATTGTCCAGATCTCTAGTGCGGAAAATTTTTCTCAATGTTTCTCTTCCCCAATCAGGTGGTAATGAATTCGACCATCAGTCGGATGATTTTTCAACCTCACACTGCAACTTGATTCCAATTCCTGCCGTGCGAGAGCAGCTCAGTGCTTCGAACGCCACACTGTCACCCCAAAGGTTGGGAAATTTACATCTTGCCCCCACCATGTCAACATCTTTATCGGCCGGTGGCAGCACAAATCGATACTTGACTCTGAGAAGCCCCATTCCTCCGATGCAAGGACATGGCCAAAAGCCTCGCAGTAGCTATCCGGAGTTTCTTCAGCCGAGGCTTTCGTTGAATGGAACCGTTTCGGGTCATAGGCACTTAGTGCCGTCCCCTCGGCCGTTATTTCGGGAACAAAGTTCAAGATCCTTTCAGCCATTTCTAGAGAGTTACACAGGCACGGTGGCGAGCGGTGGCATGCATACGACAGAACTGTCAATAACGCCATCTGTCGCTGGCGACGAGCAATATATTGATTTGGGCAGTTTGAGGCGCTTCTCAATAGATCGTCAGAGTTTCAATGGTAAGCAAGCTGACTGGTGATAGAAGAATTTCATTCTTTGATATAGGGATTTTAATATCAGATCTTTTTTTTTAATATAACTAAATCAGCTTTATTGTTAGATTTCAATTAATCAGAGTTATAATTTATTTGTATCGTTTCAATTAAATAGATCTTGGATCGAAATTTGGAATGTCGCGGCCGCAATTCGGTCAAAGCGTTTCACAGCAAGGTTTCTTTTCATCACACGACAGCCTAACAGCACCATGTGTAACACGTGCCTCAAATCCACATGTAGCCAGCACTGCCTCCGAAATGGATTTGACACGAAAGCCACAACGACGGAAATCCCGGGGTCGGCTGAAAGCTGGCGAACAGCCTCTGCTCGGCTCATGGAATCGATCTGCAACGAGAGGCTCGCAAGATAATACATTGGGCACTGGCGCCCTAGCGTCCAGTAATCAAATAAATAGTGGAAATTATTGCAATGGAACTGATAGGTAAGAAATAGATAGCATTAATAAATCATAGTTATTTGAAATCTTCAGCATTTAAAATTGCATGACTGTTTCGTACGCTTTTGCTCACATAGCTGCTGAGAATAGAGCTTAACTTAAAATTGAAAGAATTATTAAACTTGTTTTCTTCCACCCTGCAAGTGTCAAAAAAAAACACATGAGGTATACATTTGTGCAGATCTAGTTGAATTTAAGTACGTCCGCGTACAATACGAGTGTGTTTCTTTATTTATTCCGGATAAGGAAAAGAATGGATGGAATAGACGAAATGTTTATCCAGAATATCCAGAATGGAATGAATAAAGAAACTAGAACAAAAAGAATGGCAATCCAGTTGTTCGGTGAAATGTCAAAACAATTGAAGAAATAAATGTTTTTCTTTTGGATATTTATATATTCTCAAAGTCAAAAGTTTAGTAAATTTTACATTAAATGCATAAAATTATACTCTAGTATATTAATTCGCGGTATTATGCTGTTTTTAAATAATTAACACCAATGTGAATCTGCCATAATTGAGGTTAAGAACGTCAATTATACTGAACGCGCCCAGTATTCTTTTTCTATTCTTTTTATTCCACACTTCACATGGAATAAAAAGAATGCATTCCAAACGTTCCGGAATGAATAAAGAAACAACAAAATAGTTTATCCGGAATGTTCCGTGGAATAAAGAAACGCAAAACTGGTATTCCGAATATTCTGGACATACCGGAATGAATAAAGAAACACACTCTACATGTTCGAAACTACCCAAAACTGCCATTTTCTACGCAGGTTTATTCCAATCCTGTCCTGTTCACGAATACACATTTTAGGTAGTTTTGGGTAGAAGAAAGCGCTCGCGAGAGAGTAAATTATTTCCTCTTCTTGCTAGTTTTTACCCGAGAAATTTCGTCGGGCAGAAAATGATAAGTTCGGTGTTCTATCAAAAAGCCAGTGCGAAATAAAAAGATCAACAACAAAAATACAAAATGGCTGCTGGTGCCAATTGGACTAGTGGATTTATAACCTGCCAAATGTCCAAATGGCTCGGCCGAATTCATTCACATGATGCAATTTGGCTCGGACGAGCCATTTGGCTCTATCGTGTATGGCCAGCTTTAGTTTTACTTTGTTTTTTTTTTTTAGTTGTGATTTGTTTTTCTTTGTTTTCATCTTATATTTTTTGATAAATCACTGAAACAAATGAAAAAATGTGTGCTAAATTAATTTTTTTTTTTTTTTTTCAATTTTAATTAAGAGTTTCGCTAAATATACTCCAATATCGTAGTTTTGTTTATTTTTTGGTGACGTTTAAAAATTGGCAGACATGTTTGGTTCAAAGCGTTCGTGTACTTTTGGACAATTTTCCTTCTCTTTGAGAGAATTTCATCCTCACTCTACAAAATTTGACAATTGGCTATTTTTAGTCCGGAAAGTACACGAATGAACCTTTTATAATAATTGGTGTAAGGAGACTCTACCAACCAAATCCAATAAATTGTATGTATCTAGACTAGATCTTTGATAATATCGTAGGTTATTTTAGGTAAAATCAACTCTGTTTTGTCTGCTTACTATGAAATATTATTTGGGGTCGACTGTTTTGCCAAGATTGTTCTTCATTAAATTGAGGGCGATTCTTGATTTTATTTTTAAAACAACAGATATCAGTAACACAAAGCTACTTTTTAGTTTTCGCTAAAAATTACTTGGGGAGATGCTTTTTTTTAAAATCATTATCATACGTAAGGCTACCAACGAAAACGGGTTGGGAACTCTTCAATGCTAAAATTTACCATCGATAGGTTTAGTGTTTCCTACCAAGAGATTCTTTCATTAGTATTCTACTTAAGATGTGAAACCTTATCGTTCGATTAATTTGTTTTTATCTTCGAGCAGCTGTAAGTTCTTGCCTAACAGTTAATGTTTAGAAGACTTTTGTTGCAGGTCATTCACTCAAAAATATTGTAGTAGTTCTGCCTACATTTTCGCGCATTAAAGCGTACCCTGCTATATTGTTTGAGCAAGGTTGAGAGTAAAACTAAACAAAAAGCAGTGCTGCTTAAGTGACTCCTATTAAAAGAAAACGCGGAAGTCAACAAGTGTACTATAACATTTGTATCATTCTGGCCATTGTATAAATAGAAGTGGATTTCACAAGTATGAAGTTTTCAATCAAATTATCAGCAGAAATATTCGTTAGGACTTAACATTATTTGATTGTGCCCTAATCTTGTCTATATATGAACTGAATTCTTGAATCCTTTTCTGTTGACGTGGGCTGCAGAAGGATGTCATCAGATGCTCGAGAACTTCTAAGTAACTCTTTAAGGAATGGAGTAATGCTCTTTATTTAGTCCTATATAATGTCCACTTGCATACATCCATTTTCTAACAAGAGAATTCTGGACTTTCGGAGACCTTTACTTCCTAACTCAAGAACCTTCTTCATATTGCAGGTGATCGGTCATATATTAGTAAGCAAATTCTACGCTACTATAATTGTGGCTGGAAAATATTGGATAATTTAAAAAGGATACTTTACTTGCCTCGAAAAGCTGTCCTATAGAATTAACTCTTGCGGTTATGTTGGTTATCGTTTGTTTCTTCGAACAAAAATAACTTACCAGGAACCATTACGGGAGGGTTTGGCGAACACAAAACAAATGACTCAGTAGTTCAGTATAGCTCATGGAAAATACCAAATATTTAAATAATTTCTTGTTTTCCACTTAATTAAAATAAATGAACACATATGCTTACATAAATTATGTAAGTAAAAAATGGAGTAAGTTTAAGCCCAATTTTGATTGCACATTGCAAAAGTGTTATTTTGTTAAAAAAAAAAAAATAATATAATATCCTATCCCCATTAACTTTTTCCTACCATCACTTTCTTTAAAGTCTCCAACTGAACTGAACATGAATCAAGGCTGTTTCACAATGCGACGAGGAAACGATACGTGAACGTGACGAGAGCTCGTCGTAGCTGTCAAACCAATTTCAAGCAATGAGAATATACCAGAGTATTCACAATAAAGCGTTTCTCGTCGTCCCGTCACGCCATGATTTCGAAAAATTGAAAAAAAGACGCGACGAGACGACGATTTTAATTTTGACAATTGAGAAGAGGACACCGAGCGTATCTGTATTTGTATTTATATTTATTAATTGTGTAGATAAATAAATAAAATACCGAAAATGGTGAGCAAATAAGTGTTTTTATTTTGCGACTAATTAATTTTGTCTTCATTAACATTCCCACCGTCTTCTTCTGCTCACTTTTGGTTTTTTTTGCTTTTGCTTTTTTGTAAATAAACACTCCCAAAAGTACTAAAAGCATTTTTTTTTAACATTTTCATTTTCTTTTTTTTTTTTCAAATTTTGTATTTTATTTCCCAAATTCACTGACAAACACGAATAATTCTACGCTGTCTCTGTGAATAACTCGCTGCATTGTGAATTGAGGAACGATGTTATAACGAGAAAAAGATGAAAGCGTTTCTCGTCACGCTGACGTCTCGTTTTCTCGTCGCATTGTGAAACAGCCTTCATTTCTTCCTCTCTATCAAAGTTTCATAAAAGGAAAAAGCGAAATTGAGCTTCACGCTTTTGGTATAAAGATTGGTGTGAAATGTGCTATAAAATAAAAACCTATAACACCAAACTTAGGCAACACCACCCTATTTAATTTAATGTTCCATTTTATTTTTTTGTTAAACTTCTATTTTCTCATCTATGTACATAATTTAATGGCCATTGCAGTATTCTCTTTAAGATTTTACCTACATAACGATTTTCTACTATTTTTTTAACGTCAACATTTTGCACACATCGATCGCTCAGTCTCTTTATTGATTGATCACCATCGCGATAACATCGCAAAAATTATTTAATTCTAAAGTATTTTTTTTTTTGGATCTGGCCAAGATAATATTCTATTTTTGTATTTCATTGTAAGATTAATCAATTAAAAGCTTAGTTAAAAAAAAGTCTTTGACATAAATTTATTTCAAAAAAAATATCGACTAACAATATCGGATACAAAAATACATTAAATAGTTCACGTTCACAAACATTTTTCTTGGTGGTAAACCTAATTAAAGTAAACTTTTATTATTATACAAAATCCCTATATAAGGAACGCACTTTTATTTACGAGTCAAAAAAGATTTTGATTTCAATTTTTGAATATTTTGCATCTCAGTTCTATAAAGATTGAGGCACTCATATATAGAAAACAATTTCTGCTCGTGCAAATAAAAAAGGAAAAATAATGAAGGCTTTGAAAATATATAACAATTCTATAGAAAACAACCATCAATAACATGCTATAGTACTCGAGCTTGTCACAATGGGGGAAACCCATCACTTGTGAAAGTGGGCGCGTTTTCCCAGTCAGTACATATATACATATGTAATTAAAATCAAAATCACATGATTTCCCCCAGAAAAAAAAAAAAAAAAAAAAAACAAATTAATCGTTTTCTTTATTCTTTCTGGAAGAGGACTAAGGAGTGTATAATTAAATTTGACTTAAAATATTCACTATGAAAAAGAATTACTTTTTTTTTGTGCGTTGCTCAGCCATTCGAGGAAAATTAAAAACCTTTATGATGAATCATATTTTTGTGTACGAAAAAGGGGAGCTTGTCTTTGTTTCAGGGGGAGAGGTTCTGGTTCTATTCTGAATAAATTGTTTTTAATTTAAGTCAATTTTATACGCGATTCAAAACGAAAATGAGCTTTCTATTTCCAATGTACCTACATATATTTTTGTTTAAATTAAAAATTTATGTCACGTCAAGTAATATAGAAATGAAACCCAGTGACTGACTTTATAAAGTGTCAACAATTCTTGTGTACGCTGTTTCTGTAATTATGAAACGGTAAAGGCCTTATAGAATAAGTACCTCGAATCAAAATGAAGTTTAGTACGTATATTTATTAAGGAGAAAAGAACATTGTGAACCTCTGAATATTAATACTGAAAGCAAATCAATAACTTATTATTTTTTTCATAACAGAACACTAAAAATATACCTGTAGAAAGCTTTGCAACCTACACTGCAAGTGTGTTATCACACAAAATCCTTTTATTTATTTCTTCATTTTATTTTCCAATTTACATGGAGATTATTTTGAATTCGGAACCGAAAATAACTTTTTCTAACTTTTCATCATGTGCCACGAAGCTTATATATTCTTTTTTGACTAATAGAAAGCAAGCAGTTAAAGTTGGTGACAGCTTGTCCAACTTTCTGCCTATTGTTACTGGTGTTCCTCAGGGGTCCATACTTGGCCCCTTACTTTTTTCTATTTACGTCAACGAACTTCCATCCTTAATTGATAACTGCTCTTGTCATTTGTATGCAGACGACGTTCAACTGTACCTAAGCTGTCCCCTTGGGTTAATTGAGCATGGAGCTTTTAGTGTTAATGAAGACCTTGTGAAAATCTTAAATTGGTCCCATTTTAAACCCTAAAAAATCTAAATGCATAGATATTTCCAGAAAAAGTCTAGCTCTTGATTACTTTCCGCCGATTGTGTTGAGCAATGCTCCCATCAAATATGTTGATACTGCCAAAAATCTGGGAGTTACTTTTAACCGCTTCTTGACTTGGGACAACCATTAAAACGGACTTGTTGGCAAAGTGTATGGTGCACTACGTGCATTATGGGTTACCCAGTCCTTTACACCAGTAAAAACACGTTTATATCTAGCAAAGACTTTATTAATACCGATTTTGCTCTACTTTGTAAAATTAGCTTGTAACTATCTTATAAGATATTGTATCTTACAGTTATTAAGCAATCTCGAAATAAATAAATAAATAAATAAATAATAAATAAAATTGAAAAATTTGACCGAAAATGTCGGAAGTCGTGAAAACCCCTCGAAAATAAATAAAAATTAGTCCTTTTTTGTGTTCGTTTTTCGTAGGTGCATAACTCCGCTTAAACTCATCTCATTTGAATAGAAAAGGACATTTAACATTTATAATTTAACTAGCGGACCCTGGTGAACGTTGTATCGCCTTATCACTTACAAAATATACCTGTTTTAATATACTATAAAAATATAACTTCAAATGCAAAAAATTCGCAATCGTTTTTATTTATTTTTAAACAATAAACTCTGACTTAACTAACATAAAGACTTATTTAGACTTAAGAGGGGTTTGCTATTTAAAATATACCTCATACCAGTTATATAATAAAATGTTAAGCTGTGGCGTACAGATTTTTAAATCTAACTAATATGCTGATAAAAAGTACGTATACGCCACAGTGACTGACAAATGCTTATTTGGTATTAACTTGAGAAAGACTTTACCGATTTAATTCATCTTTTTTTTAAGTTTTGTAATACTTTGTAGAAGGTTCTTAAGAAAATAAAAATTTAGAAAAATGCGCAGAAAATTTAATAATTTCAGAAAACTTAACGATTATTTTCAAATGAATGCTAATTTGTATGAGCATACCAAATCAACATAAAATTTCAGGAAATCCTAGGTGCAAGTCCGATAATGTTCAATGTACGCAAACGCGAACAAATTGTTTCCTATCTTCAAAAATTATTTGGTGTTTGAAAGGTGACATTTGGGGGATTGACTTAAAGGATGGCGAGTGTTCCAAAAGTTCAATAAAAATCGTTTCGGCAGTTTTGACAATATAATGCATAAAATATCGTAAAATTTTTGAAAATGTTTCCGGAACTTTGTTTGCTATTCTTATGTATACCTCTGAGTTCCCTCTTTGTTGAAGAAAGTTGACATTTTTTTAAATAATTTCTGTTGAATTTAAAGCATGTTTTTTTCAATTTTTTTAAAGCCTAGCTGCTGCAACATTCCATTTGAATTTGTTGCATTTGAAATTATATTATTTGTAGTATATTCAAAAAAAGGCGTATTTTGTATGTGGTAGGGCGATACAACGTTCGCTGGGGTCAGTCAGTTAAAAATAAAAATAGAACAAATATTGAGCAATTAAGTGGGATACTTTCCTATTTTTTTTGGTTGGTGAATCTACTTACTTTTAAATATCAGATTGTATATTTTTTTTTAATTTATTAGTAGGTATCTATCATGGACTGTTTGGGTTTCTTCTGTATCTCGAGTGTTCCATGCGACGACCGCTCAGAATGTTTGACCTGTAAAATTAAAATCAGCCACTAGAGATTTTACGTTGCATACAAAAAACCATAATTCAGATCTGGGGATTTAAAAAATAAAATTCTAATACTTTTTTTGAAAGCGGGACTTTTGTGTCTTCTTTGGGGACAGCAAGACACATAGTTTGAAAGCGAGACCTTAGATATGAATGAGATCAGTGTATTAAAATAATTTCAGTTTCTTAAAATTGCCTACTACTATTTTTGATGTATTTTTAAAAATGTGAGCATTTGGCAGATATTCGTGCCAAAAATCATTTCATTTATCACTGAATTTTAATCAGTTTTTTTTGAAAATAATAAATTTGTGTAACTTCGTTTTTTTTTTTTTTAATTTATTTTCAGACTAAACCGACGCTCTGGTTGTGCGACAACAGCTGGCGGCTGTAATCCAAATAGTGGAAACACCTCAAATCTACGCTTTCGCAATAGTACTAGCTCAGCGATGGCAGCCGGATCGGCGGCAAAATTCACATTCGTATTCGATCCGGCGGGCCGGCTCTGCTACTATTGGTCAATGGTTGTTAGTTTAGCATTTTTGTACAATTTCTGGGTGATAATCTACCGGTTCGCCTTCCAAGAGATCAACGGCAAGACCATTGTCGTGTGGTTCTGCCTTGATTACCTCTCGGACTTTCTGTATCTTGTAGATATACTCTTCCACTTTCGAACCGGCTACCTCGAGGATGGCGTACTGCAAACGGACTCCTCGAAACTCCGCCAACACTACATGAACTCAACGACATTCTACATAGATTGCCTGTGTCTACTGCCATTAGATTTTTTATACTTATCGATCGGTTTTAATTCGATATTGCGCTCGTTTCGTTTAGTCAAAATCTATAGGTTCTGGGCGTTCATGGACCGCACCGAACGCCACACGAACTATCCCAATTTGTTCCGGTCAACGGCACTCATACATTATCTCCTTGTGATATTCCATTGGAACGGGTGTTTATATCATATTATTCATAAGAACAACGGTTTCGGGTCCCGGAACTGGGTGTACCACGATTCGGAATCGGCCGATGTAGTTAAACAATATTTACAAAGTTATTATTGGTGTACGTTAGCTTTAACGACGATCGGTGATCTGCCCAAGCCCCGGTCGAAGGGTGAATATGTGTTTGTGATAATGCAGTTGCTTTTCGGTTTAATGTTGTTTGCAACGGTTTTGGGGCACGTGGCGAACATTGTGACATCGGTGAGTGCGGCGCGCAAGGAGTTTCAAGGTGAGTCCTATCTTTAACCTATATTATACTTTTGTTGTTGTTTCTGTAAATCAAATAAATAATATTTTTGATTAATTGTTCTTGTTCTGTTATGTGTGCTGAGAAAAATGATAAATGATATGCGTGAATTGATTGTACAGTTGTTCGAATAAGCATCTCCTCTCGAGTGGGTGGTTAGCTGAATATTTATTGTAGGCTTAATATAAATATAAATCCTGATTCGAACAATGGGATATGCCAGCAGACAATGTATCTCATTTATCATAATGTTTTTTTCCACACAGCTGCTGATAAGAGATGTGCTTGTTGATGGTGAATGAAAATTTAGTGGAAGTGAGGCGGAAAATTGCGTGTAGAAAAAAGGTGAATCTGACAGTTATTAGTCGAACAAAAGTATTCCCTAATCGTTTAGGGTTTTGGAACACCTTAACTCAAGAAGCAGTCATTTAATTCAATCTGAATGAAAATGAAGCATTAGGTGAATAAATGATTGTAAATGGAATTAAAACATTTAAGCAGGTCAGAATTATAACTTTTAAATTTGCTTTTCCAGGTTCCAAAGAGATTTTTTTTAATTTTTCACAAAGAATTATAAGATAGGTAATGATAATTTTGGCACATCCAATACTATAGAAATCTAGCCTTCACGATGTTTAATACAAACTGTATATAAGATAGGTTGGTATGAGACAAATTTTATTTCATTAATTCTTTAGTTAAAAAATAAAAAAGAAGGCGATACGTTTTTCAAAATCTTCTTCAACAAAAGTCTTCTATTTTGAATTTTTGATCACAATGGAAATAAAACCTAGGTGCAACTGTGCCAGTATTTAAATATACTTTTTTTAAAATGTTTTTGAATCTGTATTTGTTTGATCAACGACCTTCCAATCAACTTGAAAAAAAAATTGCACTACACAAAGGGTATTTCAGCCAAACATCTTGATGTTCTTAACTCCAAGCAACTCTGACTTTCTCATAATTTTTCTTTGAACATACATAACTACATATTTTAAGCTTTGTTTCTGTCGCCAGAGGCGTACCGCGAAAAAATTAAAATAATTTAAGTTCCATGCACACCAAACGCTATCGTGACTTTTTTAGTTTGAACTTTGAAGTGATGATTCTTTTTTTGCTTTCTTTTAAAGAAAACTTTAGTTTTTCTTTTCTTCTTTCTCAATGAAAGAAATTTGAAGAGGCAAGTAGGATTAAATCGTCATGGCTTCTTTTTTTAATTCTAAAAAAAAGTACACAAAGAGGTGCAACGAAGGGAAAGTAGGTATAGCTTGAGGACAAAATCAAAGGTAAGTTCCTAGAAGCAATTTCGTTTGGCTAATGGAAGTTGTTAGTAATAGCATAAGAGTGTAAAGAGAACGTGTTTGATGTGGGTAATTGCAATGGCATAAGAATAACGAACAAATGTGTGAAAGTAAAAGAGGAGTTTAAGTTTATGATAGATAAGTATGTTAGTGCACTCAAATACATAGAAAAGAGGAAATTATTGAACTATGTATGCATATTCTTTAGGAAATTGGTATTGAGACTTCTGACTTTCTATATTTTGCAATGAGAGACAAAATTTAATGCTTAGTTTTTACCTCAAGGCTACAAAGTTTTTAAAAAAGCTTTTTATACATTCAGTTAACAAAATCCGGTCGCAGTTAAATTTGGCGCGATTCAATGAACCCTTTGTTCTTTTAATGATCCATCAAAGCAACAAAAACATGGCTTTAGTTTTGTGAAGTTTAATTAATGATGATGTTGGCAAATTAGAGATATTAACTGAACGAATTCTTTAATTCGTAACGGAAATTCTATTGAGAATTAAGGATAGGTATGGCTAGAGTTACCCTTTCGGAAAATGACAAAAGGGGGATTTTGGATTCTGTTAGGGGGGATAACTGCGTCCCAGGGGGGGTACAAACTTAAACTAGCTTTATCACCTTTTTTTTTTATTTTTAATAAAAAAAAAATAAAATAATAAATATTTATTAGCTAAAACGGGAGAGTTTTAAGTTCTAACAATAACAAGTTGCGAAAGTCTTGCTTGTACTCAGAAACAGAAAATACTTGGATTTGAAAGTAGGCAAAATAGCCTCAGTACTGAAGCTACTAGTAGTATTAGTGTAAAAACTTATTTGGTCAGGGGTTGCTAGTGTGCGGAGAATTATAATTAAAAGAAACAAGGGACAGGCTCCACAAAGAGCTCAGCAGTATAAAGATATTGCTTTAAGATGAAGAAAAACTACGGATGTGTGAAAAAGAGGGCATTTGGGCCCCCATTTCTCATTTTTTGTCGTGGGGGGGGGGGAAATAAGGGAGAATAGTAAGAAATAGTATATACCTACAGAAATAATTTTAAATTCAAATTTATTGAATAGAATTTCATATAAATATATGAAATCAATTGAACTGAAAAAATAATATTTATGTAAGTTCACAGGTCAATAACTTTGAGTAAGTGTCCTCACCAGCTTTTATTCTATTATGAAGGTTCAATAGATGAAATGCACAACTTAACGAGAATAATAATAATTATCGTTTAATGAGTAAATGCATGCCCTTTCAATATCAATTTGTTTCGCACTCACATACACACAATTATTCATATATGTAATATATGTATAGATACTGACTGCTCATCATCATCATTGATGTAAATAATATCCTTCTTGAATTTACGTGTAGGCGAGAGTATAACTATATGATGCATATGTGCATTATTGATGCAAGGCGATTAGTATTTCACAACTTGAATATTAATATGTTGCAATGATTCAAATGGAAAATGATTAATTTCAATATATTTGCAATTAAATGATATGTTTTAACTATCGTTGAGGAGGCACAACCTTCTCAGGAACTTGCCCCAGCATAGTACTAACTATGGATTGCATGAACCTTTAACTTCATTATATAAATTTTTGATTTGATTGTAATTTGGTTTTATTCTTAAATTCGTTTTTATAAATGTTTTTCTTAGTGTGCGTTTTATTCTATAGTTTGTTGGCTAATAATTAACAATGCATAAAGTGTGTATGTTGGCAAATATTTCGTTGCGGCTTAATTTAAGCTCAATTCGACAAAGATCTGAAAGATAGTGTAAAAAATAAATTCAGTTAATTTACAGACGAAATAAATACATAATACATAAATAAGTTTTATTAGTAAGGGTTTTAAATAAGAAAATAAAATAGCAAGTCTAAAGAAATCAAATTGAAACACCAATTTTGAGAAGGGAATAAATCCATTTGATCTAATTTTTCAGGAGACTAAAAAAACTTCTTCTATCCTCTTTATTTTTCATTTCCTGGATGTTTGACGTATTGATGATTTAAAGAGCACTATATGATTTGAATCATATGCAAAAGACATGTTGTTCCTATCTGTTCCTGGTAGCCAGATATACCGTCTTAGGTTAGGTTAGCTTAGGTTAGGTTAGAGTGGCCGTCTAGATGTTGTTGACTCACTTAGACCCCAAGGGTCCATTGTGATACCACTAAAGAAAGTTACCCATGGGAGAGTTATAAAATCAAGCAAACTATTTTGTACTTTTAGATAAGAATATACCGTCTTAAAAAGCTTGGATTTATTTCCTTCTTAGAACTGAAAATTTTAAATTTTAAATTTTAAAATTTGAGTTTGAAAATCAATTTTTCAAAAACTATTTTCTCGAATAATTTGAATCAAAAATATAATAAAAGAACAGACTTTTTGCTTTAAAAAAAAAAGTAAAGCATGACATTGTTAGTGTTGCCGTTGTTTTTTAATGATTTGTTTTCTATTTTAAGTCGATTTTTTTTAGAAAATTGCCCCTCACGCCTAAACGTGGGAAATAGATAAAAAGACCCCGTCATATACGAATTTTCTCTTGTCTTAACTCAACCTACACGCTCAAGCTTTTTGTCACACCTTAGGTGAATCACACCAATTGTTGTGAAAATTACCGAACGCGATTGATTTATTATTAATAGAATTTTAGGATGTTATTACGATGGCGGAATTGCAATCCGCAAACTCAAACAAATTAAAATAATAATTAAAATGAAATAAAAGAAGGTAAATTGCACTCGACCGGCGTGCGTCGCGACAAGACAAGGAAATAAATAACAAATGTCAAGGGAGATGGGTGCGTTCGATAAATTTCGCAACTGACAGCAATTAAAGTGCTGCCACCCAGTAGCTCAGGTTGGGGGTGGGTTGAATTGAATGTTAACTTTATTAATCGAACCCGATTAATAAAGTTGAAATCAAACCGAATTAAATTATTAATTAAAATAAATATGAAATTAAAGTCCAGGGGTGTACCTAAAACAAAATGGGCGCCAGGAAGTTTTGTGGTACTTACCATCACCTTTTGGAAGAAATGTCGAAAAGAAAGTTTTCCAATGAAAATAAAAGAATAATTTAGTTTACCTGAATAGGATTTTTGAATTTTTTTTATTGAATAGGATCTGGGAAACCTTTATAAGTATAGGTATAAAACCCAGAATTTTTTCAACAACAAGAAAATTAACAATTGTTTTTGGGAATTGACAGAGGGTCAATTTTCCCAAAAATAGCTTAGATAAAATCGCAAAATGCGCCAAAGTAAAATATGCAAGAACAAAGGTTTGGTCACAAAGGACACAAAGGAAAGTCACCTTGGGAAAGTTCCCGAAAAGACAACGGTACGAAACGGTCGCGGGTCTCACAGTTTTGAGATAAAATAGCCGAGGGACAAAAGCCAACCGAATCTTTTTTAATCAAAAACCAATTAAAACGAACGAATAAAATGTTAATCAAATTACAAAAAAAACACTCTACTTATCTTTTTTTTTTTTTTTAAGAACTCCTACTCCTTCCTTCTCCTTTTCCTTTATCTTTTCGCCCCGTTCTGACGAAAATCGACACCAGAAAACTCCTCTTTCGAAACAAATTTCAGATTTATTTTCACAAAAAAATTATTTTCACTCAAATAACTTTTTCCACAATTTCCAAAATTCTTTTCAACCTTTTCTGAATTTTTCCTCCTTTTTCCACAATCTCTATTTTTTTTTTCAACTTCTGTCGGCTATGCTTGACAACCAAAAAGTATAAGTGAAAAAAAAATCATTTCTAAGAAGGAAATAATTCCCTGGATTTGTTTCTTTTTTAAGGCTTATGCTTTATTAAATCAAGTATATCTCGATAGTGAAAATGGTTTTTGTGTCATTTTGGTTATATATGTATATTTTTACGATGATTTATAAACTTTAAAAGAGTTAAATAGCTAAAAAAGTTTTCTTTTTTTTAAAAGTTTTTCCAATAAACCCATTAAGTCTGAACGTAAAAAAAAAAACTGAAAAGAGGAAAGGTTTTATGCAGTTAAGCTCTTAAAGCCTAGTAGATACCGTACAGTTCAGGTGTAAATGAAATTTAAATTACAGCAGCGTGAAATACTTTACATTCCACAGCTTCTATTTGATACCATAAAGCGAGGCACCTATTTCATTGTTAAAGGTAAAAATTTTCTTGCTCTATATATAGAAATTTTGTTCCTTTGCTATTCCTTAGATTGGGAAATGCATTCATTTTTCATTTATTCGTATGGAGATTATGTATTAAAAAAAAAATCCTACCAACATTAAAAAAAATATTTTTAGACTGTTAAAACAAGTTTTTTTTTTTTTGAAAACTCAATTTATGATTCAAAAAATAGATCTTTTAAACAAGAATCACAGTACCTACCGCAAACATAGATGTAATAACTTTAATCAAGCTATATTTTACATCCTCGCATATATTTGTTGTTGGGTTTATAAAGAAAGATGTAGGTATTACATTTTTTGTCAAAAATTGTTTGATTTCATTTACGGTAAAGTAGTTTTTTTTGTATCCATTTAGCTTGCTAAATAAGAGCATCAAATTTGAAAAAAGTATTTAATTATAATTCTATTTAAAATTATTAAATTTTATATTAAATTATTATTTCTGCAATATCACCTCCTTTGAATATCAAGTACATACGAATCAATTAAAAAAAACTTAGTTTTAAGTAAAATAATTAAACAGTTTAGAAAAAATATTCCTTGAATTTTGTTTTCAATTGTTATACCTATACGTAAACGTTTCATTGGAAAACATAAACGTTGATAACTTTGCCGTAAATTGGAGAATTAATTTGGGTCATCAATTTTATATATAAAATGAACTAACCGAAGTAAACTTTTTAAAACTTTAATTTTATGCCTTTGTTATCCATATTTTCTTTGGAATTATTATTCTCTTTGCCTAATAGGTATTCCAAGCTTAATTCTGGGTCGTGCGTCGTATAACCATAGCCGTAGTCATCGCTGCTAGACAAAGTTCTGATTAAAAGTTGGCAGTCTGTCGACGAGCTCTCACAAGTTGTGAGTTTTCTAATTTAACGCGTCAATTCATTTTTCTACCATACCCCACTATCTAAACTACATACATATACATATACACACAGGAATATAAAAACCTGTGCTGGATACCCTTATTCTTCCTACCTCTCAACACTCAACACTTTATATAATTAATTTAAACCTTTTCGCATTCTGCTGTATCTCAATTGTGACTACCTAACCAACCACTTTAATGGATGAAGCAAAAATACAGTGTTGCCAATTGAGTTGTTAGAATAATTTCTGTAACCGATATTTTTTTAACAGTTTTTAAAACTAAATTATTTTTATTTATTGAAAAAATATTTCAGACAGCAAAAAAAAAAATAATAAGAATTTCAAATTTTTTTATATTTTGTTTTAATCTTTTACATATCAGTTGGCAACAATGCCCCAGTCCTTTTGAATATGAAAACAAAAAGAAGCACCCATCCCCCTTGCGAAGGTTAAAAGAAGTTAAACAAAAATGTAGCAGATTCTCTTGAGCAGATTAAACCGAATGCCGACAAAGTTTACCCTGACTGATGATAGCGCTTTTGACATGTGTACCGAGGATATAAATTGTGTGGCCTGTCATCCTCATACAATGGATGAGAATGATTCGGTGTTCCGTTTCCTTACATAATCATATCTCACCTATTTCCACAACCCCACACTCCCTATATTCCCTTCGCTTTATTTATCATTTTTTCACTCAAGACTCACAGGGTTATAGACTAATGCTAACTCGCATTGAGATCCTTAAGTGTTCGAATTCGATGAAGGAGTGTATGAAAATAATAATATTATATTGGTAACGAACGAACAAATAAAAATAAACGAAAAAAAAAATCTGACAGGACTCCAAATGAAGGATGTGAATCAATATTATTATCGGCTTAATGGAGCGGCAGGATTGGATTAAGATTTACGTTTGCTGTCTAGGAACTTACGTATGCAGTGACAGGGCTGTTAATGGTGAGATTGAAGGTGTCTGGAAAAATAAAAGTGCTTATCAACCCCTGATGGGAGTTGCCTCTGATGCCACTGTCTCCGTTCCTGACTCCGTCCCGTCGGTCGTCGTGTCGTCGTTACTTCGCTTATTTATCAAATAAGTGAGAGTGATGAGGAACGTGCCTTATGATTAACGATAAGTGGGTCGGTGAATAGGTGCCACATGAATAGTAATTCATTATCATCTATGTGTTTGTTTAGATGATGAGAGCTTGATTGTAACATGTGTCGTACAAGCGATTGGATTTATCATCAAAATGATGTAGGTACAGATTGATTTGGTGGTTGTTCTGATGTTTTGTCTATATCTAGTTTTATAGCCAATAGCTGACTATATTTTCATTTTTGCTAGGTATTCTGAATTTATGATTATGTATCTAAATTTTTCTTTTCTGAGTTTTATGTAATAATTCAAAAAATGTTAAAGTTATGTAATACAAAATTTGAGAGGCATAACTACTTCCCTTAGTAAAGTAAAATTAATAAATTAAACATTATATAACTTATGCATGTGTCTTTAAAACTTATAGACTTGATGAATTTACTTAAAGTTACTTGAAAGATCTGTTGTTGAAACATCATCGATCTGAGATACTGAAGCTGTGCGCTCACTAGGGCTGGCATGAGATGAGACCAGGCGGTACTTTTGTTAGTCTCGTCTCGGTCTCGACAAAATCGAAAAATTTCAGTCTCGTCTCGGTCTCGGTCTTGGTCTCGCCTAACCAACTCTCGTCTCGATCTCGGTCTCGCCTTTTTCTCGTGATAATATTAATGTGCCCGTCTTGTCTCTGTCTCTGTCTCTGTCTCTGTCTCTGTCTCTGTCTCTGTCTCTGTCTCTGTCTCTGTCTCTGTCTCTGTCTCTGTCTCTGTCTCTGTCTCTGTCTCTGTCTCTGTCTCTGTCTCTGTCTCTGTCTCTGTCTCTGTCTCTGTCTCTGTCTCTGTCTCTGTCTCTGTCTCTGTCTCTGTCTCTGTCTCTGTCTCTGTCTCTGTCTCTGTCTCTGTCTCTGTCTCTGTCTCTGTCTCTGTCTCGCTCTCGGTCTCGGTATCGGTCTTTTTCTTAGCCTTGGTTTCTTTCGTGTTTTTTGGTGGTAAAAAGATGTAAGATAAGACGCCAGTTTAGATTGAAAAGATAGAGTACGATATCTCGGCAGTTTGTTGGTAAGAAAAATGCGGGCTGTGGAGTCTTGTGTGAAGCACAAAAAAAATGTATAAAACAGACTCGTGAATCTGTTTTTTCTTTTGTTGTTGTTTTAAACAGTGAAATTGTAAAATTCTTGTTTATTCTTTTAATGTATCGAAAAACCTTTTACCGGCGGGGAAAACAAAGTCTGAAAAACGAGCGATTTCTATTCCAACGACATATGCATACGTATTTTTCTCTGAATTTTCGCAGTGCACCTGAGTATAAAACTATGTACATAATGTGGTTCGATATTTTAACGTGCATAGAATATTTTATTTTTCGCATAAAAAACTTGTGAATATTATAAAAACTGAACATGAGTATCTACTAAATATAATTAAATAAAAAAATATTTCTTCCAGCGAAAACCGAAACCAAACCACCGAGACCAGCGAGACTCTCGGCGAATTTCAGTACCAAAAATACGGTCTCGTCTCGGTCTCGTCTCGGGTGCTTTTAAAGTAGTCTCGTCTCGGTCTCGTTGCCAGCCCTAGCGCTCAACTATACAGAAAAAAAAATACCTGTTATAATTTGTGCTATATAAACTCTAATATACAGGCTCCAAATTGAAAATAAAGCATTACATTTTTTACTTGAGATATATTATATCGGACATGTTTATGATTCGTCAAAAATCGACCTGGGGATTTAAATCAAACATGACATGACGATGACATATAGAGCACGAATAATGTAGGTTCCATAATTTTTCTTCCCTCGCTGTCTGGCTGTCTGTCTGTTCCTCGACCTGCTGCGTTTCTTTAAATTTTGAACACTAAATAAAAAAAAAAATGTCAAAAAAAAATGTGTATACCTACAGGGTAACCTTGCCACCAGTCATAGCAGGTCTTAAATTTTTTCAGAAAAATTTATAAAAAAAATAATTCCTATTGTGGTCAGGCAGGAAGCAGGATTCGAATAATTTTTTTTTTTAAATCTTTTGACTTATCTCAAACACCTTCACTCTTCCATTACCAATGATTGATTTTTGTAATTTTCTTGTTTTTTTTTACTTTCACTTTTTTAAATTAATTTTTCAGTACAAAAATTACAAAATATTTATTTTTGCAAAAGTTTGATTATCTCTTAAAAAAAAATAGAAATGTTCGAGAACTTACTTTTCAAAATAGTATAACTTAGGTTGTGCGTACAACAACAGCTTATTCAAAAATCTAAGATGAGCTGACTTTCTCGATTAGACAATTTCATATAAAATTACTCTAATACATGTACAAAATTTGTTAAATTGTAAAAGGGTTGAAAAGGATTAATTCTTTTTTTTTTACTTTTCTTTGAGCTCAAGACTTCCTTTATAGAGTTTGTCCTTTCTCGTATCGTCTAGAAAATTAATCTTTCAAATAGTAGGGTCATAAACAATGTGAAAATATGCTATAATAAGGCCCCAGTTATATAGCTATCATTTATATTTTTGTCTCTCCATGTTGAAGCACTCTTAGAAAGAAAATTGATGGCATTTTGACGAACGGAATTATTCACAGAAAATTTTTCCTCAAAAAAATATTTAATATATTTTAAAACTTTCCAATGAACTGCTGATTTTTGTTCCTGCAAAGTGGAAACACAATCGTTCCAATGATATCTGTTCTCATCTGTCATTATTTCGTTTAATAATCAAATCTAACCTAAAAATAAATTTTTCATGTGGGAAGGGCACCAGAGATGTTTTCAATGACACCCAAGTTTCAATGATTGCTATAACCGACTTGTCAAAAATAATTTTACCATTTCACTGATTTGTGTTTTCAATGAAAGCTATAACTGGCGCCTAATGGTGGATTTACATGTATCTTCATGCGAGTTCTTCAAAAAATAAGAGATACAAAATACAAAATGTATGTTTGTTGGATAGAGAGAGAAGAACAAAATGCAGAGATCTTGATTATAGGAACGCAGATGAAGATTATAGCGAAGACGAACATGTTCATCTTCATAGTGGTGCTCTTTCACACATTCGGTTTTTTGGTATGACTCTATCCCGCTCTACTTTTCTTGATGTTTGCAGATGCAGATACATGTAAATCCATCATAATTCTACAAAACAATTCTTATGATCTTTATTTGTATATGATATTAATCGTCCACACACGGTCACATGCAATAACTTCTTCTTCTTTCTTTTTTTCGGCGCTGTTATGATCTCGATGTCGATCGAGAGGATCATAATTTTCCCACGTATCTGCTTCACACTAGTAAACCGCCTGTGGGGTTCGCCAGGTTGACCTTAGAAAGCGGTGGCAAACCTCCCGGTTTTGTATTGTTCAATTACTGCGCCTAACTGCATGCTGGTGTTTTTGCATTTGCTTGTACCAGGACTTTTTAGACCTGCCTTTCTTCGGAACGTTGTATGATATTGCTTTTTAGACGGGGTTCTCAGGGTCTCTCTTATGAAAATGGCAATACCAACTGAGTCAGTTGAGTTCTCTATTTTTTGAGAGATGGTATTCTTAACATGTAGACTTCCTCGGATCTTCGTACTTCTAATTCAATCAAGCTTTGTAAATCCTGCTGTCATACGAAGCATCTTCATCTCAGCTGCCGTTAATTTACTGTCATACTTTCTGTATATTGTCCAACATATGTGAGTCCTGGACGCACAACCGCGGTATAGAGCCTTCCCTTCAGCTTAGGGGGCATTTTTCGGTCACAGAAGATAGTAGAATTTTCCCGCCACTTCATCCACCCTACGCCTACGCGATGATTGATATCGTCATCACAAGTAGCTTCGCTATTGATCATAGATCCCAAATTATTAAACTTTTCACACTTGGGAAGCACTACTCCATTAAAATAAATGTCAGGAATAGGCCTGTGTGGATCAGAAGCATAAGTATTCTGTCTTTTTCGCGCTTATGCGGTACCCACTTCCTTTCACAACATCCATCCATACGACAAGCGCTCGTTGCAGGGATGTAGGAACTTCACTTATGATGGCCCCATCATCAGCAAAGAATAACTGATAAACTCTTGGGTCCGTCACTTTACCTTCAAGAAGGCAATCAAGGATTGTAATAAAGAGCGGAGGACTCAAGACGCTTCCCTGGTGTACACCTACTGTGATTTAGAATTCTTCAGTGGACTTCTCCAGCTGGACAACTTACTTTAGTAACCGCTCCATCATACATGTCCACAATTATGCGCACGAAGGTTTCTGGAACTCCTCGTTGCCTGAGACCCATATCAGATCTCGAGGTTGTCGATCGAATGCTTTTTCAAAATCAACCAAAACGATATGCAAATCCTCCAAAGAATCGTTTTTCCATAATGATCCTAATACTTTGGATTGCATCTGTGGTTGACTTAAAAAAAAATAAATAAACACAACAGCTCATGAAGAACTAGGGCCTAGTGACTTACAACTCTCAACCATTCCTGTGTGCGTGTCTGCAGCAATAGAGGGGACCCACAGTTTATTGCCGAATCCGAACGGCTAACGAGCGGCACTTTTCTGTGACAGGAGATATACTCTTGGAGGATTTGTCAATTCCTCGCAAGAGGCAGTAGCCATTTTTTCTTTTAAATAAATAGGTGGCGAGGCTGGGGATCGAACCTTAGACCTCCGGCATGACAGTCCATCGCACTAACCATCACGCCACGGCTACTACACTTACTCGCGACAAACCCGCACTGGTCATCAGACAGCCTAATTATTTTTCGCAGTCGGCTACCCAAGACTCGCTCAACGATCTTCATGGTGTGTGTGCGACATGAGCTTAATCGAATCGTCATTATCATAGCTTCCATTGATTAGGCATTCGATCACCTCTTATAAGCTTGGAGACAAAAATCATGAGCCATTTGAACCCGATGTCTCCCATATTTTTCCAAAACTCTGAGGATATTTCGTCTGGTCCAACAGCTTTTCCTTTTTTGGAGTATTTAACCGCCTCACTAACTTCTTCGACTGTGATGTCGGATACTTCGCTTAAGTTAGGTGAAGCTATTGGAAAGTAAAAACTAAACTTATAAATAACCAAATTTACATTATATTTATAAAATCGCCGCACATAGGGTACCTACCTACTCAACGATATAAAGTTTGATAATTTACATAGTTTGATGATTGAAGCAAGAAATAACGAACGTTTAAACTTTGAAGAAGTTATTTTTTATAAAATGCCTGAAAAAGTCATAAAAATAAGTTTTGAACTTATCGACTGCCTTTATATTAAATAAAACAAGTTTCAAAAGCAACAACAAAAAATTAAACAAATAACCCCGCACATTTATTTACAATGGCTCCTTCCCTTTGTTCCACTTTTTATTTAATAAAGTAAATTATCATCGCCTCTTGTGATTAATGAATCCATTTTCAACTATTTAAAACCATGACTTTGAGTCATTAATTAAATTCCATAATTAAAGTTTGCAAAAGTATGAGGAACTTTTCAAAATTTCCAACAAAATCAACTATTGTTTTTAACATAAGTCATATTTTCGTTTCTGGTTCAATTTAAGATATTTTTTTTTCTTTCAGTCTTTACTTTAAGTTTGGCTCAACATAGAGCATTCAAAATTTTTCACTTCGCTTTGGAAAACTTCTTTCTCTCTTTCATTTCATTAAAGATTGAACAAACAACTTAAAATTTTGTTCTAGATATTTATAGAAAATTCCTTACAAAAGCAGAGAGGCATCAAGGATCCTTTATATACCTACCTTCAAATAGGACGTCTACACTGCACATGGCTATTATTTGATAATGGCTGAGGCTATTTACCAACTTGTTCAAGTCTGAATTAATTCAGTTGTTTTGCTAGAAGAAGGATAAGCAGTTCCATTGCCATGGCATAGAATAGAATGGAACCGAACCAAACAAAAAGAAGGACCTATGTACCTCTATATTATGCTTGTGTAGAAGAGGAAAATCAGAGTGAAAATTAGATCATTGCCAATGGCAGGGGAGGTGTTTTCTGGTTCCTGGCTGCTGGTTTCTAGCAGAATGTTGAAAAGCACCAACCGAGGCAAAACTTTGTCTTTTACATTAAAACGCAGCATTGAAAACTGAGAACATTGTCCTTGCCATCGTCGAAGTCGTCGTGCGATGTGTATTTTGGAGTCCTTCCGAATCGAGTTTCGGTTTATTATAACAAATACAAATAACGCCTGCTTTGGTACATCAGTACGGGGGTAGCTATATGAGATGGAGGGACTTTGGAAGCATGCGGTAGCAACAGCAATAGCACCAGCGGTCCTCAGATGGTTTCGTCTGTTGCTGTTCTGCGATGTTTTCCCTCAAATTCTCCTGGTCATTGAAGAGTGTTAAATAAATTGGATAAGCATTAAGTTTGTACTTTCTATGACGTTAAAGTTTAATTAGCACTGCTTCATTGTTCCGTAGCAGCAGACGTCGTTTTCGTGTATAACTTTTGATTCACTTACGTTGCCTGTTCAATATTAATTGGTCCAGAACTTGATTTCATTCAAATAAATATTATTACCATCAGCAGAATATTTAGAAGAAACAAAAAGTAAAAAAAAAAAAAACAATATTAATTTAGGGATAACGATTAATTTAGGGATAACGATAATTCTTCCTTAAATCGTTCTTTGTGTTGGTTAATGTTCCATGATAAAGTCATTAAAATATTAAATCAGCTATGGCTGATAGAAAGGGGTTAAATTATAATGATTTGGTTTTTATTTTTATCATGAAAAAAATTAATAAGCAAAGAATTCTTTAATGATTTAATTCTTTTTAAATTTTTGTTAAGGTATTTCAAATAGAATTTATGAATACTTCTTGCTTATGTACTTAACGGGTTATCAAATGGTGAAGGATCTGCTTGGGGGTAACTGCAGTAAAAGCAGGATAAAGATTTTATTTGTGCCTGTCATGCTAAAACCTGCCTTTCATATTCTTTGCTCTAAAACTAGTTTAAAGAAATAGCATGCGACAAGGAGACTTGCTGTAGTAGCCGTGGCGTGATGGTTAGTACGATGGACTGTCATGCCGAAGGCCTAGGTTCGATCCCCAGCTTCGCCACCTAATAATTTTTAAAAATAAGTACAGTGTGGTCGAACAAATTATTAGATCTATTATTGAAAAAATTAAACATTAAAAATTAAAAAAAAAAAGAAAAAAAAGGGGTGGCCCCGGAGCAGTGGAAGAAATGCTTGACTGCTAATCTGGATGTGTGGGTTCGAGCCCCAGTCTAGGCAGCATTCTTTTCTATATTCCCTCAACTGAACGCCACCCCTGGGATTTCATGAGTTAATCAAAACCTTATTTCACAGTCCACTGTGCCAACAAAAATCTATCCTATTCTTCTATTCCTTCTAACATTGCCTAATTTATAAGACCCTAGGTCTTACTGGCATATATATGTTAATTAAAAAAAAAAAAAAAAAACCGTTCATAATTAGTACGATAGTTTGGAATAAGTATGGAATCAAGAAAATTCCCGAAGCTTCTTTGGGGAATATTAAAGTTAATACGAGACAAAATGTGCAATGAGTCTATACTTCCCTTTATAAGTTTAACAATGAAGCACTTGTTCATTTTTATTTTTATGAGAACCATAATGGAGTGACCAAATCTGACAAGCATATTCGAGGATGGGTCTCGCAAATGTAATAAAAAGCTGTTTAATAAACAAAAGGATCAGAGAATTGTTTTGATTCTCTCTTAATCCAACCAAGAATTGAATTGGCTTTATTAGTTTTGGAGTTAATGTGCGATATGAACTCAAGTTTTTGGTCAAATAAGACACCAAGAACAGTCACTTCACGTTCTCGTGACAATAGTACACAATTTAACAAATAGTTGAAAGAAATTAAAGACAATTTTCTTGTAAAACTTATAGTTTTACATTGAGCTATTAATAAGAATTAAACAATTACGAATACCATTCAAAAAACAAATTAAGGTTACTTTGCAACTCTTTACAATCACGAGAATTTGAAATAGTTTTGAAGATGGTAACATCATCCGTCGTCGTTAATAAATAAAATAAAAAGTACAGGACCTAAACGGCTTCCCTGTGGTATTCCAGAACTAAAGTTAAACTTATTTGATTCGCAACCGTTAAATAGTGTCGAGTTAGATATATCAGTTAAATAAGATTCAAGTCACATTACAAACTGAACTGATTGCTAAATCCCAATTTGCTTAATTTAAATATTAAAGGATGATGCCAGTATTTGTCGAACGTCTTACTAAAACGATATTTTAAACGAGTCAATACAATTTTCAGCAAATTCCATTAAAAAGGTTACAGTAGATAACGTCCTTTTGTATAACCATGTTGATTTGGAATGGAACTATAAATGATTTGACATAAAACATAAGGATTTACAAATAATTGCCTTGAAAAGTTTGGAAATAACCGATAATCGAGCAATAGGTCTCTATAATTTATAATTTCATCTTTTTTGCCTTTCTTATGTAGAGAAATTGTAAAGGAATTTTTCTAAATAGATGGAAATATAGAAGAAGGCATTGATAAGTTAAAAAGAACCGATAAAGGTAACGAGCCAGGTACCAACATAACTTTTCTTATATAAAATAACAGAAATAAATACTCTATGACTTTTAGTTCGGTAGGCTTTGTTAATTCAAAATAACTTTTAACGGCCATACAAATTATCTATCCGTCCCTGTGCAACCACGTAGCCAGAGGGGAAGCTTGAGGGGCTGAAGCCCCTCCTAAAATGATTTTAATATAAGAAAATCCTTGTTTCTCTTAATAAGACAAAATTCCGAAGTTCTTTTTAGAAATATTATTTAATCCGCATCGCATCTTGGCAAGAACTTATTTAAAATTGAATTTCGTAAAAACAAACAACACGTTATAATCCAGAAACATAATCTACTGAGGCCTTCTTCATATTAGAAAAAGATACAATGTAACTTTTCTCAAGCTTAAATACTTTAACATTCACCATCAGATTAATAGAACCTAAGATATCATTTTAAACTAACCTTATTAGCCTTTTATAATACAAATTCTATATTTGCTACTGAAAAAATCAGCCAGATTTAAATGACCTTGTTAAATAATAGCTTTTAATGGTCTTTAGTCAACAAAAGTCATGATGAAAAGCCAAGTTTTGGTTAAAGCTATAAAGCAAGCCCCCTCTGAAAAAAAAATCCTGGCTACGGACCAGTCCCTGTAATCAATCTTGGATCGATCAGTTACTACCTTGAGAGAGCCATTTAAATACATTAAGATCTTCAGTTCATATATCTAGTGTGAACTGTGTCCAACAAGATGATTCCTGCTAAAAGCGTAAAGATTTGCCGATTAACTGGCTGAACAGAATGGTGACGAACACAACAGAACGTAGCCGCATACGGAGCTGCAGCCGGAAGACGGAAGAGTTCACCAACTTTTAACTTTTCACGTACGACACTTTTGACGTTTCAATTTGTATGAAGAAAAAAAATCAACTTTTTGGGTCGGAAGAAAATATTGTGGTTATTTGTATCGCAAAACAAATTATGTATTAAAAGGAAAATTATTGGAAACAAAAAATGTGAATTCTGAGCTTGTACACAAGAATATTCTTTTGTTTTTCTTCAAAATACATTCAAAGCTGTACAGCTGCATTGTGGACAGGTAAAAAAAATAACGCGCGACACTTTTTGACAGCTCTTCCAGTTCCGTCTGCGGCTCCAGTTCCAGCATTCTATTCTGTTCCGGCAGTAAAGTGTAGCAGAAGTGTTTATAAGCGACTCATACAGTATACTTCGGATTGGATAATTATTTCCTATAGTGTTTTAATATTTTGTCACTGGCAAGTTTTGTAGCTGTTAGAACGTAAAAAAAAGTCTCCCCCCCCCCCATGAAGGATCTGATAGTTTTAATTGCATAGATTATAAAATCTTTAAAAAAGTCATTTAACTTAACACAAAAAAGAAAACGATAGATACGCTTATTTTCAATTTAACTAGTATAGAACATACTGATACCATCAAAAATTATAATCCTGCATTCATAAAACACAATAGTAGCCGTGGCGTGATGGTTAGTGCGATGGAATGTCATGCCGGAGGTCTAAGGTTCGATCCCCAGCCTCGCCAACTATTTATTTAAAGAAAAACGGCTACTGCCTCTTGCGAGGAATTGACAAATCCTCCAAGAGTATCTCCTGTCACAGAAAAGTGCCGCTCGGTAGCCGTTCGGATTCGGCAATAAACTGTAGGTCCCCTCCATTCCTGCAAACACGCACACAGGAATGGTTGAGAGTTGTAAGTCAATAGGCCCTAGTTCTTCATGAGCTGTTGTGCCATCAAATTTATTTTTATTTATTTATTTTATTCATAAAACAAACGAAACACGCATAAATGTTTTGTCTTAATTCTCTCAAACTAATATACATTAGGTTTAGTTTAGTTTTTTTTCCCATATTTTCCTCTGACAGCAGCTTAAAATATACTATTTCAGATTTAGGATTAACGTAAATTAAACTACAATATGGGTAAATGACACTATTTTGTATTTTTCGCTATTGAAAAAGAAGTAATGTTTAAAGGACGTCCCGTTTGGAATTTCATAAATTATAAATGCAAATTAAAAAAACAAAAAAAAAACATAAAAATCATTTACCTATGTATATGTATACAATCTAGTATAAGAATGAAAGCAAAATAAATAATCTGCTTACACAAATTACGCTGCCAGCGATTATCATTAAACCTCGTATTCTGCAACACTGCACCTAATTTATGGAAGAGATGAACCTTAATTGCATTTTACCATTTTGTAGTAATTATGAAAATCATTTCAGAGTTTAATGGAACAGGTGCACATGTACATAGTACAACAATAGTGGGATACCATAGTTAATAAATGATTTTTTTTTATTATTGTAAAAACAGATCGGTATACATGTTTTTTTTTATATTTGTTGGTTCAGAGTAAATTTACGTAAGCCATGAATTTTTTTGAATGCTTTAAATATTTTAAATATTTCAACAAAACAAAAAAAAAAGTTAATTAATCATAATGAGTCATATTATCTATATCAAAATTATTAATTTGATATTTTGTAAGAGTAAATACATATTTAGGTTTGATATGCTAATTATATATTGCATATCATTGCAAAATATAAATTGAAAATCATAGAATATAGCTATATACAAAAATTTAAGCCAAGAGATGAAATCTGTCTGCTTTAGTTATTCTATTAGATTAAATCAAGGTTGGCAGGGCCATGCACCTGTTTAAGAACAGGCAGCTTATATTTTATTAATAGATTCTTATCTCATTTAATTTGATGTATGTTTTAAGGTAAAACCTTATAAAATATTAAACCCTTCTCGATTTAAAAATGTAGTGATCTCAATATTGTTACCATAAGCAGGGTTGCCAGGTAAAATTTAGTGCAACTTCCAATTTTCTGTTTAAACGCAGAGCGAGAATTTCGATTTAATTTAATTGCCCTGGTTTTAGTTGAGTCTATTGTATGGGTGATATGAATTAAACGAAGAACGTGCTCAAAAAAGGTGCTTCGGTTTATTCATACCAAACAATTGAGTATGCACTTACATTGAGCAGGTGCTCATCAAACATTCGGATGCTCAATCGGTCAGCACCTCCGCAAGTATTTTATTCATACCAAATGGAGCACGTGCTTGAAAAAGTTGAGTTTTGAGCAGCTGCTCCTTTTTATTCATATCACCCTATGTGTGTTTAGTAGTTATTGTTTTTGTTAAAAACTTATTAGGCGTTTTTTATTGGTAACCTTTAGCTAACAAAGCAATGGACATCCGAATAAAACGCTATATCCACTTTTAAATCATCGCAAAGTTGGTATCTGTGTCAAAATCAGCTGACTCCGAAAAGAATAATTTTTTAGAAATAAAATAGGAAAATAAAATGGCTTTTATTCAGACTTGCATTACTCTGAATGTGCTATAACTTTAATAAATTTATCTTTTTGTCATTTTTGAAAAGAATAAACAAAGAATAAGTACATTTTCTTTGTTTATTCTTTTCCAAACCAAAACATAATACCTATTAATAACCAATTCCCTTTTAAAAAAGCTAAGGGGTGTGTTGGAAAAATATTGTCTTTTTAATGTCAAGTTGAATGAGAGTTGAAATGAAGGTTATATGAAGGTTTAGCCGAATAGTACCTATTGAATGATAGAAATGACAAAATAGAAAGCAACCAGTGTTTTCTAACACTTTATTTTCATGTTATAAGCCTAACTTTTGCTTCGCTTCGAGAAGAAAAAAATTATACCTTTGAAAACTTCACGTTGCTTGCTCTATAAATACAAATAATAGACAATATTGTTTAAGATTATTAATTTGACAAAAAATATAATGCCACTACAGACTCAAAACATATACATGAGTTGGATTTACACGGTGTGGTCCAAGTTTCTGCAAAAAAATTGAAAAATAAATGAATAAAATCATTTATTAACAACATTCAAAAAAGAATGAACATGTCGTCACAGTAATTACGCGACACGATGAAAGTGTTATGATTAAACTTCAATTGCATTTGTCAGTTTTTGACATCTTAAAAAATTTCTAGTGACGTTTCAGATTGTTTTTCAAATGACAGCCCTTCTTCTGAAAGGAATATAACATGCACATGCCTCTGCATGTCTTCATATGCTTCAGATACAGAACATGTCAACGCATCTAACGGGACAATTTTGTGTGCTGATGATATTTTCGGTGACGTCAAATATTCAATGCACTACTAATTTACCTGACCGCCTAAACGTTCCTTAGTTTTTCAAACCAACACTAGTGAGAACTAAGCACAAAATTAAAAAAAATATCAACGGACGCACCCTAAACTATTCGAGGCCTGCCAACCTTCCCCAAAAAAAAGTGTCAAACTATTCCAGGCATTCCAAAACTTTATCTCAACTATTACATTCACTAAATTTACTGACTAAATTATCGGCACTATTCCATTGTTGTTGTTTACTGTGTATAGTTTTGCTGCGCTGCCTATACACTTACCAATAAAAAATGCCTATTTCAAATAATTGTAAAGCTGTTAATAAATTTTGTTTTCACCTTCCCAAGATTTTTTTCAATTTTAAAGTTTATTTATTGAATTTTCTACAGATTTGCAGCTTTTATTAAGCGTAGGTAGGTATATATAATAGACTTACGTGTTGATTATAGTTTTCTCATTTTACTAGGGTTGTCACGTTCATCCACTCAATTCAAAAAAGGGAACTCTTTATTTTTCTTTCTATCAAGCCTTATCATTTTGGGGTAGTTTAAACGATTTAATCAATGAGCAAAGTTATGGTCGAAAAAATGAACCGGAAATGCCTTATTTTAGACGTCATTTTGCTAGACAAAATATTTATCTATCGAAGAATTTATCGGCTAAGTTATATTAGAACATTTTACGCAATGAGCTAAGTGATCTGATGGAAACCTTTAGAACTCCGAAGAAATTCCGGAGAAAATTCGTTTAAACATAACTTGATCCTGATGACACATCTCCATTATTTATAACCATTTACACTTTTATTCAGTACTCCACTCGATGCAGGTTTTTTTAAAAGTCTTGAAAATGTCTCATAATTCCATAGCTCAGAAAGTTATGATAAAAATCGTATGACTTTCTGCAACAGTGTTGTTCATTCCTTTAAAATGAATCTCAACGTGATGTCATGTCATGCCAGATTTCGCCAAAACTTTCAAAAGAGTGAACCACAAACAGCAATATATCTCTGTCTCGTTCATATTTAAATGTCAAACTAAAATTCTCGGCACAATGACATTTAAGTGGCAGCCATTTGTTTGGTTTATTTTGGAGGCAAATAAATATTTCGAATTGTTTTTTTCCTTTTTTTATAGAAAAGATGCAAGTAAAAATGTTTTTATACTTTATATAAGATATTTTAATCTTTTTATTGCACAAAATAGCAAGATTTTTGTAAATAAAATTAGCCCTCCTTATTTTTTTCTTTCCAATTTCATCTGTCATTGTGCCAAGTTTTTGCTTGTCATTTGAAACTGACAATTTGGTAGAGATCTCTATCAAAGCGATGTTTCCTCTATAGCTCCTCAATGAAGTAACCGTTGTTCTTTCCTGTTCTCGCTTTTTACATATGTTAAAATATTTAAAGTTTTACATCTGTTTCCTTTTTGTTAAGCAAACTTATTCCTGGATGCTAATTATGCAATAAAGATATGAAGATATTTATTTTTTCGATGACCCTGTCTGTGTGCAGAAGCCCTAATTATTGCATGTGGTATGTTCAGTATACAAAGCCATGTATTTTCAACAACCGTATGATATATTGGATTTATGTTAGCTCATAAAAATATAGTGATTTTTATTTCATATAAGACAGCAAAAACATTTGAATTTTTCAGTGCTTTTCTAGCCCAAGTATTAAAAGCTTTTATATTTAAGTTAGAAAATACATGCAACTTTAATATTATAGATGTATTAAAAATGCCCATTAAAACTTAAATACTTAGATTCTATTTTCCATATTTTTATTATCCTATACCATACAAATTTTTCCTGTTTAAAAAAAAATCCTTAATCCACTTCAAATATGTATTCGATTATAATTTTAAGGTAAACTTTATTTTTTATCGAACGTACTTAGTAAACATACTTCAAAAGACTACCTGAGCGAAGTTTTCAACTATGGTACATAAATTATGCATGCATGCATTTATAATATGTGTTATCACAAACAACTTATATTAGATGCACTCAGTAATTTTGAATTCCATTATCCTGCCTTTTTAATGTCCCTATATAGTAAACTTGATTTTAAATTTTATTAAAAAAAAAAAAAACTCTTGATAAAATTCCAAGAATATTTGAATTTCGCTTCACTAATCCAGGAAGCCCAACTATTTCGACAATTCTTCCCATTCCCAATTTCCCCGTGGTTGTCATTTTATCCTCATATTCCTTCACATCCTTTCTGCATTCAAGAATCTTCCCGTAATCGGTGGGTTATAACATGTACATAAGTACACTCCTGTGAATAGGTACCTAATAAGTTTAAAAAATGCGTTGTTCTCCTTGAATGTTGTGTGTATTGATTTTCCTTATGTACGCATTTGAAATTTATTTTATACGAAATATAGAGGAAACACACTATTTTATAAGATAGGATGCCAACAGTTTCATCGTCGACTCGACGCTAATATTATTCTGTTCTCCTGGCCTTGTGTTAACCCCCAAACCTCGAGGCAAAAATACTCAAAATGGTTTGAGAGAATTCGCGAGTTACTGATGCTTATGGGAGCAACAACACTTGACAATTTCAAGACTATCGCCTGGAAGGCAATATCGAATTCCCTGTTATACTGGGTGGTTAGTGTGTAAGAACCGCAACGCGAATGCAATTCATGTCGCACTTCAAGAAAATGTCAAGATATTGAAGCAATTCGCCAAGATTGCAGTGCTGCACTTGAGAATATTCATGTCTCGTTAAACTCTGATTAGATTGCACCCGGATTCTCGTGTTTTCAAGTCAAAGTTCGAAACATCAAGATTATAAGATGTGTAGATGTACTCTGAAGTTTGCTTGGCTTGGTATCCATCTTTTTTGAACTTATATGCCTAAATACATACATATTTACAGGTATTATGCGTTTTTTTTAGATTTTCTTGCGTTTTTTTTTTAGAGATAGTGTTACCATAATAATAAAACGCTATAGTTAAAACTCATAAATGGGGCCTATTTCACCAAACACTTTTCACTTTGCAATTTTTAAAAAAACTAATTTCCTGCAAAGTAAAAGTGGGGAGTGTTTCACAAAATTTGCAAAGTGAAAAGACTTTTCACTTTTCATTTTTTCAGACTATTTTTGAAAAGTGAAAAGTAAAAGTAAAGTAAAATGTGTTTCACCAATTTAAAAAGGAACTTTGCATTTAAATTCGTATTTTGCAAAGTTGCAAAGTAAAACTTGAGCCAAATTGATACATTTGGATCAATTTTGCATTAAAAAAAAAAAAAATCATTGTCATTAACGCATGCTAAATCTCAGTTCTGCGGAATTTGTCCTTAGTGGTGTTATTAACACTGCATTATGGGATGGTCGATATCCTCATTGGAACATAAAAATCGTCATGCATATCGGATAAATTTGATACGCTTCTGTCTGTTTCATAACCCCGATTTTTTTTATTGCCCCAGCTGCACTGCAGATGATATTTTCAAACATACGACCTATCCAGCTTACGTTTACAGCATATAAACTATAAAGACCGATCTGGACCACAAACCATTAAAACATGCTTTCTATGCCTGCTGACAAAATGTTGTCTTCATTATGAGTCAATTATACTGTCAATACATCCCGCTAGACAAAGAAATCCTCCGAGAGAATTTTTTGTCTAGCAAATGGTGTTGCAGAGATGCAACACCGTGATATTGGACTTTATTACTGGCCCAATGTTATGCACTAAAGAGTTGTCGGAAGTGACTTAAGCCCATATTCCATGACTGTCTAATTGTAGTTTATTTCCAATTTAAAAAAAAAACTCTCTTTTTACGAAAAATGACTTCCGATATCAAAGATAAATCTTAACTTGACTACTCTTTAGTTACTATTATTTACTTATTCGTTCTCAAAATTTTTATTTTTTTTATTATTATTTTCCGACAATTTTTCATAAAAACGCTTATTAGCAAATGAAAATTTCTCTTTGCATATTACTGAAAAACTTTTCAAAATTCTAAATATAATTTGAAAAGTGTATTTGTTTGGTGAATCGAAAAATAAAATATTTTTTCAAATCAAAAAAACTTTTCACTTTGCAAAAAAGAACTTTTCACTTTGCACATTTGCGTTTGGTGAAACGTAATTTGCAAAGAGAAAAACTTTTCGTTACAATAATTTCAGGTGCGTCAAGATGGCGCCGCCACAGACGAATTTCAAAAATCTAATGCTGCAATAAAATTAGGACCTAATTAGGTGCTAATTAAGTGCCGTAATATTGAATTAAGTACTCTTCGATTTGACCTTGAAATCAAATGCAACAGTTGCATGCAATTTTCGATATCAAGATTCGAATCAAAAAAATCAAGAATTGCATGCAGCTGTTGCATTCGATTTCAAGGTCAAATCGAAGAGTACTTAATTCAATATTGCGGCACTTAATTAGCACCTAATTAGGTCCTAATTATTGCATCATTAGATTTTTGAATTTCGTCTGTGGCGGCGCGCCTTATTGACGCACCTAATATTTTCCTCTTTGCAAATTTGCGTTTGGTGAAACGAAATTTGCAAAGCAAAAGTGAAAAGTTGCAAAGTGAAAAGTGAAAAGTGTTTGGTGAAATAGGCCCCAAGGACCTTTTTGACTATACTGAAAAAAAGAGATCTTATATTGTGATTCTTCTTACGATTTGCATTTTGATATAACATTGGTCGTAGTGAGACTTATTCTCTTCGACTATCAATAAATAAATAAATATTTTATTTAAAAGAGGAAAATTGTGAAATCTCAGGGGGGATGATATATACTCGAATCAACTTTGAACTTTTAAAGTGCAGCTAAAACTTTGATGATTTTTTGTAGAAAATGTTTGTTTTTTTTTTATTATTTTTCAATTTCGCAAACTTTTCGGAAGGTTCTCGCACATATGTATGTGTAATTTCTAATAAGGATTTTTATGAACAATTTTTATGATCATAAACAAATAAAATTCACAACTGGATCGCACGAACTTGTTCTTGTATTAAAAGTTTGTTTGTATTTTAAACATTACAAAACGCATTTTGGGGCTTTAAAAAAAAAAAAACAAAGGTTATTTAAAATTTTCTGAATTACATCTTGAACTTTTTCCACATTTACATCTGGCAACTCTGGCCTGGTTAGATAAAACTACACTTCAATGCATAGTGTTTTCAATTCCTGTGCGGAAATTTATTTTCCAATATCCCTTAGGAGGAAAAGCGATAAAAGGGGGTGGGGGGGAGGGGGGGAGTAAGGGCGGTTAGTTTGCAATTGCAAACCAAACACAAACACACTCATTGTGTTCTTTCACCCCACAAATGAGGTAAGTGAATGTTACATGCTGTAGATTTCTGCTGCACTCATTGACGATGGTGCAGCACTTTGCGCACAAAAACTATGCACACAGACGCAAACAAAAATTCACACAGCTATAAAATATCCCAACTATACATACCATAAACGAGTGAGTGTGTATATATTTTATTTATAAAAATAGGTTATCCTTGCATTCAAGGATTTTCATGAACAACCATTTTGCTAAAAATAGATTTGCCGGTCAAAATATTGATCGACCTCATGCGACATCATGGAAATTTCTATTTTTAGATCTGTGTGGAAATCCTTGAGTAGGTTTTGGGGCTGGAAATAGAAGCGAAAGAAAGTAGGTTACTCTCGTTCGTTCCTTCGTGATTTTAGCTCTTGATTTTCATCACTTTTTTGTCCCCCTTTTTTTTGTTTGTTTGTTTGTTTGTTTTAATTTGGTTCGTTTGTGTGTCATCGAAAGTGTTGCTGACGTAAAAGAGATAATTAGGAGGTACTATGTGTATTGAATTCCACTGGGATTGGGGTATAAAAATTTATGTACATTGTTCATATGTATGTACATAGAAGGGGCTAAGGACTTGACACGTACGGAAATCATTATCCGCATAAACAAAGATAAAATGCTTTCTCATCTACACTTCATTAGCTTATTGAATTACATAAAAAAGAGAAGGGGATCATTGAAGCCTTTTTACCCATATCCTGACTGTGTCGTTCTTTTGGTTTGGTTTTTGGGTCATTAGAGCTGAGAATAGAAAAACTGAATGATGCAATTTGGTTTTTTTTTTTTTTTATTTCTTTGTTAGAAGTTTGGTGATGCTAAAATGCAATGGAACAAAGTATATAAAAAAATTGCAATGATGCAAATACACGTACGGTATATTCATTGAGTAGTAAGACCTTACTGACTTTTTGATCCCATGGGTGACTTTTTGTATGGAAATGTTGAAGCCATGCGATGCTTGCAGATATTTTGCGGATATGTACTGATTACATAGTTTAATATTGACAACTGTCCATAGAAGAAAAAATCTTCTCGTTTTCTTCTGATTCACTTGAATATATTATTATATAACATAAAACGTTCTTTTTTAATTATGTACTTATTACCCTGTACCTACCCTTAAGTCTTTTTAATACAAGGCGCAAAAAGGATAGGAAGACATTTTAGGTGCACGAATAACACTTAGATCACGGTATGATGTATATTATCTCATAAAATCCCACTGGTGATTTCCAGTTGTTAGGTGGTTAGTATCAGAAGTTTTAGATCTTGAAAAAGAATAAAGATGTCGACTTCAAATAAATTGTATTTTACAGATAAAAAGGTTATAAAGTGCAGAAAAGTTAAAAAAAAAAAAAATCAATTAGCTATGAATATTCAATTCGAACTGGAATAGATAATTAAAAAAATCTGTATCCACTTCTAGAGGATTAACATCAGGTGATGAAGGAAATAACCAAATGTTGTGACCCATAAAATAATCTAGCCAAACGTGTTACACTATGATAATTTTTTATACCTATTCCAATTTTTTTTGGGCCCTTTTATCCTATTACATGTGGATGTAAGAAGTGAGAGAGGTGAAAATTCCTCTTTATTAATTTTTGAATGATTTTAGTACCTATGTATAATATTACAGACTCTTTAAAATAAATAATACAAAATGAGCAGTAGCGGAGTCACTGTGGCGTATACGTACTTTTTTTGTCAGCATATATTAGTAAGATTTAAAATCTGTACATCACAGCTTTACAGTTCATTTTATATACTTGGTATGAAATATATTTTGAATAGCAAATCACTCTTAAGCCAAAATAAGCATTAATGTGAGTTAAGTTAGAGTTTGTTGTTAAAAAAAAAAATTGAAATCGATTGCCACTAACATTTTTTTTGTCTTTTAATCATTGACGAAGAAGTCGTGTCCTTTGCATAATTTCTATATATTAAGCTGTTCTTAGTACCACAAATATCTACGAAACTAAGTGAAGAACTGCACGGAATTCTACATCAAAAGAAACACTTAAGTTATACTTTTACCTATGCAAATCGGTTGTTGTGTATTTACCTGTTGTAATACGAATCCAACAAAAAGATCCCCATGTAAATCGGATAAAAAATAAATATTCAATTCAAAATACTTTCGTCATGTTAAAAAAGAAAAAAGAAAAAAAACAGCAATAATTTAGGAACTATTGGCCTTTTATCTCCGTAGTGTGTGTTTATCTGGTTCAATACAAATTTAACAAAAAAATCTCCATGCAAAGTTATGCGCGTACAACATAAAAAAGGATTCATTTTTATGAATATAGAACAATTAATTTAAATAAAAATTGTTACATTTGTTATGTCTCAAATGTCCCGAAAACAAATAATGCTATCTCCTTCGGCCCATTTCAATTACATTTTATACATAATGAAGAAATGGAAAAAATAAACCGAAATAACCGAATAAGAATAAAGTGCTAAAAAATGTTAAAACAGATTTTCGGTTCGAATATTTTAAAAGCTCACAAAGGTATTGACTTTGGGCTAATTTTAATTTATAAACAATGCCGTAACTGATAATTGGTAGCGTTATCAAAAAAACCAATTCACAATTAAAAAAAAAAAAAAAAAACAAGAAACATTTTGTTCAGTTTGAATATCTGTAAGACAAACAATGATAATTATCCCCTGCGGGATAATTTTAGTCTACACACAATGCCATAATTGATAAATTGATATCGGATTTTAAATTTCAAAGGGAAGTTATGTGTTTTGCTTTGAATCGAAAAACTTCATATTTATTCAAATTTCAATACAAAACAAATTGAGTTGATACTTTTTCAACATTTTGTTGGTTTGTCCACCTCCACAGACAGTGCACTGCGATAAGCGATACATAAGGAAAAACATAATATTCCTTTTCAACACACAAATACATTTACAAACGCTTTACTCCCTTTCCAATAATCCAGGGTAAAACCAAAAAAATAAATGTAAACAATAAAAATAAAACGCACGACTGGATCGCACAAAGTTGCTCTTGTAGTAAAAGTTTCTTCAAATTTTAAAGATTGAGTGTATTATAAGGAAATATTTTTTTTATGGAAGCCTTAAGTTTAGTATTATACATGTAACTTAGAGCTTAATTTAAAAAAATATTAAAAATCAACATAATTCGAAAAAAAATTGTTTTAAAAATCTCCTTAAATTGTTTTGAGAGGAAAAAAAAGTACACCATCTGATTTCTTTAACTAATCTTAGTTTTGGAGAAAAACAAAATTAAAATCGTAGGAGCGGGTTTTTTTAAAATTAATTTTGTATGTATAAAGTTTTGTAAAAATTTTTAAGAAAACAAAACTGGTACACAATTTTTTAGTATTTATTTATGATGAATCAAAATTTAAATTTCGAATAAAATTATCTACCCGTTTTTGAATTATCGAATTTTCAAAAAAAAAAAAATTGAATTTTTTTTTAAAAATCCAAAATTTGTTTTTTGAAAATTTGGATATGCACTATGATTTCAATTTTTGAGAAGCTTTTGTATAAAAAATTTGATTTAAATCGATTACACACATAATGAGATAGTCCAAAATAAAGTAAATGGTGCTATGAGAGGTACTCTTAATACTGGCTAACTGTGTTTTTGGTAGATCGTAGACCATACTAATATCAGCCTACTTAATACAATGTATTAATTTTTTTTTAGAAAAATCTGTCGAGCCTTTTTTGAGAAAAAATAAGATTTTCCAAAAATACTATAAAAAATTATATGGCAGGTATTGTTATTTTTGGTCCTAAAAAGAAAATGAAAAGAATGTGTGGGAAGAATGTTCCAAAAACACTTTCTACAAATTAATTAAAATCGACCCACGGGCTTAGGCTGTTGGCGACTCCACAGACAGATATACAGACATACGGAACTGCGAGAACCCCTGTTTTTTCGTCTTCCCTATCATCGTAATGTCAAGTTTGATCAAAATCTCGAGTTCACTTTTTTATTACGAATCCAAAACTTGTCATATAGTACCTATATATCGCAAGTAAAAAGTATAGGCTTTTGCCTTTGCTCTTCTGCTTCTTCTAAAAAATAGAAAGAGAGTTTGTTTGAAGTTAAAACGTGTTGTTTTAAGGATGAGTTTGTTTTATTTTCCATTTATTTCGAAGTTACCGATCTTCGAATCTAAGTTCGAACTTTTGGGTGGAAGCCTCTTAAGTAGTTTAGTTATGAAAGAATATCTTAGATATACTACTTACACACCATGTTTCCGTTTGCCATACTCAAATTAAAAATTAATAAGCTATCCATTTGGCTGAGGTAGAAACTAGAATATATATGTATTCATTACTGCAAAACAAGCAATTCTGTATTTTTCTTCATGATAGTTGTATTAATTTAGTATTTACAACATTTTCTTACTAAGCAATTACAATAATTTCAATAGGTTCTTTTTCATTGTCTGGTCCAAGAAGATAAGATTACAACCAAAAACTGAATATTTACTTTGAACATTTTGATTAATTAAGCGCCAGATTTTTTTTTTTAATGTAAATGCTTTTATGAATTCTCCTAGTTAATTACTGAAACCAGGATGAAAAATCTTGAGAAATTGAAAAATAAAACGAATAAAAAAATACTTTTGTTTTTGCTTGTTTGTTTGTTTTTGTAATTTTTAAGATGCAAAAAAACTACAATTCTTAATTAAAATCTAAAAATTAGCATACCCATTACATTGAATGTACATCATGTAAAAAGATTTGCCTAAATTTCGTTTAAAATTGGACCAATGTAACTAAATTGAAATACAAAAACACTTTTTCTGAAATGCATTGGCAACACTTTCTTTTCGAAAGGAAATATCTAACTCATCGTGTGTGGACCTACTCAGAAAACACAACAAATTTGTTTTTTGTTTTTATACTAGATAGGTACCAGTAGCGTGGTGTGGATGATTTCAAATGGTAAGTCGAAGAATAATTAGACACCCGAAAACGTAGGTAACTAAATTATGAATACCTACATACCTTAAATTGTCTATATCGCTTTCCACACCATGATATAAGTTTTGATTTACAAATTTCGTATAGAAAGGGTCATAATAGTTAAATTTTACAATAAAATAAAAAGGTATATGAACTGTATTTTTAAAGAAAAACCTACATGACTTTCTCAGCAAACTTCACACAGCAACGCAGCGAGACACATATAAAGTTATTAAAATAAGACGAAAAAACCGTGTTATTTTTTCGAATTAAAATTAATTTTTTGAACAGAAAACTACCCCTACCAACTATACACAATATTTGTATGTGCCTACCTGTCCTGCTCAATGAACTTCATACAACAGCGAGACATACAAAATTCTCTCTTCTACAACTCCATACCCCACAAGAAACACAAATAATTAGAACTTTTAACATTTTTCGCTGGATAGAACAAGCTTGTTCTGTTTGCTCTTGCTGATTTATTTGTATTAAAACTTCCGAAATAAGACGCAGAAAAACAAGTTATTTTTTGGTTTCTTATGGAAAAAAATAACACGGGTTTCTTCGACATATTTAAGGAATTTTCTAATAATTTAGATTAATGTTGCTCGTTTTTAAATAAATATGATTGAGATTTTCAAAAGGTAACTCCATAGGAATCGTGTTATATGGACGCCACGCCACTGATAGGTATATACATTTCCCATATAAATTTTATGGGTTTTGTACTGTTGCCTCAGGATTTCTCGTATTTCCATTTTTTCGAAGCTTACCCTGCATCATCCCAACAATGAAAAAGTTATCTCATGATTCATCGCATATAACTACATGTTGCACTCTTCTGAACTCACTATCACTACCTTCTTATATCTTAAAAGTTAAAACATACAAAAAAGTTTAAATTTTAAACGTCCTAGAGACACCACCTAGAACCTATTTTTAGAACTCGTACTTAGTATTGTACTCTACATACGTCAGTTTTTGCTTACGTTCACTGGCTGTTTAATATGAAAATTGAGCAAGGCTACATTATCTGGGCGAACGTCTAACCCCCTCTGCTGATAGCTGTGCGTGTGTAATTCTGTAAAAATAAAGCTTTAAAATAGACTAAATGTAGCTTTTTAAGAATTTTCTTTCACAGTATGGTATATGTCCCAATTTTCTTCTTCAACTGGCAGTGAAACGTTAAGTTGTTTTTGAAACATATTTTTTGGTCTGCCTATGAATAAATTTTACTTTCTGGCCAGAAAGTATCGACCGATAAAAAATAGAAATCTATAGAAATAATCATCATCAGTTAAATTAAAAATTAAATTTGATGGCACAACAGTTCATGAAGAACTAGGGCCTATAGTGACTTACAACTATCAACCATGCCTGTGTGCGTGTCTGCAGGAATGGAGGGGACCTACAGTTTATTGCCGAATCCGAACGGCTAACGAGCGGATCTTTTCTGTGACAGGAGATACTCTTGGAGGATTTGTCAATTCCTCGCAAGATGCAGTAGCCGTTTTTTCTTTAAATAAATAGGTGGCGAGGCTGGGGATCGAACCTTAGACCTCCGGCATGACAGTCCATCGCACTTACCATCACGCCACGGCTACTACAAATCATCATCAGTTATGAAAGATAAAAATAAATCGTACGTTAATATTGTTTTTTGCTTTCATGCCACTTTCCTTTGGTCCTTTGGCAGTTAAGTTGTATATATTAATGAATTCCTGACTTTCCACATTTCTCAATTTTATAAAAACATTTATAACGTATTATGTATAAGAATATAAGTAAAAAAATAATTCCAAATTACAGACATAAGTACATAATAAGTATGTACAGTCGTAAAAAAAAAATACCTTTTCGATCACATACAAAATTTCCCATCAAAAATACATATTTATATGCATACATATCTGTACCTAGGTATGTATTTTCAAATTGACATGGAAATTTAAAGGTTTGTTCCTTTACTTTGAAACTCTGTGATTTTCTGTGCATTTTAGTACAATTTTATTTTTGTATTTATGAACTTTGACAGAGCTCTGGACTCAAATTCAAAAAAATGCACAGAAAATGACAGAGTTTCAAAGTAAAGTAGCTAGGCTTATATTTTTTTGTTTAAATTAATTGAATTGAAATTTGTATAAAACTTTGTGTAATGGTGAAGTTTCTAAAACAACGTCTGTTAACTTAGCATAACATCTCACTCCTAAGCCAACAGGACCGCGACAGAAACTCGCGTTTGCATTGCTTTTTTAAATTTTTGCAGTTCAACAATTATTGCACTTGATATTTAAAAGGCAGTTAATAAAGTCTGGCATCTTGCTCTTTTATCGAAAATGCGTGCTTTCGGTATTGATAAATCACTTCTTCGTTGGATTAGAAACTTTCTTTCAAACCGATCTATACAAGTTGTTTTCGACGGATTCAAGTCTAAAACCTACAACATAATAATGCTGGTGTACCTCAGGGCTCTGTTTGTCCCCGACACCTCTTTCTCATTTTTATAAATGATCTCCTGTCTGTAACTTCTATAATCCAATAAATTATTTCGCTGCCAATAGTACCCTTAACTTTTCGTATTCGTTTCCAGATTCGCATCCCTGCTCTTCTGATGTAGAACTGCAACGGCAAAATATGATTAGTTCAATTAATTCTGATTTAAATAGCATTGTACAATGGGTAATAAAAAACCGCGTAGGATTTAATGCTTCGAAAATTCATTGCTGATGTCTTCTGTCGTTAAAACGAGACTTACCATTGTCCAGGGGCGAACGCAGAAAATAACTTCGGGGGGGGGGGGGGGGGGGGGTTTGGGGCTTGAAAAAAATATGAGATTTTCATAAATATCTTATTTTATTACTATATTGTAGGTACTCGTGTTGAAATAACGTAATATATCAATACATGACGTCATGACATTTTATAAAAATATATCCATACGTCTTGGAACCTTTTCGACATTTAAACAAGGTGCTCTTCATGATTCGCCTCAATATCCCATATGTTAATATCAACCCATTTAATCACTTCTCACCAGTCTTGATGCGTAGATTTGTTTTTAATCTGTGAATAAGACAAGAGAAAGACCATTCGCTTGAAGCCACAGATACGAGAAGGGTTGCACCCAGATAGTCCATTGAAATGTTACAAAATTTTGGCCGAACCTTTCATTTTGTACAGGATAATTTTTTTTTTTATGGATCTGTAGTAGGGATCAGTGTGAGTGTGAAAACGAGCGAGTTTTCGGGGTTGAACTCCCCCCCATTTGGCCGCAATTTTGGAAAACGGGGCGTAAAAATGTCTTTGCGATATCTTGAGAACAAACTTTTCATCGTAAAATTGAAAACAAAAAAGTTGCAACCAAAAAAAGATGACCGTTCTAAGAAATTTATATTAAAGAGGATATAAAAATAATAAAAGGAGAAGATTATGATAATTTTCTTGACAATGGTCATCTTTTTTTGATTTTTACGATGAAAAGTGTGTTAACATAAACTCTAAAAAATTTAATTCTCTATACTCTCTATAATAAAATGAAATGATAGAAACATGAACAGAAGCAAACTTTCTTGGGAGGAAAAACACACTTCTGTATAATTCAATTAAACCAGCAGTTGAATTGACATTTAAAAACTTTAGCTCCTATTCGACTCTTGAACTCATGCTTTATGGGAAGAAGACTAGAACTGACGTTTAGCGTTTTAGTTTCATAATGAGTTACTTTTAAGTCTTAAATTGATCTAGATACAGTATTTAAGTATTTTGCCATTTGAAAAATGCTATAACTTCTTATGGGCTATAATAGAGTTTTATGGGATTTTTTTTCAGATTTAAGAAGCTAACTTCTGAATTGTGTTAGTTGGAATTTAAAGAAATTATGATGGTAAACAAATAAAGTTGTTAACTTGTGTTCCAACTAATAATTTATTTAATATCCCTGTTTGGTTAAGTACAAGTACTGACCAAAGCTTCAAATTTATGTGAATTTTAAAGAAAATTTCTCCAAATGAAACTCCTATTTTTGGGCCATAATAATATTGAACTATTTTTGAAAAGAAATAGAAGAAATAGAAGAAATTGTTTTTTTTCCAATGGCACAAAAATGACACGGTGTTTTTTTTTAGGAAAATAAATCCTTATTTTCTCATTTTACAAATTTCGGGGGGAGTTTAAACACCCAAAACCCCCCCTGCGTTCGACCTTGCCATTGTCTATGAGTGTCACTGGCATAATGCATCGAAAAAACTAGACAGCTTGCGATCCTTGGAATGTGTATCACAAATCACCTCTTGTTGCACGAGCACATACTTGACATTGCCAAAAATTCCGCAAGATGTCTAGGTTTCCGTGGGAGATGCAAGAAATTTGTTTCCCCTTCTGATCTGGCTATTCTAAAAATTTACAGATTTCACTCATAGAGTAACCATAGGGACATTGAAAATGACACCTGACTAATCTTTTCAATTTAAATTAATTAAAACGTAATAAGCTGTTTCAGACACCATTATAGGTTCTGAAGTTTCTAGGTTATTATGTATTTAATGTCACTTTCCATTTGTTAATTTTCTTAAACAACCCATCAACTTTCCTGTTCAACCAAAAAAATCGTTTTTTTAAGATCTGATATCAAAACTCATATACCTATATGTACCTATTAGGGAAAACACAAATATGCCCTAAAAAACAGTTTTAAGCGCTTATAATTATGCCCTTAAAAACAATAGATTACGTTGTCTAAAAAACGTCACTTTAGCAGCAATTAGAAAAGTTTTTTAAAAACTTGGACGGCTGTCTAAAGTTAGACAATGTTTATAAATACGTCCAATTATATTTAACGCGGTAAGTTCCGAAAAAATCTTTAAAGTTAAAATTTTATATGGTTGGAAAGCCACAATTGCGGAGATGTGCAGAATCTACTTGAGACACGCATTTAAACGCTGTGGGTCATTTTTGTTTTTTAACTGTCGAACACTGCATATTAAAAAAAAATATGTTTTTTTCCTTCAATATTTTGAAACAAATTTAAAATTTTTTTCCTTTCTAGAGTGTTTCAGTTTTTGCTGGCCGAGTTTCGGCCACGGGACGATACTAGTATGCTTAATTCTGCTTGTAAAAATATATTCTAAGTAGGTTTGTATACCTTTGTATGTTTAAAAACAAAACAAAATAGGTAGTGTACAAGAAATATTGTCGAACAAAGTTTGCTTTGGCTAAAAGCCATTGTTGAAACCTATTTGAAATAGGTACAAGTATATGCATGTTTTTTAAAATGGTGAATATCGTTTAAATTCATTCACATGGATTTATGTAAGACATTAATTGCATCAAAAATAAAAAAACAAGATTTACACGAGTGAGCCCCACAAGTTTGCTCTCGTGGCTAACAAAAATTTTGGTACCTTTCCACGAAAGAAATGTTAAAAAGTCAGAATTACTGGGAGCATGATTTTTTTTATTTTGGGTCAATATTTTCTAAATTTTCAAAAGCTATCTATACATATTGTTAGGCCGTGTGCGAATTGGGTTAAAATCGCGTTAAATTTTATCCGATTAATTTTTGACGATAGTATAGGGTGAATCTATACGTAGAAACTTAAAAATTTTATTTCGAATTAAATTTAAAAATTTTAATTCAATTCACACACGGCCTTAAATATTTAGAACTCAAAAAAAGGTTAATTTTCTCAAAAAAAAAAAAAATAAAAAAAAACCAACCCAAATTTCCGTAATGCGAATTTTTTCGACATAACCTGAAGTTAGGTTTTAATTTTTTGGTTATGCTATAATGCTGGTTATGCTTCCCTATAGACTTTTATTATTTATTGAATAAACATTAGAAGATACTGAACAAATTATAAAAATGCTGATGCTCCAAATGCATTTGATAAACAAACAACACATCTCAGTGGTCATAAGTAGTGGAATGCGTAGTGCATACGTCTTCGAAGACTGGGCAATGGGTTCAAACCTCATGATGTGCATGTGGAAAGTTTTTCCCAATAAAATTGGATTAAAGCTCAGCATCACTAAAAGTAAACTGATGATAGGACTTGGCACCCCCTGAAATAGCTATATCTCCAGCCAAACAAAAATAAAACAAATTAAAATACATAAAATTAATTCTAAACAATTGGTGGCAGTGCCTTTAAGTTGTTGTTGTTTGTTTTTCAAAAATTCAATGAAATTGACGCAATAAAGAATGGTCAAGTCTAATAAACTGACATTCTAGTATGAACAATACAATAAATAATAATAATAACTGAACAAACTATGTTTTTTTATGAAAAATATACATACCTAAAAAAATTGGCATGCCAAAATATGCACGTAAATCGTAAATATACAAAAATATGCATTTACTTATAAAACGGATTTCTAATCTAGTCTCGTCTTAATAGTATTACTAAAAAAAATATGCTGTAGCATATTTTTGGTTGTCCTACATATTACATACCTACATAAATCGATTTCAAGCAAGCTTAACTCCGGCTTTCACACTCAACTGCATCACTGGCCTTTCTTATAGGACCGAATTGTATTCTGTATGGAATAAAAATAAATACCTATCATTTTCAATTTCAAAAAATCACAACCTACCTACCTCCATAATTATGTTGATGCATAGCATTTACATATACATATATACCTACACTACATACAAAAATCTGGCAGAGTACCTACTACCACTGCTGTCGTTTTGGCTACTATAGTAGCATTTGGCTACTTTCATGCGGAAAGGGCTACTGTGGTACCCTTATCTCAAAATGGCTCCCCACAGTCCCCAAGTCACCACATTAAAGAATTAATTGAAAAGATTATCTAAAATTTTATGAACACAAATTTTTATTTTTTCACATCGCTATTTCAAAAAAATATTGCACATTTCTGTGACGTTTCAGAAAGCGATATAATGATGAAGAACTACCTACTTGAAATGTCAAACTCTCAATGAAAGTATTTAACAAAATGATGTTATGTATTTATTTATTAAAATAATGCCCATAAAAGTCTTTCGTTTTCTATTGTTTTTGGTAAAAAAAAATAAGTGAACATAATTTTATACAGTTTTTTTTAATGTTTTTTTTTTTTTTTAAGAGCTGTATCTGTTTCTTTGTGAAATGTGGACATACTTTACTGTGACAAAAAGTGGGCAAAAATTGTTATTTTCTGTTCTATTTTAATAAAGATTTCACAATGTTTACAATTTGTTTGTACGACTTGATCATTCGGTAAAGAAAAACAGTTCGATCGATCAATTTTAAATCTCAAAAAAAATCCTACGATTATTTTTGTTAAGTCTAAAAAAAGCCGTTTTTTGTACTTTTTTTTTAAACTAACGTTGAGGTGCTAAAAAAACATATTGGCTATAAAGTTTTGAAAAGTTCTTGGAGAAAATTAATTCAGGTTTCCAAAACCAAAAACCAAATTTAAAGTTGTCTTTCTTCTTTCAAAGTCAGATATTCTTCGGAAAAACATTTATAGAACAACAAAAAATGATAACATTAAAGCTAGATAAACAAGTTATCGAACCAATATACTTAATTGGTTGACAAAAAAGAAAAAAAAAAGAATATTATTATATTCTTAGAAGAAAAAGTTGGCTCGTGTCAAAAATGAATACTAAAAATTGGTTTGGTTCCATAGAAAAAAGTATTTGTCTCTTTTCATTTGGAATCATATTATTAAATAAATTATTTTGAATTTTTGGGGGCTCCTTAACTTTTCAAAACGCTCCCCAAATTTTCTGACAAGTGCTACCCTCGGAATTCGGAAAACGACAGCACTGCCTACTACCTATAGATACACTTTTGTTGGTGCGTTGTATTGTACTTGTTGTTTTTTTCTCTTTTTGAATATTCTATTCTTCCACTGAAGCTTGTCTGTTGACGACGACTTTTCTTCGTTTTTTTCCCCGTATATTGCCTACGCCTGCTGTAATTCATCGCTTGTGTTCGTTTGTTTATTTTTATCATTCTAGTAATGTTTTAGTAACACCAACCAAAAATTTGATGGTTGTCCTCCTATACGCTGGAGTTCATTTTTCATATTCTACGTTCATGTGTTCATTTCAATCATTTCGGTCATTTCTTTAGTAACACCAACCAAAAATTTCGTTGTGATGGCCTATACGCTGGAGTTCATTTCTGATTTATTGAATTTATTTCATTTAATCATTTTAGTAACACCACAACTCTGTCAAAACGATCCTATAAACATTTTCAATGTTAAAATGTTATATACGTCCAAAGCTTGAGTATAACTCCCATCATTGGGCTAGTGCTCCAGCAACTTATTTAAGCCCTCTCATTGTGATATTCAGAAATTCAAGATCAATGTACACCGACATCTCCTTTTGCTCTAGATGTAAGAAATGCCGTTATTTTTAAAATCATCCAAGCTTTCAATTTGCAAAAAAGGCTCCCAATTTATATTTTTTTTAGTTTCAAGAAAAAACACCCTCCAAATTTTGAAATAATAGTTACGAAAAAATTGCATGGTTAGGGTGACCAGATCTATATGCTGATGGAAAAGAGGACAAATCAAAAATACTAAAAAAAAAATTGTTAATGTATCGGAATAAGAAAAAATACCAAATTTGTGCAAAGGAAAAGAACAATAAATAAGTCATTCGTTATTAAACTTGAAAATCACATTTGTTGGTGGGTATATAAAAATGTTTGTACTTGTCATAAAAAAAATAAATAAATTTGATGGCACAACAGCTCATGAAGAACTAAGGCCTAGTGACTTACAACTCTCAACCATTCCTGTGTGCGTGTCTGCAGGAATGGAGGGGACCTACAGTTTACTGCCGAATCCGAACGGCTAACGAGCGGCACTTTTCTGTGACAGGAGATACTCTTGGAGAATTTGTCAATTCCTCGCAAGAGGCAGTAGCCGTTTTTTCTTTTAAATAAATAGGTGGCGAGGCTGGGGATCGAACCTTAGACCTCCGGCATGACAGTCCATCGCACTAGCCATCACGCCACGGCTACTACTTGTACTTGTCATATTACACCTTATTTCCATTACTGAAAAACTCAGTGTCACATTATATTTAAAACTTTATTTGCAAAAAAAAATAGAAGTTTTTTATTTTCGACTTTGAGTCTACTATCCGTTTCTCAGTACATTGGTGGATTATAAATAAAAAATGAAGAACGCAGTCTTAAAAAATTATTCATTAACTTCAAATAAAATATTACATTATTTGACTTCGTTTTGAGACTTCAGTTTTGATTTCACCTTTCATTCGGATGCAAAAGAATGCCGAAATTCCCAAAAGATTGCATTCAATTAATTGCTGTCAAATGAATTGGAAGAAAATTGTTGCAATATTTTTGCTTTCAATCAGTGGAAGTTTGAAAGCTAAAAGTGAATTTAATGAATGCATTCTTTTTATTAAAGTCATTAAAGATTCTATTCGAAAAAGATTGCATTCTCTTACAACCCTGAAAATAGATATGCGCTCACCGCTAAACAACCTGTGCAGTGCAATCAAAAGTTCACTGGTTTGGAGATTTTTTTAAAACTTTCTACTCAGTTTTTGTTTCTTGTCTTTGTTTTTAAAATATCAAAATTGGTTTTGTTTCACAGAAAAAATTGCGAAACTTTAAGAACTTACAAAGAGGACAAATCACTTATTTTTTTCTAAAAGATAACGGACAAAGTTTTTTTTAAGACAAAAAGAAGACTTGCTCTCTTAAAAGAGGACGTCTGGTCAGCCTATGCATGCTGCACCTCTTACCACTTAGTTCGCTGTGAAGTTTCAAAGAACTGACACGCTTTGAATTTGCGAAAAGGCCCAGAATTTGAAGTGCTAACTTCAATTTAAAGTTAGTGGTACAGCATGAACTTTTCTTTTTAAATTAATGGAAAACCTAAACCACTCTTGTCAGTTTTCTTTCTTTAACCTAACCTAACACAAAGGGAGTATCTCATTACTTCAAAAAAAAAAGAAAAAAAGAGTAACCTAAAAACGACTTTTTTACTCTCGTCGTCGTCATCGGTCGTTCGCAGTTCTCTTCGCCTCAGGGTATAATTAGGAATTTTTGTCTCAGTCTCTGATGATGACATCGTTTAAATGTTAAGCTTGGGTGGATTAGTTTGAAAAGTGAAATGTCAGTTTTTTTGTGTACCTAACTTCGTTTTTTTTTTAACAATATAATATTTTTCATTATCCGTAGTGATGGATGCGTTGACGTAATTGTGATAGAAAAGAAACAAATGGTGGGAGTTGACTATACATTTGCAGTGCCATCAGAGATGCAAAAAGATACATAGTTACCTACCTCGAGATCTTTGTATTTAAATTACAACATGTTATATTATATGCATGGTGTATCCTTTCAAAATAGGTATACATAAATAATATATATGTATTGTATATATGGTTGCATAGCAAGGATGGAGTTATTGCTTATTTTTTTTTAAATAAAAAGTATTTCCTTTGTCATTCAGAATTGTTATCGTTTGAAAATATAAACCAGAGGAATGCACATTTTCCGTTTTTCTTTGTGAAATGAATACTGTGCGATTCACTTTGAAAACCAAGACGTCGACAGTTTTTAATTTTTAATAGGTAAGTATCGACTACGTTTTGATGAGAGCATAAATAAATAAATATGTATTTTTTTTTTATGTATGCCCTTCAAGGTATAAAGTAAGCATTTCTATTAGGTTCATTTAAAAATAAATGTAATACTTATAATTTTTACAAGAAAAATGGCAGAATTTTTCAAAATTTTATAATGCCTTAATTGTATATGTATAAGTATATTGAGTTTCCATAGAATGACGCACCTAGGTCGAAAGACTAAAATTGACTAAAAAATTGAATTTTTACTATCTATACACTATGTATATAAAAATGAATCACTTTTTGTGTTCGTACGCGCATAATTCGGCTAAACATCATCCAAATTGGATGAAAATTTTTTTCTTGCATTTGTATTAAACAAGATAAACACACTACGGAGATAAAAATTTTAACATTAGGCCGGAAAAGTCGTGATAACAATAAACATATTTTCTGAACTGTTTTTTTTTTTTTTTTTTTTTTTTGTTCGAACGGTCTTTCTAAAATGGCGATTGATACGTAGTGCATTAATATAGAAACTTATTGCGAGATTCTATTAAAAATAGATTATTCACATAGACCTCAATTATGCTGTTGCTATATTAAAAAATCTTATCGTTAATATTTTTCTATTTTATTATTTCAAATGTGTTTTCCTTGTGTTTTTTCCGAATAGACTCTTACAATAAGGCCAATAGTGGGCAAATTATTGCTGTTTTTTTTTTTTTTGTTTTTTTAATTTTAATACGACGCACCTCCATCTCTTCTTATATCCACATGTATAACGGATTACAAGATCCAAAAAATTTTTTTTTTTAAGAGTCACAACATTTGCCTATTTCCTTCTTCACCTGATGGTAAATGCTCCAGAAGTAGGTACTCATTTTTTTTAATTATATATTCCCGTTCGAATTCATAGCTAAGACAGGACAACGTCTGTCGGATCAGCTGGTTTTTTTTATAAAAATATTCCTTAATGTTGTGTATAATGCTACTTTAATAGAAAATTACTGCTCAAAATCGGTTAGTGTACAACACTGTCATTCCGGAGGTCCAATAAACACGCACACATGAATGGTTGAGAGTTGTAAGTCACTAGGCTTCTTTAAATGCTGTCGCGCCACCAAATTTCATTTTTAATCTGATAATTTTTAATGATGATTTTTTTAAACATGTCAAACAAGAACATCAAATGTTTAAGAATATTATTTTGAATATTTGTTAAATTAAAGAAATTATTAAGAATAAAATACAAAATTACATTGATTATAAAACGTATAAGAACTTCAAAGTTTTTGTTAAATGTGATAAACTAAATTCTACAAAATAAGAAATTATATTAAACAAAAAAATATTCAGTATGTAAGCCAAATTTTTTTCTGAAACTTACCGACAGATACAGATAACAAAAAAAAAAAATTAAAATTGTTTTACAAAAGTTACCCATATTGTTGAGGTATGGATAAAATAAAAATAATAATTTGTGTCTTCTTTTTTATTAATTAAAAATGAACGAAAACAAAAACCAAAATTTGTTACCCGAAACAAAAAGGCATTTTTGCTTTAGTTTTATCAAAATCTATATAAAGCCTGCTGAAGCTGAGTATACCACAATTTTTTTATAATTGTCTCAATTCTTTTTAAATTTATTAATTTGTCTTTAGCAAAAAAAAAAAATGTTTTAAATCGCCTAACATGGCACCTTTGGCTTAGATCTCAAATTTAAAATTTTTCATAAGTAAATTCTAAATTAACTCCTAACAACAGTATCGTCCAGTAACTAGTAAATTTTTTAGTCGCAACAACATTTTGAAACATTTTATAACAATCCATTCAAATAAATCTGACAGTTTTTCATTTTCATTTACTTCTGCCCATATATTAAAAGGTGAAACATAAACCAAACTGAAGATTGCCCAAAATAAACCCTCATTCGACTTTGATTAATGTTATAACCAAACCCAATGCTCCATCTATACAAATTGCCTAAGAACCCAAGAAAAGATATTAATTTACTTGCACGTGGTGGAAGGTTGGTGAATAGTTTGGTCAACCTTATAGTACATGGCACTTCCATTAAAATGATTACACTCTCTAACTCTAACTTAACTCACATGCTCTATACTCGAAGATTCGAAGTGGCAGTACACATACATATATAGGGAACAAATAAAACAACAAATTTATATATTTGTATCGACAATCGTAATAAACTTAGGTCGGTGTTCTTGTTTTTTCTTCCTGTTGGGACAAACCATGATCAAGTATCTCAATAAAAACAAGAACTTTGCTTTGAGAAATGAGCTTGAGCTCGAGAGATAAACTTGACAGTATACCCCTACATATAATATAGAAAGTATATGGGTTTGGACAAGGGCGTGTTGTTCTACTTTCGAGAAATGACATTAGAAATTGATGAATCGTTTTCACTTGGACTTGGTCGATTTCAGTAAGCATGTCCTGCAGAAAATAGGTCCAACAATAGGTAATTCATTTAAAAACCTTCAATGTTATCAGATGTTTGTCTTGAAGTTCGTTTAAGTGGAAAACAATTCCTTCTAAATCAAATCGAAAAATTGACATGAAACGAACAAAATAAATTGAAATATACGGAAATGTAGTCGTGGATATCCTTTAAAATACGATTTTCGATTAAGTTTGATTTGACAATAGCATTAGGGATTCATATTTCCACAGGATGTACTTGTCACTCTTCTCTTTTCAATTTTAAGAAAATATACGTAACGTACAATCGTTATGCAGATACCTACTTGCTCTTTCTTTAAGTTCAATTTGATGCGGTAAAACTATATTTAACAAATATTTTCAGGAAGTTTAAAATTAAATTTTAGAAAAAAGTTTAAAATTAAGTTTTAGAAAAAAAACATGAAACTAACTCTTCGGAATAATTGTTTTCAAATAATTATTTTTGTTTCCGAAAATGGTTAGAATTCAAATTTTAGCTAAGAAAAATAAAAATTTTAAATCCAAAAACTTATCTTCTCTTTTAAATCTATATAAAAATAGGCTTAAATAAATTATGTGGTACCATTTCCTCAAAAAGTATTTGACCGATTTCGATAAATTTTATATGGTTGGAAACAGGGCTGCCGTTTTGAATATTTGCATGGGAGTATTTCAGATGATTAGAGGGGAGTATTTCGTATCTGTGGGGACTAGGCAAAAAAAACACCATTCACACTTGCGCTTTTTTGATCCACGTTACGTAATAATTGATTAAAACGTTAAATTTACCTGGTAATAGTGAATACACACAGCTTGCACGCAGATATATGATATTTAATTTTATATCTTACAACTGAAAAATGTAAACAATTTTTGGTATGCTAATGTAGATAGATAATTGCTATCCAAAATCAGCTGCTCTTGACATTTCCATCGAATAGATGAGTATATCTACCAGAATTTTTAGGATAGATTGAGATCTTCTTTCTGCCAACAGCTCTTTTGTAATCAGGTGTGCTTTTACACCAAATCATCTGATGAGCCAAATAGCTGTTGTCAAAAACAAATCTCAAGGTGTCCGAAAATTTTCGGTGTACTAAACTATCCGATGGGCAATTTGAGGAACGGCTTACGTTTGCAATTGACATTTGGTTTGCTAGTCTCGAGTCTTTTGTTGTTGGTTTTTCGTTGTTTGTAAAGGAATAAAATATTATAAAAATGCCTTAAAAAGCATTTCATTTAGATTTGGAATGAAATTATACCTACAAATATTTGCGCAAAAAAATTAAACTTTAATTTTCCTTTTGTCGCTGTTTTGACCTTTGAAAGAAAATGTTACCTATCCGGCTTTTTTGTTCGAAAACATATCAAAAACTAACCTATTTCAAATAGCCTATCGGATTGCCAACCGAACGCGGCTGTTGACATTTAGTTCAGAGTTCAGGCGTATAAGAATGAACATATTCAGGCCATTTAAAGATTGAACGCACACAGGTTGAACTTTCAAAAATATTAATGAGTTTTGCAAAAGTCTTGGATAATTTCGAGGGGAGTACAATTATAGTGAAAGGAGTACGGGAGTATACAGTAAATTCAAAGTGAGTACGAATACTCCCTTAGTACTCACTTAGGCAGCCCTGGTTGGAAAGCCACAATTGCGGAGATGTGCAGAATATTCTTGAGACACGCATTTACACATTGCAGGTCATTTTTGTTTTTGAACCGTCCAACACTGTGCATAAACAAAATTTTTAAAAAAAGTTTTTTCATTCAATATTTTCAAACAAATTGTTTGCGAAATTGAAAGTGTCGAATTTCGACACAAGGCGATACTAGTAAAAATTAATGTTTGTGTGTTCGTCTTTAATAGGCTAGCAAACCGTCAAACCAATTCAGTTGAAATTTACAGAGTTTGTTCATATTAGTAGTGGAAGGAAAGGTTTGTGGAGTGGTTTTAATAAAATTCGTCAACTACATTCCAAGATAATAACAACATTTTAAATTTAACACTATAATATGTAGGTATAAAAAAAAATCAAAAAATTAAGAAAAAGAAAAATATGACAATAGTAAAAAAATAATTTAAAAAAATAAAATGCGAGTTAATGACTATGAAAATCTGTTTTCATCTGACCCATTGGGCTGTACACGCCGACTCCACAAGACATACAGATGCCCAACATTCAAACCACAATCCAATCAACAATCAGTTTATTTTTTCGCACTGGGCAAATTATCTCATGTCGTTTAATTAAGTGGCTAAATTATACAAATAAGGCAGAGCAAGAGAAACGTAAAGATTCTTTCAGCACTACTCCTAACTCTCTCACACATATGAAACGTCAAATCTCATGGCCAAACTTTTATCAGCGCTCATGTCCTATTCAAAAAGTAGTTTTCTTCAACATGTTGATGACATGGACATGGATTTTTGTGCTTTATTGTTCATAATCCTGAAATTGTTCATGTCCAATGGAGGCGGCATGGTAGGTATTTATACAGTACATTCACATAATGATGATTGCTACTATTTAAGAATGCTGCTGATAAATGTCAAAGGTCCAACATTATTTCAGAATTAGAGAAATTTGAAGTTAATTTACTCGAAAATAATTAACATTGAGAAATTAGTGTGATGGACGCCTTCATCTGTTGTCGTCCGCGACAAATAAGAATATTATCATTTTGACCACATGCTCACCATCAAATCCTATATATCTCTGAGGAAAATTCAGAGAGGATTTGAGCAAAGACATTTTGCAACGTATTCGCACCGTTAGCAACATTTTCAATGAATCTCTTATAGAAATCGAAGACGTATGCTTAAAAAATCGTTCATTCGGCGCTCAAATTGCGATTGAACTTGCATTTTGAAGAAGTTAAACATGCAATATTTCGAAAAGGTATGGCGAAAGTGCTTCAAACTAGCAAACTGATTGTTTGGGATGAGTGCACAATGGCACATACTAAATCAGTTGAACGAAATCTTTGAAACTTTGCGATCAAATCAGAAATTATTCGGTGGAGCTCTAATTTTATTAGCAGGCGACTTCCGACAGACTCAATCAACACCATCTGAAGAACTCAACGCTTGCCTGACAGCATCGCATCTTTGGAGACATGTACAAAAGCTTACATTAAAGTCAATTATGTGGGTACATCTTCAGCGCAATGCGTCAGAAATATTTTCAAAACCAGTTATTGGACATTGGTAATAGAGGATTACCAGCTAATAAGGATACAAAACAGATTTCATTTCAACTGAAATTTTGTGTCAATGTTCCATCAATCGAACACCTAATATTTTTGGTGTGCCACCACACAGATTGTCGCTTAAAATTTAAACCACGCTGGGTGTAAAAAAATGATGGCAAATGCCATTGAAGCTACAATTATTCTGAATGGTAAATCAAAAGGAGAATAAGATGTGCTGATCCCACGTATTCCATTAATGATTCCTGATGATATGCCATTTGATTTCAAAAGCCGATAGTTCCCATCCCTGTTCGTCTTGCATTCTCAATGACCATCAATATAAGGCACTTGAAGTGTGTGGATTAAATCTTGACAATCCATATTTTTTAAATGGACAAATGTTGCATGTTCAAGGCAAGGACAGCCGAAAAATGTATTTGATTCTTCAGAAGACGGAAAGGCAAAAAATATTGTTGATACACAATTCAATTAACTATTTTAAACATTTTATTTAATGGAAAAAGTTACTGTTTTTTATTTACTTTGTACATAATGCAATGCTTTGTACATACATATGTACGTGTATGTATATTGTATAGTATATATACCTAAAATACTTTTCAAAAAATGGAAAGAGAAATCTAAACACATGCAGGTTCATCTACATGTTATATTGTAACAAAAAAAAATTCTTAAAAATGCGAAGCAAGGCGAGCACGGGTCTGCTAGTTAGAAAATAAAAAAACTAAATCAAAACATGTATGTGTATATCTACTTCATAAAATTTTAAGAAAATATTATTATTTTACGAGCTAAATTCCGTTTTGAGAAATCTTAGGAAGTAACTTCCCTTCTCAGGTCTTCTATCCGACCCACGTTACGTAACTCCGTTTCTCCGACTTTAGGTTTGTTCACTATTCTCAGTCGCCAAGCATGTGCATTTACTGTCAACAGTTTTTAATACACTAAAGACTTAAAACTAAATTTTCGATCGAAATCAATGTTGCACTTTAGAAGCTAAAAGAAAAAACTTTTATTGCCTAGACTATTTTTATTGCAATTGATTTGATAAAAATATTATTGTATACAAATATTATTGTATACGTATAGGAAGATCATTCTATTCTAGATGAATTCAAAAAAATCTAATATTTCCTCCAGAGAACTAAATAAAGCTGTTAATATTCATTCTTGATCTAATAATTTGTAGGTACTTGCGGGGGTCAAATTTTGCAAGCGTGAATTTACACAAAATTCCGTCTATACACAAAATTTTGCGATTTCAAAAGAATGAAGTACAAATTATTTGACATATTGCAATATGCACATAAGCAAATTTATTTACGCGTATTGTGACCATGAATAGAAAGTATGTAGGTACATACGCAAAATTATTCACACCTGCAAAATTGGGCTTGATTAAAACCGCGACAATTTTTAAACAAAATCAATATACTCGAAATTGGGCTTAAATTAACAATGATAATTAAAGCACGTTGTTACACAATTAAAATCAAATTATTTTAGTGATTTTCATTTAATTAAAACAACACCATTAAATTGAAAAAAAAAAAAATTATATTTTTTTTCTGAATTTTTTACAAAGTGTCATAAAAATAATGTCAAATGTCAATAATTAAAAATCAAATTACTGTTAAGGACTTTAAATACCACTGACCCGACCAAGCCATCATGATGCAACGAATCATTTATATCCTTCAAGAAGTCCATCGAAATTTTAATTGCATTTTCATTGAAGTTTGTGACCGAGCGACGGACGTGGGACGTGTACGCGATATTGGTGCAGCCATGCAGTTGTACTGGTTATCCTTTGATACAAAAAAAAAGTACCCAAAGGGCTTACTTCCAGAGCAGCCGAGTCAGAGAGTGCAATGCAACAATTTTGTTAGCGATTGTGTCAAAAGCAACCCAATCGAAATAGTGACATCCAATCTGCTTACGTTTCACTAGGGCTTATATATGTATATATTTTTCCCGCTATCGTCCTTTTGAATTTTTTTTTTGTTTGTCCTTTCTTTTTTTTTTTTGAATTGATCCTTCAATCATCGAGTTGACAGCAAAATGGCATGGAAATGGTTAAATATTGTAATAGAAAAAGAAGAACGACAGAAAAAAGTGTTGATAAAATTAAGGGAACTACTGGGTCATATACACATGCTCTAACAAATGAAAGATAACTAAAACCATATTGACTAGAAATGTAAAAAAAGATTTACTTATGAAAATCTAAATAAAATCATGTGCATATGTACATAAGTAGGTAGGTATAAATAAAATTCTTAAAAATGTTTTTAAAAAAATTGTTTCTCATTTAAAAAGTTGGTACATCGACCCCTTTCCGCCAAATTATCGTAAGCGACATTTTCATATATATTCACATAAAGTTGATTATATCATTTTTTTCTGTGCATTAAAAGCAATCGGACCTTTTGTTATCTGTCAGTAACAGTATTGTTAATAATGTTCAATTCTGAAATTTGGCCTAATTGGTTTCGTTGCTGAGCAAACAAAATGTCACTTACGATACTTTTATTCGCTTTACGATAATTTGGCGGAAAGGGCTCGATATGCTATGAGGTACCAAAAAAATATCGCCAAATTTATAAACAAAAATAGGTACATTTTGTATTTTTTTTTGGAGATTAAATAGTTAATTTTTTTTTTAAATAATAAAAGTATACGTGATGAAAGAGGGGAAGATTTCTGTAAAAAATAATATTGAGTAAAAGCCAATGTCAGATATTTTTGGGGGAACTGAAAAGTGCCCTTAGAATCTGTGCCAAGCCAATGACGACCGTACGAACATTTCAATGCAGTTTTATAATTTTATTTAACATAGCGGTCAATTATTTCGTTAAACAAAATTGTTCATTTTGAATTGAGCAACATCCTCAAAACCACTCTCATTTATTTCTGTTTTTTTTTTTTTTTTTTTTTTTTTTTTGTTTGTGATGGTGTTCAATTTTCAGGATTTGGTTTTGGTATTTGAGGTTTTTGTTTCACTATGATCCCTGTGTAAATTAATGCTTTTTTCCAGACTGAGTTCATTTTTATGCAGAAAATGCCATTGGATATTTACATGGTGGCGATGTATGATTATTTATTTATAAAGCATCGAACTGTAAAAATTGAACTGTGAAATGGTTGAAAAATTAAAACGATTTCCTGTTCTTTTTTGTTCTTGTATTTTTTTTTTTGTCTAAAACCTACATATTTGTTTTATTTTTTTTTTTTCAAATTAAATTTAGATGTTTCGTGTGAAAATCTGGCACAAATCAATTTATTTAAATTACGGTACAAGTTGGAAGAATTGTGTATAAAAAGAAGGACAATGTCTGTTGAAGGACTCGTTGGCATCACAGAAAAAATGATAGGTTAGCAAAATAAAATAGGGCAGTAAATTTCATTGCAAAAATGTTTGGTCTGTAGAGATTTATTTGTATATGTATAAAAGATTGAAAAAATATAGAAATTACCCTTCCTGCCGCAATCATTTTTTCTAAGGAAATCGATTGGCAGATCGAACAATTGTATTTTTTTACCTCTTAACTTTTAATGAATTTTTAAAATTAATTAGCAACGCAACAACTTGCAAAGAACTTGGGCTTAGAGACTTGCACTCTCAACCCTTTGGGGCTAACATTTTTATCAACAATTGAATATAATGCTTTACCTTTTTTTGAAGCCAGAATTTATTCTATTCTGTAATTTTTTTTGTATGTCAACTTAAATTATGTACATAATATATACGATTTTTGGAAAAAAAAATATTTCAAATTGATTCTAAAAAAAAAAAATTGTTTGAATTTTGTTTAACTTTTTTTTTTTTTTAATTTTGAGTTTGAAAATTAATTGTTAAAAAAATATTAAAAATAAAATTAAAAAAGAGTTGCCTGGCCTTACAAAAAGGTATAACATGACATTAAGGCCGTTTGTGAATTGGTTTAAAATTTCGATTAAATTTTATTTGAGATTAAATTTTGACATTTCTACTAGTGTCAAAAATTAACATGCGGATAAAATTTAACGCGATTTGAACCCAATTCGCACATGGCCTAAGTGTTACTGTTTAATTCATTTTTTTTTTAAGGAAATTGTCCCCCTCGACAAAAAGGGGAAATATTCCGCCTCTCCTATATTTTCTTTTTTTTTTACCTTGATTTAAATTACACATTCTAGTTGTTTGTCAAACCTTATTCGAAGCACCCTGTACGTCTACAATTTTATAAAATGTATTTAAAAAAATTGCTGGCATACCAGCATGTTGACTAAACTGATTAACAATATAATAACAATATACTCATACTGCGTGTGTGTTTTCTAATTAATACAATAAGGATGAAGGATAGGACTTGGAAGACACAATGTTATTTGGGGTAAATATATTCAATCCTCTTCTTTCAGAAAGAGCCAAATTTATAAATAACTTCACTATCCTGAAAACTACAAATAATTTCACTTGAAATTAGACATTGTCAACCATAAATTATTAAAAATTTAGGTACATTTTCTCTCAGTCTTCCCATAAGATTTGTAAAAGGACAACTGCATTTCCATAAGCAGACTATAAAGAAGTAAAAGAGCATTTTAAAATGACTCCCATTAGAACCAACATCAATTTGTGTGTATTTAAGATTCCAACTCTGTCGCTCTCTCGCTCTATTGAATGAAGTATAGGACATTTGGACAAATATCATGTGAGCCAAATCCATTAAAGTTGTTGCATAATTTAATCCACTTGTCCTTAAGTAATGTACATTGTACACACTTGGCGTAACTATATGTTGGTTTAAGAATCTGATATCACCCGAGCGTTCATCGGTCGTAGAGTTAAAGCTCATTCTATAATAAGAATATTTTTTCTAAAAATGCATACAAGAAACTTAACATAAACCTAAGTAAACCCAATAAGACTCTTCAAAATGTGCATGGCACATCCCGAAGTGCTAAAAATAAGTAGATTCACAGTTACCCATGAAGTTTGATGAAGAAAGTTCCACTCCCGATCTTTTCCCGCAACAATACAACAAAAATTTCGAAGAAAACTTAGCAAAAGCAATTTCAGCAAATATTGCAATCCACACATCCCCATTTAGCATTGAGTATATTATGCTCAACGACAACGAGTCCTTAAGAATTTATAAATGCACAGAAAATGTAAAATTGATTCCCATAGAGAATTTTTTTGAATTTTTCTTTTTTATTTTCGTAACTTGCGTTCTCTCCAAAATAGAGTGACTTGCTTGCAATAAAACATGCCCGTTAAAGTGGAAAATTAAATGCAGAGAATAACCATATAATTAAGGCAAGAGGTATGGTTAGGCATTAACAGAAGCCTTTGCGCAAAATGTAAGACAATTTAAGGAAGGTTTAGTATGATTCTTGTTTAAAAACATATGGGCGCAAAATTTTAAACAGCCTGATGTTAAGGTATCAGCATGATACTATTTAACAATTTTCTAACTTTAAAACTCTTTGCTAAAATATTCTTAGTTTTTAACATTTTCTAACTAGTATCATACTAAACCTATTTTTCTAGCTGAGCACGCCTAAAACAGTGACAGTTCAAACCATTTTTTCAATTGTACCTGCCAAAGTGACATTTGGATTTAGTATGATACTTAAAAGATAAAATAGGCATTTGGCGATTTTAACTTTAGTATAATGTTAAAAAGATAATACGGTGCTAACTCGGTGCTATTTGTAGTAGCCGTGGCGTGATGGTTAGTGCGATGGACTGTCATGCCAGAGGTCTAAGGTTCGATCCCCAGCCTCGCCACCTTTTTATTTAAAAGAAAAAAAAAACGGCTACTGCCTCTTGCGAGGAATTGACAAATTTTCCAAGAGTATCTCCTGTCACAGAAAAGTGCCGCTCGTTAGCCGTTCGGATTCGGCAATAAACTGTAGGTCCCCTCCATTCCTGCAGACACGCACACAGGAATGGTTGAGAGTTGTAAGTCACTAGGCCCTAGTTCTTCATGAGCTGTTGTGCCATCAAATTTATTTATTTTTAACTCGTTTAAAATTTGGAAAAGCCTGTTTTTAAGCTAGCATCTTACTAAAAATGATTTAACATCATATTAAATCGTTTAAAATTTTGCGCCATGGATTTTACAATTTTTAAGCGAGTAAGCTTTGACAATTCTTTTTAACCTTTTACTTAAGTAAAAATCAACCAATACCAATTTTTATTTTTTAATTCCTACAAGAAAGATGTAGTAGCCTAACATTTTTCATAATTTTTAAAATAACGTTGCTTAGAAAGTATATTAAGTGAGACGTCTCATTGCGTAACCACTAAATGACTAACATTTTTAATTCTTTATCTAAATATTGTCTCAACGAGTAATCCAACCATCCTAATATCTTCAAAGAACGTAGGCCCAATAACAGTTGCCACTTTTCTACGAACCCATCATAGACCACTGTCTCACCATATAGACCTAAGGCTGGCATATCTTAATGACACAAGTATCTAGATTGACATCGGAAGATTGCAAAGAAGCAAAAAAAAAAAGTCAAAACATTCGCATTCTTACTCTATCGAGAAATTGCCTTAATAAATTCTGCCAATAAAACTGAAATTTACATTCTGCATAGCTATCCTTGTGTCGTGCATATAATCTAGGATTGAGATAGCGTGGCTGTGGCTATATGGTGACTGCAGCAGTGGCCATCAGGCAGCATCCAGACCAGCAACAGCATGAAATTGAACCGCAGTCTAGGTCTGGTCTTGAGATAATTCAGTTTTTGGGCCGACCACACACCAGAGGATATCATGCCAATATGCTTGCCGGCATATCGGCCGGCACATCTTCTGCGCCATATAGGAAGAAGATACCACAACCAACAACAAAACACACAATATAAGATACATGGATCTGAAATAAAAGTCCTATTTTGTTATGTGAAAATTATACAGCAAGTCCGTTTTAACTATGTGACGAGGATGTCCAAGGATAATAATATGGAGTTGAGAAAGGAAATGTAGAGAAGGAAGGAACTAAACATTGGGTGGTTATATTTCGAAAAATGTATTTATTACATCGACATGTGTTACGAAATGGATGTTTCTTGTGCGTGGAATCTATTATGTTGGTTTTACTATAGATACTTGTATAACGAACAGAAACCGCATATACTTGCAGCAATGGCTATAAACTGTCTCACAGTGTGGCTCTCTGTATATTTATGGCTGTAATAACTCGTATTTCGGAGAGAATAATGCCAAGAGAAGTATGTCTTTTAGCGTAAAAACGTGAATTGGGGCAGGAATTAAGAGTAATTTTATTTCTCAGTTTTCCAAAGGATATAATTCTATTATAAGGTGTAGGTACAGTACATATTATATCTATACATACATCTAAAACAATTTAAAAATAACTCGATTTTTAACCTTACGTTGAGTGTTTAAACTTTAGTTTGTGATAAGGGACATCAAATTTCCTTTGTTTTCATTTAAACTTGAAGTAAAAAACGTTGTTGATTTTTCGAAAGCGGAGTCTTTTGAATTGGAAAGCTCAGTATACATTGACTATTGTCATTAAAACTTCGAACATTGCGTGTAAAAGAAACCAGACTTGCCTTTTCATATACTGAATTTGAGGCTTGAGATAGAGCCCTCGGTATCATAGACTTGGTCGAAAAAATTAAAAATGTTATAGACATTCTAGAACTATTTGTATTGTTTCAAAACTTAAAATGTAGAATCTTTTGCAGGTTTATTATATATAAATATTTATTTCTTAACCTTTTTGAGCACATAATTTTTGCTTTGTATTCTACTTCGTTCTAAGAATTAAATTTAATTATTGCATTTTATAATCAGATTTCGGGAAACTTCGATGAATTTTCTTCAGTTACCTCTTTTATTTGTGTCTTTGTTTTCAGAAGATGTAAAAATAAATACTAAAAATAATTAAAAACAAAAAACACATTGGAAAAAATGGTTACAAAAATCAATAAAATAAAAAAAGTACGTATACGCCCAAGTGCACCTTTCATAAATTTAACTTTTTAAAAGAATAGTTGAAAATTTTTACCAGCGGTAGTAATAATTCTACTTTGTATTAAAAGGAGCTTGGTTTTATACCTGCTTTTGGAAAGGAAACATTAGCTGGGTATGTTTAAAAAACAAAAAAAAGAAAAAAATAGCTTTATAAATATTTATTTTATGACCAAAATAAAAGACATTTGAAATTATTTTCTCTTTTTTTCTCAAAATGTGGTAATCATAAGAAGGTACTATTGATAAAATAATAACTTATACAGCTTATAGCATTTTTTTTTTTTTAATTTTACATTCAGTAATTTTTACTATACATAATTATTTTTTACGTAAAAGTACAGTTTACCAGTTAAAAATTCACTTTAGTTTAAAAATTCATTAAAATACAAGATGGCCACCATGATTTGGGAAATAGCAATTATTGGAGGAAAATTAGAACTCTCCTTCAACTCTTTTTTGACGATACTTGTACAAAATTTAACGAGCCCCCGATTTTGAATATGATATAACAACTGCAAGGTTATAACTCAAAATTTTGAAATATACAGGGCGTTTGCTAGGTTGCGTTAAGACAAGAAAAAAATCGTATAGGAGGGGGGGGGGGGGTCAATTTCCCCCCGTTTAGACGGGAGGGCCAATTTTCTACAAAATCGACTTGAAATAGAAAAACAAATTTTTAAAAAACAACGGAAATACTTACAATGTCATGTTATACTTTTTTAAAAGCCAGAAATACACTCTTTTATTTGATTTTGTTACTGTAGAGAACAGTTTTTGAAAAATAAATTTTCAAACTCAAAATTTGGAAGAAATCATGAAAACAATTTTGTTCAAACCAATTTTTTCCAAAATTTTACGTAATTAAGTAAGCTTTGTTTTTAACATTCGATGCTCCAATAAATTTCTAGTCAAATACAAAAAAAGAAAATATTTAGGTGTCTTTTTTTTTTTAAGAAAATTAGAAATAACGGAGGGGAAAATTTTCTAAAAAAAAAGGCTTAGGACAAAAAAAAATTATTAAAAAAAACGGTCACTATTACAATGGAATGTTATACATTTTTAAAAGGCCAAAATATTTTTTTTTTATTTTCCTTTTGAAATAAGTTATTTTAATGAACGGTTTTTCAAAAATTAATTTTCAAACTTAATTTTTTGAAAAAAAAATATCGAAAAATTGATTTCAAACTAACTTTTTTCAAATTTTTATATACTTAATTTTATTTAATATTCAATGCTCCTATCAATTCTCAGCCAAACACTACAAACCAGATGTCAAAATGTATTCCAGCTTTTGAGAAAATTGAAAATAACTAAAGTAAGTTTTTCTTGAATTTGACTTCCATCGGTTATTTTGTTGTTCCAAGGATTCTGTTTCTACTATTGGCATCCGGTTTTTAGTGTTTGACTAAAAATTAATAGGAACATTGAATATTGAAAACAAAAATATCACTTAATAGCTTAAAATTTTGAAAAAGATTAGTGTGAACACAATTTTTTTTTTATTATTTTTTTTTTCAAAATTTTGAGTTTGAAAATTAATTTTTCAAAACTGTTCTTTCAAATAATTTGAATTACAAAAATGTAAGAACAGGCTTCTGACTTTAAAAAAAGTACAGCATGACATTGTAAGTGTTGCCGTTGTTTTTTAATAATTCTTTTTCTATTTCAATTCGATTTTTTGGAAAATTGCCCTTCCTGCCTAAACAGGCGAAAATTGACCCCCTCCCATACGACTTTTTTCTTGTCTTATCCCAACCTACTCGCTTTAGCTCTTTGGTGCACCACCTTATACCGAACACCCTGTATACATACAATATAGTCATGAAAACATTTTCTATATTTTTCAAGTAAATCCATAATCCTTACAAACATTAATTCTCCCTTAAGAAAGTTCAAGATTTCGGCACCCCATATGGCAGACCGAGTTTCGTAAAATTAAGCTGGAGTGCTATGATAGTGATACCTTAAATTTTCGATAGAATCTTCGGTTTACTGGCTGAACAGAATAGAATGACGGAACTGAAGCCGCAGACGGAACTGGAAGAGCTGTCAAAAAGTGTCGTACGTTATTTTTTTTACATGCCCACAATGCAGGTGTACAGCTTTGAAAGTATTTTGAAGAAAAACAAAAGAATATTCTTGTGTACAAGCTCAGAATTCACATGTTTTGTTTCCAATAATTTTCCTTTTAATAAATAATTTTTTTCGTGATACAAATAACCACAATATTTTTTTCCGACCCAAAAAGTTGTTTTTTTTTCTTCATACAAATTGAAACGTCAAAAGTGTAGTACGTGAAAAGTTAAAAGTTGGTGAACTCTTCCGTCTGCGTCTGCAATTCCGTGTGCGTCTACGTTCCGTTGTGTTCACAACATTGAATTTGCGTGTATTCAATATTTTGACAGCTATTCCAGCTCCGGGTTCGTCTCCGTCTGCGTCACCATTCTGTTCAGCCAGTTAACCATCCAGAACCCAAGCTTTGACGCAATGTCATACATATTGGTCTGTATGTTCAAACCCCAGACAATAGACAAATACAAATTATTTACAAGAAGATTTTTGCAATCTATATAAACTTCTTATATGTATGTATGTATATCAATATGATTTCAACTTCACGGTTATAAAAAAAAACACTTTGTACTTAAAAACAAAAAGATAAAACCAACTTTCAAGATTGATTTGATGGCTCCTGACTATAAGAGTCATTGATTTTTCGCATTCAATTCCATTGGAACTATCTTCATGAGCAATTAAAAACTTTTACACGAGACCAGATCAAGTTCTATGTTCAAAGAGCTTAGATCTGCACCAGGAACACTTTCTTCGAGATTCTTTTCGTGTCATTTTAACGCAATGAATCGTGATAACTCCAATGCCAGCATCATGCAACTTGCATGCAGTTAGGTAAAGCTTATAAGGTCTTCGATTAAATTTGAATCTTATGTATGTCTGTGTGAGTGTGTGAGTGGGAGTAGAGATGTGTGAAGGAAATAAAAAGTAGAAATCGAAAGATTTATTGCATTGGGATAGAAAGTTCTTTACGTTGTCACGTATTTGTTAGAAGAAAAAAAAAATCCTAGTAAAGATTTTGTGATAGAAACGATATTTTCACAAAGTAATCAGACAGCAGGACTTCGATGGACTTAGGCTATGGTGACCATACTATATATCGCAAGTTTTGTATTTTGAAGAAAATCTTACTCGAATTTTTTAACCCTGATATTTCGAAAATGAAGAATTTGCAAAATGATAGTGCTGTATATGCTGGAAAATGTTGGTATTTGTTAAAGAAAATACCGACCAAACCTCCAAACTCTAAAATTAAAACAAAATAAAAGTAAGTTCCATAAAATATTTTTTTCTGTCCTGTAAAATTTGAAATTTGTGAGTTTCTGATTATGAGAAGAAAGCCGACGCACGTATGGTAGAATTTTTTGAAAAATAATTTTCTGGTGGAGAATTTATGATTTAGTTTGAATTAAGCAAGCATAATTTTTTTCATTAATTCGAATTAAAAGAATTTTACTTGAATGCTTAATTTTTTCTTTTGGAAATAAATGTCTAACTAAGGCAAGGCGCTCGCTGAAGTTTTGACGAAGTGGAGTGGTAAAGGAGTAGCAAGTGGCAGTGGAGTGATGAGCAAGTAACTTGGCGATGGAGTGGCGGCGAAGTGATATGAACGTGATTTAACGCGCACTGCAGTAGCAAAATACGTTTACCAGCTCTCGTTCTATAAATCAATAATGACATGCATACTTGTATGTAGAACAAAAATTCACTTCGTCACCACTTGCTTGCCACTTGAAAAATTAAACATGTTCGAGATATATGGCAGCCGACTGGCACCACACCACCTGCAAAATATCATGCCACCGCCACTCCACTTTGATTAGCGCGTCTCCATTTGATTACATAGGTTTTATAAATTCCACCCGCTTCTTAGTCACTACGCTACTACCAGTCCACTCCTTCACCACTTCAGTGAGCACCTTGCCTAAATGATAAGTAAATTAAATTTGTATGCCAAAAAATGAGGATCGTAAAAAACAACAGAATGTGCATCAAGCGCTATAAGCAGAGTACATCTCTTACCATAAACTAAAGACAACTTTAATTTCTTGTCTTTTAATTTTAGCTAAATATTGGTAAAACCAGAGGTCCGAAAAAAAATCGGGTTGAATGCAACCTAAACTACAAAGCGCGCGCGGCTGGGGGAAAAAATTGTGCTGGTACAGTGGATTGAGAAGTAGATTTAATAATCTGGCATTAAATAATATTTAGTTAAAGCTCTCAGATGGTCACCATTACTAACGCGTGCCTTCCAAACCACAAGCAAAAGAATCCAACCGATAACAATAGAAATATTCAATGGTATGGGAATAGTTTTTTGTTTAATGCAATAGGTTAACGGTATATCCAGACCAAATCGAGGTGCAAATAGAAACTGTTCCTTTTTCGAATGAGTGGAAATGAATGTCAGGGATTTTAAGTGATGGATTTATGTGGTTTTTAGAGAAAGAATGCCATTTTTCTTTTCTTGTTTTTCACTGCAATATATTATTTTCTTTGCATCAAAATAAAACGTGTTTCTTGTGTTCTTTTTTGTTAATTGCAGCGAAATTAGACGGCGTGAAGACGTATATGCGAATGCGTCGAGTACCAAATCATCTTCAGGTTAAAGTCATCAAATGGTTTGACTATCTGTGGCTAACCCAAAAGTGTTCCGACGAAGAACGAGCCGTATCCTGTCTTCCTGATAAACTAAAGGTTTGTATACTATTTTCTTCTTTACAGTTTTTTTTTTATTCATTGGTGATTTGGAATTTTTAGGCTGAAATAGCAATTAACGTCCATTTAGATACACTTAAGCGAGTCGAAATATTTCAAAACACCGAAGCTGGGTTCCTATGTGAACTGGTGCTACGATTGCGGCCGGTACTGTTTTCACCTGGCGACTATATCTGTCGTAAAGGTAATTTACCCCAATAAGGTTTTGTTTATAATTAACTGTTTTTATCAAAAATATTCAGGTGAAGTTGGCAAGGAGATGTATATTGTTAATCGAGGCCGACTTCAGGTGGTCGCCGATAATGGTAAAACTGTGATGGCATCGTTAAAGGCAGGTTCCTATTTTGGCGAAATTAGTATTCTTAACATGGGAACAGCAGGTAAAGAACTTGGTAAATATCAATTCTGACGCCAGGTGGAACAATATATGCTTTCATTTTAAAACAAAAAAACAAAACAAATTCGGTGTACCTATATAAACGTTAAAAAAACAACAACAAAAAAAACAGAGTAATACCTATTACTTATCATTTTTCATTTTATTCTTTTTAATAATGATTGAATGAAGAATAGATAATTCGTTGAATGGTGTGAATTTTATAAATGTCGTAAATTTCATCTTAAAACATTTATCTTAATGCCTTCTTCTTTTTTGTTAATTTTATTTACGTATTTTGTGTTGGTATTTTTGTTTATATTAAATTATTTATTTAACTAAAACACTTCTAATTACAAATATGAAGCACTTTTCAAAACCCCATTGTTATAAGCGCACCTACCTATATACCTTCAAAAAAAGATTAAAATTCCTATTACAATTCCTCGAATGTTTTAAACTCCACTTTTATATTTGAATGATGAATTAAGATATCAATCAAGTTTACAAATATTTTTCATCTTGTTAAAATATTAAATAATATGTTTATTTTTACGAGGATACTCGATCAGTTTTGGATTTAAAAGTAAAAAATTCCTGCCATTTGTATACCATCAGTCTTATAATTAAACCCATTCCAAAGTATGTCTAACTTTAGACAGATGTCCAACTCCAAAATCGTATTAATAAACATTTCCATCGGTTGTCCAACTTAGACACCGAAATTGGTTGTCCAAACCTATTCTAAAGTGGGCAGATATGTCACGGGCAATATGAGGTCGTATTTAGACATCTGCTGGAATGTGATTATTAATAATGAGTTGTGCAAATATTTAGACAGTGGGTAGCTGGACAACTTTCCAAGAGTGTTATAAGGAAATCTAATTGACACGACTGCATATCTCTGGCTGTAAGCTAGCTAAATATTTCAAAACACATTTCAAACAACAGTACAGCCAGTGTTGCCGCCCGAAATAAAATTATTGTGCCATATTTTCTGAAAAAAAAACGTGCCAATTTTCGTGCCATATGAAAAAATCTCAAATTCTTCTATTTTGTTGAAAAAACTGTAATAAATTTTATTACGGGGTTCTTGTCCACTTTTTACAGAATTCGGACCAATTTTCATTAAATTTTGTTGAAATTTGCTTTATTTTAAGTAAAGTAATGGAAATAAAAAAACGTGGCATATTAAAATTTTTCATGCCACCATGCCACGAGGAAATTATCGTGTCAAAAAAGCACGATCGTGTCACTTCGACAACGCTGAGTACAGCACAAGTTTTTTTTTAGCACTCTTAGGAAAGGCGCTCACTGAAGTGGCGACGAAGTGGTAGTGGCGTGGTGACTAAGTAGCAGGTGGAATTAGTAAAACCTATGTTAATGTTATCAAAATGAATTGGCGGTGGTATGATATTTTGCAAGTGGCGTGGTGCCAGTCTGCTGCCACATATCTCGAACATGTTTAATTTTCAGGTGGTAAGTGAGTGGTGACGAAGTGGATTTTTGTACTGTATATACAAGTATTCTTGTGATTATTGACTTATATATCGAGAGCTGGTGAACGTAGTTTGCCACCGCAGTGCGCGTTAAATCACTTTCATATCACTTCGCCGCCACTCCATCGCCAAACCACTTGTTCACCACTGTACTGCCACTCACTACTCCTTTACCACTCCACTTCGTTAATACTTCAGTGAGCGCCTTGCCTTAGCAGATCATACAAACAATACTTCTCTCAATCTTTTAACGATTAACCCTTTTCTATCTATTTAAATAAAAGAAATATTGAAGTCTCAAAGAAGATACAGCATTCTTCCACTATCGCACTGCATACAATTCAACAAAAGCTAGACGATGTAGCTAGGTTAAATCAAGACAAAAGGGAGGAATCTATTTCCCCCCTTTCAGAAGTTAGAGGCGATTTTCTTTAAAATATCTTCAAAAAAGAATTAAAAAAAAATTGTATCGTTCTGTCCAAGACGTCACGTCGGCGTTGGCTGTTCTTTCTTGAGGACACCATAATTACACATTAAACTTCGCCTTGCGCCCTTTAATTAAGCCTTTTTTCGCAACTTCCTTTTCAGAATCTACAAAACTTCCTTTTCAGAATCTACAAAAAAAACTACGCAGACAACTTTTGGCAGATAAAAACGTGATGTCAGTGGCCATAAATAAATAAAAGAGAGATTAAGGAAATTCATTTTACTTTTATATAGGTCCAACCCTTAGCGGATATCGCTATACTAATTATTATTATTTGTTCAATATCCAACTAGTATTCTTGAATTTATTTCCTGTTGAAAATTTAATGCTACTGATCTCATTGGCGTTAATTTAAATTTAACTTGAAACCCTGAATTAATACGATATACATATATGTACATACATCCATAATGCATGTATATATTACAGGTATTTTTATAAATTTATTCAGAAATGCGCGAAATGTTTTTCCAACTTTATTTAAAAACTTTTCTTTTTCAAAATGTAATGCATTCATTACCAATGGAAATTTTCCCTTATGAATCGAATATAGATTTTCAATGGACATTACATCAGCATCTGCATCGGTTCAGTTTTATAGGCTTATTGTTTTTTTTTTTTTTATTATTAAATGCGTTTCACGGATCATTTGAGTTTAATTGCATTATGGGATGACCTCACTATTGAACCCTTTTTTATGCAGCATTGTTAATGTTGATAAAGAGCTACATATTTCACCATTGAACATAATATGAGCGAGCAATCCTTCTTTTTTTTACAGTCAATGGTAGAATAATTGGTATTTTAAACCCTTTTTTATATGGAATTTTATAAAATAAGAATGAAAAAGTGATGAATTACCGATAAGCCTCTCCATTTTGCAATGAAATCAAAACTTGATTTGTATAAAATGGAAATTGAAAGGTAATCCTTAAAAAAAATATTATGTATGTATTTTAAAAATCTACTAGCAATGAAATGTTAAATGATTGTTAAATTATTTGAATTTTTTGATTTTCAAGAAAATCCGTTAAATATTATTATTGCAGCAGTAACTATCTTTTGTTCCGTTCTCACCGTCAATCGACTTGAACTAGATTTAACGGACGACTCGATTTAATAAATGCAAGTGCATATAAATAAAAAACATATAAATAAAAATAGATTGGTGGCACAACGGCTCATGAAGAACTAGGGCCTAGTGACTTACAATTCTCAACCATTTCTGTGTTTGTGTCTGTAGAAATGGAGGGGACCTACAGTTTATTCCCGAATCCGAACGGCTAAGGTGAGCGGCACTTTTCTATGACAGGAGATACTCTTGGAGGATTTGTCAATTCCTCGCAAGAGGCAGTAGCCGTTTTTTCTTTTAAATAAATAGGTGGCGAGGCTGGGGATCGAACCTTAGACCTCCGGCATGACAGTCCATCGCACTAACCATCACCCCACGGCTACCACGAAGATCTCAGAAGCCTATAGTTTATTATTAATGACGCAAAATTTTGAATAGTCTAAGGTTGAGTAATTTGAATGATACTAGGTACTTATAGTAGTTTACTCATTATTTTAAATCAATTTACTATTTTTTTCTAAATTTTTTTAAAATTTTTAACTTGTACAAAAAAACTGCCAGTACATAGAAAACTAAGTAAACAGTTACAAGTAGGGCTAGGATTTTCATGCACTAAAAAACGGAAAATATGCGCTTAAAATATGCTCTTAAAAATGAGAAATATGCACTTAAAATATGCATTTAAAACCATAATATTTTACCATATAGTTCTATCTTTATTTTAAAAGCAAAACTTTGGAATGTTAAGCCGCCGCCAGATCAATAAAAATTTGCATTGTGCGTTTTATTCGGCGCAAATATTTGTATCGACGAAAAAAATTTATGTCAGTGTGGACGTCAGAGCGCACACAAATTTCGCGTCACATTCAATGCACGCTTTCCAATTCCGGTGGATTTTCGGTGCACAGGTATTTTAATTGAAATAAATTTGAATTTTTCACAAAAATTTTTAGGGCCAATACAAGATTTAAAACGTACGTACGGGCGGCGTGGCGCACAACGAAAGTTTATATTGATATGAACGCGACTTTGTACATTGAACAGAAAAAACGTTCTACATCATACGTCAGTTGATGCATTTTTCAAAGAGCAAGTTTCATCGTTAGTAAAGTTTTCATAATAATTTTCACCATTGAAGCTCAATGCGAATGCTTAAAATATATTTTTCATTGTTGAAAATCTTTTGTTTTGTCTTAGTATGCACAAGCTTTTTTTTAGAACTGAACCAAGAGATTCTTCAACACCAGTACGTTATTTTTAAAACAGCATCTTCCATTCAGTTCTTTGATTCTTAATTAAGAAATTGAGTGATGTGTGTCTATTTCTCATATTTTCTTGAAAATAACAACTTAAAATATGCATAAATATGTAGAAATATGCAAAAATATGCAAAATATGCATTTATAGTAAAATATGCACTAACGATTGAATGCCACATTAAATGAAAATTCATGATTCGTAAAGATAATAGATTATCACGCTTCAAAAGGTTCCCAAAAAATATATGCATTTGCATGGAAATACTAGCCCTAGTTATAAGTATCAAAGTATCATAGTGAGGTTAATACAATCTTAAAAACATAAAATATGTACCCCTGGTTTTTTTTATTTTAATAAAATGTCAGAGATCTTATGGTGCAAATCTCGTTTAAAGTTTGGAGTATCCTATTTTTATTCATTTTCTTAATAAAACATCTTTAAAATCATTCTTAGTCGACTATGGTTTTGAGCCACTGTTATTAAACTTTTCTTCATATATCTGTCACGGTTAAACAACTTAATATAGAAACCATTGTTGATGAAAAATTGTATATTTACATGCTTGACTACTTTTGCAAACTCTTTAGCATTTTATAAAGGACTGTTTTATTGAGAGATTGAGAATATACAGGAGGTGTCAGCCGGTGTCTTTTTAAGTTCGAATTATTTTGAAGAATTGCTTAAAAATTCAAAAAAAATATTTTTTTGACGATACCTACATATTTTTTTTTTTGTAAAGTTTTCAAAGAAATTAAACTATAGCTCCATTTCTGGGAATGTAGTGTATCTGTGTATGTATGCGTGTTCTATAGTTTCTATTATTACCTCCTTAAACCGGCACTAAATTTGCAATGAGAAAGTTTAATACTTTTCCAAATGATTCTATTTAATTTAACAATCGTTATCCTTTAACTTGTTTTACTGATGCATCATCATTTTCATTTTAAAGCATTTGAAAACCATGATGATAGCATTGTCATTAATACTTAATAGCAGCAGAGACCATCCTCAGCATTCTAATCTACTATAGTTATGTCCTTGAAGCTAACTTAATTCGTACTCCTCGTATGCTTTGTGTGTGTGTATGTTTGTTAGTAGCGGTAACTGAGCTATTTCGCTTTCAAATTAGTGAAAAGCTATTATGTATATCCGTGTCCCATCACACAGGCACAGTGTAGTAAGTAAGTGGTATAACAGCACGAGCAGCACAGCAACTGCTTCAGTAGAAGCATCAGCATGTCAATGGCGAACATATTAAATCAAACCCATTACCATATACTACTTACCATCCCTAGTGACTGAAACAAAGGAGTTTTGCACTTTGGAATTGATGATAATTATTCTAAGGGGAACAGAACGGACTGAATATAAGCACTGGCAGAAGTACGTGGTGGCCAAGTGTGTTACGAATTGTTCGTTCATTAGCTGATTCCATGTGGCCAAATTAAATTATTTTGCATCAAAACGGTGGATAAGAGAATTTCTAATAAAAAACAGTGCATTTCGAAGTCGAATTAATTTTATTGTTTCCTTTTTTGTTTAAATGTATTTAAGTTTGAGATTTAACCAAATAATAAGAGATCATTGTATGTTACTTTATAAAAAGTATCTTTAAAGCTTGGTGATTTGTGATTTGTTAGCTCTACATTGGCGCAAAATTTTAAACAGCTTGATAAAAGATATTAACATCATACTACTTAACAATTTTCTAACTTTAAAGCTCTTTACTAAAATGTTCTTAGTTTTAAACACTTTTTTAACTAGTATCATACTAAATCAATTTCCTCAATAAAATACGCCTAAAAAAGTGACAGATCACACCATTTTCACATTTGTTATTGTCAAAGTGACATTTGGAGTTTCTATGATACTAAAAAGATAAAACAGCCATTTGGCGACTTTAAATTTATTAAAATATTAAAAAGATAACAAGATTCTAACTCGTTTAAAATTTAGAAAATCCTCCTTTTAACCTAGTACCATACTAAAAATATTTTAACATCATACTAAATCGTCTAAAATGTTGCTCCATTGGGTCTTGTGAATAAAAAAAAAAAGTAAAAGCTGTTTTTGAAATAAGCTAAAGCTAGGTGGTCATAGCTTTCACTAGTAGCTCAAGCTTGACAGTCCTAGCTTAAGTTTTGTTTTATGTGAATAAAAAAAAAGAATACACTTTTTAGCTGGAGCTGAAAAATTTTAGTTTAAGCTTCATATTTTTAGCTTTCGTTTGTTTATTCACATGTGTCGGTATAGGTAGCTTAAACTAAAACTGAGTTTAAAGACGGATAAGTCCAAAAATTTTTTTTTATCAGTCGCACCAGCTGTACGTTAATCTACGTTCTGCTGAGTCTCCTTAAAAATATTCAAAAAGCCACTGCCCATTTTTTTTAGGGAACTAAAAAAAACTATCTAAGTAATCACTAATTTCTTAATAACTTACTTAGTTTCCTATAAAATGTTACTTTGTTGTCTTACGCATATAAAACCAGTCATATTTGTAATATTACTACGGAGAATGCTTATAATAAGAACTAGTCAAAGGTTTCTAGACAGGAATGAAGGAATTTTGAAATTTTTGTAGCTTTTACTATAATATTTAATATTCCAATTAAAGCTATTTATAATCACATGAATTGAAGATTAAGCTGGAAAAACAAGCTTAAGCTAATGGAATCTAGCGTAAGCTATATCTTAAAATAGCTATTACTAAATCATAGCTTTCACTAGCTAGCTTAAGCTTGGTTTTATTCACGCAAAACTAGCTTTTACTTAAAAATCCAAGTTTTGGGTTAAGCTTTTGTTTTTTATTCACAAGACCCATTGTCACTTACGTCTCACACTATAATTTAACCAAGAAACGCCTTGAGTGCTTTTTAATTGTGTACCTAATCTATCTTAAAACTATTGACCGAAACTTAACATAATTTAACAAATATAGATTTAAATTTAAAAAAATTTTATTTTGAAATCTACTTCGATTTTTATCTAGTTCGCTTTTTTCTTCAAATATACTTCGGCTTTTTTTCCGGAAGTGGGTAACGCTGATCTAAAAGTGTCATATGACTCAAGGCTGTTTCATAATGCGACGAGAAAGCGAGACGTCAGCGTGACGAGATCTCTTCACAGTTGTTCTCTCTTTAAAACGAATTTCAAACAACGAAATAATACATAATAAAGTATTTCTCGACGTCACGTTGCGTCTTTTTTTCAATTTTCGAACTTTACGACGTGACGAGACGACGAGAAATGCTTGGTTATGTATTATTTCACTGTTTAAAATTCTTTTTTAAGAGAGAGAAACTACGAAGGGATCTCGTCACGCTGACGTCTCGTTTTTCGTCGCATTGTGAAACAGCCTTCATGTATGCAATGAATTTCAATAATCTTCTGTAGGTAATCTTCGAAACTTATGTTCGAGGCAACAAGGACTAGAAATTGACGGCGTAGTATTGTATTTTAGCACTTTGTTCATTTCTAGCACTTTAAAAAGTAAAAACACGATTTGAAACAAATTATAAATAATATAATATTGTAGTACAATATATTAATCTGTTAAAATAAATTGTCTCCAAAAACTTTACATTCTTTTTGAAAGTACAATATATTAATCTGTTAAAATAAATTGTCTCCAAAAACTTTACATTCTTTTTGAAAAAATAACAAAATAAAACATCTTCCAAGTGCTCAAAAAAAATGTATTCATGTTAAGTTTAGACTGCTGTCAAGTAACAAGAAAAACTCCTAGAAATACTTAAGCAAGGAAACCGCATGTTAATTATAAGAAAAACCCGCAAATCTGTTTGCATTCAACAACAAGCTACTTTTCTCTACAGAAATACATTTTCTTATATCCAACTGATACTTTTCGAATAACTTTTATCCTCCACTGAAGCTAAATCTTTTTCTGCAAAGTTACGGCACACATTATGGGGTGCATTTTCGTCACTCAGACGAAACTTTAATTCATCTGCAATATTTATTCGATTATACTTTGTAGACGACCATTGAAATCATTTTTCTTTGTAAAACCGTAAGCGAATCTGAAACCGAAACACCAAGAATGCAGATGTTTTTGAATTGAAAAACTTTAAATGCAAATAGTAGCTATTTCAGCAACACGGAGAGAGAGGGAAGATGTGCTATTCCTATGGCGCACATTCGTCGTTCTGTTCGTTTTCATTTTTGTTCTCGTCAGGCGTCTCCATAAGCAATTTAAAACTCAAAGTACTACACTCAGGATACGCAAGTTAAACTATTTCCTGAATTCTATCCCCAGTCATACCGTACGGTATACTTTTAAACTTCCATAAGTATAGTTTTTTATGCTCATAAGATGGGGGTAACATCATAAGCAACAACAGTCATCAGAAATTTGAAAGAGTTTATGGACTTAAATTTACAGGGTGCTTTGTTTAAAATATTCGACACGGTTTTTGGAATATAAACTGCAAAGAGGGTATGTCTAGTTATCAATATATGAGCCGTTGTTTTTGAAAGTGGTATAAGAAGTCCATTTTTTCATGTTTGGATATATTTAAGAGTTTGCTTTTGAATGTGTTTAAAAATATAGGAAAAAGTTAAAGAATTCATGTGATGAAATTTATTAAAATTCTCAATGAAAGTTAACGGCCTAAATGGACTTATTCCACTTTCAATTATAAGAAATTATAAATAATTAAAATTTAGAAAATTTAAGTCCATATTTGTATAGCATTTTTACTAAATAGATTTTTTAAGTGTAAAAAGTGAAAACTAATAAAAAAAACTTACTTTCATGAATGTCCACCAAATTTGTAATGAACTTTATTTACTCGTCTTTTGCGAACATTCATGAACTTAATTTCTTTAAAAAAATGCACTATTCCCGAGAATTTTTTTTTATTTGTTTTATATATTTTTTTATTTTAATATTTTAAAATTTCCAACCTTTATATGCCCTTGAAGAAGACTGAAAACTCAGTCGAAACGTCGGGAAACCTTATGAATAAATTAGTTCGACCAAACAAGTCGAAGAAGAGTAATCTTCAAAATTTAAATTTATTTGTAGGTAATGAATGACCTAAGGCTAGGATTTGTATGAACTTAAAAATCGAAATAATGTTTCCAAAACGTCAACAGTTAAACTGAGTGACAAGGGTATTTGTTTTCATTGGACGTGCATGATAACTTTGTCGACTATTACACGTTCTTGACTCTTTTAGAAAATAAAACACAGTTTATTAAAAAAAAAAAAAATATGCACTTAAGATATGCATTTATTGTGAAAAAATGCATATTGCATAATATATGTTAAATATGCGCCATTGGTAGAATGCAGTTTTAAGGTCAATTTCATGATTCGTAAAGATAATTTTTTCTTAGTTTTCTAAATGTTCTGAGGAAAAAACATGCATTTCCATGGAAATCCGAGCCTTAGTAATAAGATAACCAAACAGCTAGGCTTGCTAAAGTAAACTAAACAAAATTGACTTTTTATTGCAATTGACTTCTTATTGCTATTCCCAGACCAAAAATACCGTTATCTTGTCTATGCGATGTTGTTCTTAAAGCATAAACTGATACCTACTGTAGGATAATGCTCACTGAAATAAATCCAACCAATAATAACTGCAATTTTATAGTAGCTTAAGCTATGGTTATAAAGAAAGATGAAATTCCACTTTCAAAAAAAATTATTTGCAATAAATTTTACAACGTAAATTTCATTTGTTTATTTAAGGAAGAAATCATGCTGTTTTTGGTATATGATTATTTATATAAAAAGAGGATCCAAATATCTTACTTAATTGACCACTAACTCATTTTTTTTTCAAAAGTGGACTTATTCCACTTTCAAAAAAAAAAAAAAACGGCTCATTTGTACATCAATTCAATCTGTCAGCAACAATACTGTCTCTCATTAAACCATGGTGGAAATGAAAACGGGCAATTTTTTTCCACTCCAATATTTAGGATCAACTATTCCTATGTCGCTTCATCTAAATATTATGAAATCAATGTCAACTTTAAATATCCCGAAGGATAGAAGAAGAAGCTTTAGTGCCAAAAATGTTTGCTTTTGATTTGATTTTACGACAGACATTCATCTTTTATTGCTGCAAAATATCATTGAACATGATGTTTTAAAAGTATTGAAATAGTTGGGTTTCAAATTTTCTTATTTATTTATTTATTTATTTATTAACATATCAATATACAATTAAAATTGTTATTAATATTAAAGTTAAGAGCAAGTAGCAGCAAAGGCTTTCGGCTCTTGGGATAAAATATATAAGTTAAATAGGAATTTTAAGATTATTCATTTGCAAGTGATAAATAATGACTTCGCTGGTTTAAATAAAACTACTGGGTAGTACATTTAACTTAATTTTTGTGATAATAATTACAAGTTTTTGAAATTCACAAGGTGTTGTTCCCCAAAGACTCGACTTTTTTTCAACTTTCTCCCTCATATTCACTGAGGACACTAAGAAACTCTCAACAGTCATCTGCTCCGGGGAATTTTTAGAAAATCAAGACTAAATAATTATTAAACAAATTAAATACTGAAATATCTCGCTTCTTATCTGAAACATCTGTAATAGTGGATTCACATACTACTTGTATTTCATTTCATAAATAAAGACTTTGAATACAAAAATTATATGAAATCAAAGCTTGTTTTTTTTTTTTTTTTGATTTTGGTTTTATCAGATTTTGTGATTTCAGGATTGGAGGATTTCTGGGATTTTTGGTTTTATTTATTTATCTAATTTTTTATGAGCTCTGCTTTTGTATGTTTTTTTTTTTGTACTATGATACTTTTGTAAAATATTCCATTTTTTAGGTTAGTTTTTGTAGGAAAGAAAACTGCGAAATTCTTTTCATATGAGCGAAAAAAATATCCTTTAATTCCATACGTATCACCCTGTATATAACTACTTTTCATATTCCTTAATGCATTTACGGTATACGAGAGCAACTTTTTAGATATTTTGAATGTCTCGCGTATCCGATTGTAATATCATGAGCTTCGTCATTGCTTGCTTGCGAGATGAAAAGGATATAATTACGACTTTGTTGCCGCTGAGATACCAAATGTATTGTAGCATTGAGTTAAATTTTTGTCCTGACGCTATTTTTGAGCTATAAAAAAAAGAAGACTTTTGTCTTCAGCTTGAAGGGTAAAAAGTTGTCGTATTTAGTAAGTTTTACAAGGTCTTATGGCAGGGGCCTTTTCGAAATGTAAAAACTAATACAAAAACAAATAATTGAGTTTCTAGCTATTTAAAAAATGTTGCGGTGGTATTTTAAATCTAAAGACACAAGAAACCGTGTGAACTAGAAAAGTTATGAAATTAAAAACCCCTGAATTTTCTCTCTTTCCCCTATGTCGAGAGAAGTATGAGAAAGTGGTCTTTTAGGGATCCAATTCAGTTAAATTATTTTTTTTTCCATTCCATATTTTTATTGGGTAATGCATCTTTTCGTTTACACTTGTCACCACATTATTTAGTAACCTCTATTAACTAATTTTCTGGAATGTATGTGTGTTAAAATTAAATTAAATAACATAAATATATATAAAATAAATAAAATTTTAAATGTGAAGCCTTTTTAAATAATAATAAAATAATATTTTAAAATAAAAATATCTCCCCGAACGAGTATGAACAGAACACTATTCCTTTTCTCTATATTAATACACGGTAAAGTTTTTTTCCTCATTTTTTTTTTTACTAACACAAAGTAAATTGAAAGAAAAAAAATTATTTATGATATTGCTTTGCCTGGCGGAATGTAACAGTTAAGTGTGTGTTTATTCCTTTATTTTTGGTAATGAATTATTTAATTAAAAATAAAAATAATTTTTAATGTTTGTGAATACTTTTTTGTTTAAGATAAATCCAATGCATGGTAATAGATACATTTCTTGGTAAAAATTAATTTTGATTAAAAATTAAAATAATTTTGCAGTTTATAATTTTTTTTGTTTTAGAATTAATTTTTGTTTGTATTAAATCAATGATTCATATTTGATTGTGTTTGTAATTTCAATAAACAAGAAATATTAAAACTACGTGAGTAAAATAATAAATTAAATAAATGAAGAAAAATAAGATAATTTCATAAATACCTAATTAAAGAAAAACAAAAACACTTAAAATGACGTTATGATTATATGAAAAAAAATCAAGAGTACTAAAAAATAAATTTTTTGTTGTGATTAATAGTTACATTTTTAAAAGTACCTACCTAATATTTTTTTTTAATTATTTGTAAGCACCGAATTGAAACAAAATCAATAATATATAAAAGAATAACTCAAGAAGGCAATTTTCTAAAAAAAAAAAAATATATGTGACACGAAAAATTTCAATAATTATTACCAGTTTCTTTTGCAGTTTTTTTGGCCTAGAAAAAAAACCGTCAATTGAGTTTTTTTTTAACAAATTCTACCGATTATCAACTATAACATTGTGTATTAAATAAAATTAATCCAAAGTTAATATCTTTGTTTGTTTTCAAGATATTCGATTTTTTTAGTAATTTTTAATGTTTTTTTTATTTAAAAAACCGCAGTTTGATTTTTTTTAAGTATTACCAATTTTTTTACTACGTCATTATGCATAGAATGATGATGGTTGGTAGCATTATTTGTTCTAGAAATATTCGAGAAACAAGCTTTTTTACAACTATTTTTAAAACTACTGTAATAAAAAACCGCTAATTGAATTTTTCTGAGAATACTTTCTGCACGTTACAACCTTATTATCTGTAAAATAAAATTTATTTGAAGTCGATATCTTAATGCGTTCTCGAGATATCGTCGGCGAAAAAAAGCTTCCAAAAGTACGTACACACAGACATCTCTCTAAAAACAATGTAATCAGACTCCGAAAAACCTCGAAACGTCGAGAAATGTCAAAAGTTTCAATTTCACAAATCGGACCGATTACAATAACTTTTAATGGGAAGTTATTAATAAAATAAATAAAGTATTTAATGCCGTTATGAGATTGCTGTACAAATAAAAAACAAATTGGAAGAAAAACTTCAACATCTGATATAGTTTTTAAATTCAAGTTTGCTGAAACGAAACTTAAATATTCAACTTAAACGCTTATGTTCTAGCTTTTCCTAAGCCAGGCAAAACTAAAACTAGGAGATTAATCCTGACTAAGAGAGGAGGCTGCAAGCATCCTTACCAGTCCCTCTGCAAACGCCCTTGGAAAAAATGCTTAGGATGGTGTGACGAAAGACGAAACCCACTTTATCGAGTCTTAAATAGCCAGCAAAAAAAAAAAAAAAAAAAAACATAGCATTTTCCATCAAGTTAACGGTAATAAACATATATGACAGAATTGCTTATACGGTAAGATGCAGGTACTTACAATATAAAAAAAAAATTATACGTTAAATATGTTTTAACATTGAAAATGTTTATAGGATCGTTTTGACAGAGTTGTGGTGTTACCAAAATGATTGAATGAAATAAATTAAATAAATTCAATAAATCATAAATGAACTCCAGCGTATAGGGACATCACAACGAAATTTTTGGTTGGTGTTACTAAAGAAATGACCAAAATGATTGAAATGAACACATGAATTTAGAATATGAAAAATGAACTCCAGCGTATAGGGGGACACGGACAAGTATCAAATTTTTGGTTGGTGTTACTAAAACATTACTAGAATGATAAAAATAAACAAACAAACAAGCGATGAATTGCAGCAGGCGTCGGCAATAGGTATACGGGGAAAAAACGAAGAAAGAAAAGTATTGTTCGTCGTCAACAGGCAAGCTTCAGTGGAGAATGGTCATGAAGTATATTCAAAAAGATAAAAAAAAACAACAACAAGGTATTCAGAAGAAGACAAATGAACAGTCAAGGCAATCAACAAAAGGGGGGTTTCTGCCTGATTTTTGTATGTTGTATATGTGTGTATGCATCTACATAGTTATGGAGGTAGATAGGTTGTGATTTTGTGAAAATGAAAATGATAGGTATTTATTTTTATTCCATACAGAATACAATGCGGTCTTATAAGAAAGGCCAGTGATGCAGTTGAGTTTGCAAGCAGGAGTAGAGCTTGCTTGAAATCGATATACCTATGTAATATGTAGGACAACAAAAAATATGCCAGAGCATGTTTTTTTATAGCAACACTATTATGACGAGATTAGATTAGAAATCAGTTTTATAAGAAATACTGGTCCCTACCAATAATCAAATTTAGTTACGACTTAAATATTTCAGTAAAATGGATAATAATTGAATGGGCTCTAAATAATAAACCGTGCATGGTATTACCTAAATATTTACGTGGACTATAAATAATGAACCATATATTCAACTGACTTCAAAAAATTGAGAATATAATGTATGGTTAATAATTTAGGATCCATAACGTTAAGGTTAATTTCACTGTAATATTTAAGTCATAACTAAATTTGATTATTGGTAAGGCCCACTGTATTTTAAGCGCCATGTTTCGACGAAAATGCATATTTTTTGTATATTTACGTTTAACGTGCATATTTTGCGGTATTTTTGTATATTTTTTTAATTAAAATCATAAATTGTACAGTGTTTTCTAATTTTTATATTAATGCCTACTATGGGGTAGGCATTACCAAAAAATTAAAACATAACTTCAGGTTACGGCGAAAAAATTGGCATTTAGGAAATTTGGTTTGGAGTTTTTGTTTTTTAAATTAACCTATTTTTGAGTTGGTTAAATCGACTCGAACGATTTTATTCAATTTTGTAATCTAGTGCTTCTAAATATTTTAAGGCCGTGTGTGAATTGAATTAAAATTTTGAATAAATTTTATCCGAAATTAAATTTTGAAGTTTGTACGTACACATACCTACAGATTCACCTCACTAGTGTCAAAAATTAAATTAATCTTCGGATAAAATTTAACGCGATTTTAATCCAATTCGCAAAAGGCTTAAACAATAGGTATAGATAGGTTTTGAAAATTTAGAAAATATTAACCCAAAAGTAAAAAAAATCATGTTCCCAGTAATTCTGACTTTTTAACATTTCTTTCGTTGAAAGGTACTACCAAAATTTTTGCTAGCCACGAGAGCAAGATCGTGCAAATTTTGTTTTTTATTTTTGATATAATTAATGTCTTAAATAAACCCATGTAGATGAATTCAAACGATTCACCATTATAAAAAAAATGCATATAGCTATTTCAAATAGGTTTTAATGGCTTTTAGCCCCAGCAAATTGACGTTATGTTCGACAATCCCACTTGTACACTACATATTTTTTTTTTGTTTTTAGATTTAACGTGTATAAAGCTAGCATATACACATTAGCATAATCAATTAAAACCATAATTAGAAATTTGTGCTCTTTTTGTGCTATTTATGTGTGGAAGTCTCGATTTTTGTGCTAGCATAGTTTTTGTTTTATGTAAATCTATGCTACCTTAATATTAAGCTAGCAAAACTTCTAAACTGCTCAACATAATCAATTGAAATAAAAACTAGAATTTTGTGCTATTCGTGTGCTAATATTGAGTGGCAGTCCCGATTTTTGTAGCAAAACTTCTTAACCGCCCAGCATAATCAATTGAAATAAAAACTTAAATTATATAAAAAAAAATAGCACAAAAAGAGCACAAAATTCTAGTTATGGTTTCAATTGATTATGCTAATGTGTACCTATATGCTAGCTTTATAGACGTTTAGATTTATGTCGTTCTTTTTAGTGCAGTTTTTAAAAATGCATTACATAGGTATACATACCTAGTACATAGAATATATTTTTACAAGCAATATTGAGCATATTTTTAGGGCATAGTTAGTTAAAGAAAATTAACAAGATTTATTTTTTGCCAAATGGAAAGTGACATTAAATACTAGAAACTTCAGAACCTATAATTGTGTCTGAACAGCTTATTACGTTTTATTTAATTTGAAAAGATTGTGAAGATTAGTCATGTGTTTTGTTTATCTAGCTATAAAGTCATTTTCAATGTCCCCATGGTTACTCAATGAGTGAAATCTGTAAATTTTTGGTGAAGTGTAGTATGTTGACTCTTAAATTATCATCCTTATAGAATTTATCTAAACTACAAGAGAACGAAATACGCAATCACGTCGGTTTTTGTCAATTAAATACCCAGACAACTGGTCTAAAAAGCTTGGTCTTTGTTTTTAAGCGGAAAATACTGTAAATTTAAGAAAATTTAAATTATTAATCATAAAATTGTAAAGCTAATATAATTAGCTGCGTTAAATACATAATAAGATTTCAAAGGACAACTAATTTAAATTCCTTTTATGTAAGCTCATGTTAAGTTCAAAGTCTACAATCAAGTATGAATCTAAAGTTTATTTTTGTTTGTTCTAGTAATGGTATTTTAATTTACCAATATTTTGATTTTATGTTCATAAGCATTCTAAAAAATTTTTTCTTTGCAGTACTAACTTTTTCAATTAAAATTTCCCTCCGAATAGGTAATCGACGAACAGCCAGTGTACGCTCTGTCGGATATAGTGATTTGTTTGTGCTCAGCAAAACAGACATGTGGGATGTCCTTAAAGAATATCCAGCGGCTAGAGTACGCCTTGAATCAATAGCAGTAAAACGTTTGGAGAAATACAAAAAAGCTCCATTAGAGAAAGGTATTTAATGATAATGTTTCAATGTCGTGATTTCTTAGAAATTACATCTAGTGGTTTTATAAAATTATATTTATACATACACACATTACCTACATCCCCACCTTAAACCAACAAACTCTCAAAATTTTAATTTAGTATGCTAATATATTGATTGTTTTCATTTAAGAAATTAGTAAACACACAAACTTATAACATTTCCTCTCAAAATTACATACATTAGGAAATTTTCTAATTAAGATACAGTAATATATTTTAATTCAGTTGCCATGGGACGATGTCAGTCAACGCCGGGACTTGTCGAAAGCGAGGGTCGGACGACACTAGAGGATATGTGGTTACCACCAGGGCCATCATCTGTAGCATATACTCAACCATTAGTTTATAGGTAAGTGAGTTATCGATAATATGGCCGAAAATTTTTATAGCGATTTGTTTAATTCTATAGTCGTGCCCCTAGTCCTAGATTAACCCAAACAGTAACCGAACGTCTTGCAAGGACGTCAGATTCACCAGGCTCTATGAGTCCAAGTGTACATAGCTCAGATGATCGACCACGTAGTCGAGCCACATCCCATCAATCACGCCCTCAATCACAACCTAGTAGGACTGGTAACTATAATTTAATTAAAAAAAAAAAAATGCTAATGCTCAAGTAGTATCGAGTTTAATAAGTGTTTACTTACTCTTGTTCACTTAAAAATGGATCTTTTGTTTTTTTGAGATTATGATGCTTTATATTTCTTGAGACCTAAAATTTTTTGAGTTGAAAAATAGATAATGCTTGAAAATTAGTATTTTCAGGGTCGTTTTTTTTTATGACGAGAAGAATTCTTATCATCTTTATCTTATTTGGCACAGGTCATATTTGCGGATCAATATCACATATTGAATGTTATGGTGGAGCTGGTGGTGGTGCAACACCTCTACTAGGCTCCCACGAAGCCTTAGAAGATGAAATCAAAAGACTTAGAGAACGTCTTCATACAGTCGAATCTGAAAATCAGGCTCTAAACACCAAGCTATCCCAACAGCAATGGGATCTTGAGAATAGATTGGCCGAAATTGAAATGCAAATTTGTGGTGCATCATCCACATCGAGTTTAGATCCTGAAAACGAAACCGAGGAATTGGAAAGAAATCGCGAGTCTATCATATAACACGGGAGCGAGCTGCCCCAGCCGATTGGTGTGATGTATGTATCGTGCATATCATGACATAATTACAAATCAAATAAAGGTCATCTTGCGCAGGTCATCCTAATCGGCATCGAAATCGGGCAGCTGTTGAATAATTTTAGCACTATTTCTACATTTATCATTATTAAACCATTTATGTTTTTTTAATTGTGTGGGCTGTCAGAATTTTTGAGGTTTGTGTCCAGAAAATTTAAAACTTATCATTTTATTCAAACTCAGAGGGAAGTCGAGGAAATTGTTTTTTTTTTTTTTTTTTTTAATGAAATTCATATAAAGTAATTAAGTTGCACATATTCATGCTCAATACAATCTATGTATTCTCTTTCATTTCATTTGTATTTATTTAATTATTTTATCAGCTGTACATAGAAGATTTCCCTTAAATTATATAATGTGTCTAAAAAATTACAACAGTAATAATAACTAAGAACTAAATAAGTTTAAGAGCACATTTCAGTTAAGATAAGAAAGGACAGCTTTTAAGAAGTCTCTATGTTCAAATTTTCGCCTAATAAAAAGTGGAATATTATTCCACAGGGATATAGAATGAATGAAAAACTGTCTGGAAGAATATAAGCAAGTAGACATACAAGATAAAATTGTTAAGTTACGTTTGGATTGCGAGAAGTACAAATTTTCATATAAGTACTCAGGATTCTTCGTTAGCATAAGTTTGACGAGAAGAGCCAATGCACTGTGGTTCCACCGTAGGCCAAAAATTCAAAAAATTCGTTGCAACGTTTGTTACCAAAAACCATTAAAATTGGTCAAAAACATTCCAACCTAATTACAAATAAAAAAAATAATAATATATTTACTCAATCCCCTTAGATTTTTATCTTCAAAGTGATCGCATTTTAAAGTATGGAATTTGAGTTTTAGTGCACCAAGAGTAAGCGCGACTTCATTTGTTTTTCTTGCTGTTCTCATCGTTTGTGAAATTTTTGCTTATGATGAATATATTAGTAGAAGGTAAGACTTGCATTTTCTATTTTTTATAGGACATCCTACGATTAAATATAAGAGTAGTAACGCCTTTTAATTTGGATAAAAAAAAATAAAAAAAAAATCGTTTTGTCTTTTGAGTTAAACTTTTAACTGTTACGCCCCAGCAAAATTATATAGTGCTGAAAAGGTCAATTAATGTACTTTTTAATTCAACTTGATTTAGCTGCGTAAAATTGCGTATTTACATTTTATTGAGCCTTAAGCAACCATACCTCATATTGTCTATCTATCACAAAATCCTCATTTACAATAAAATTTCTTTCTCAGCATTGGTCAAAAATTTCTTGAAATGAAAGCAGAAAGTCCCGTCCCATATTAAATGTCATTTTCAAGCCTTTAAACCTAATTCAAAATGTAGTTTATACACCATTGGAGGTCAGAATCGCTTATTTTTGCAAAAAATTAACGTATTTCTGGAAAAATCTTGTCGAAATAGACACATTCTTATCTAAAATTAATCGGAATGTTTAAACATTAAGGAAATATGCAATATATCTGAAAATAAATAATATTTGGCTTCATAATCCTCTGCTGGGCGGCCGTCTAAACATTTTGCGGAGAGTATTCTTTATATTACCAACTGATTTCTTTATACTTGATTTAAAACAAATACTTAATTGAAAAAAACTTGTTGAATCAAGCCTAATTTAAAGGCAGTTTACATTTAACCTACATAATACATATGTATGTACGTAAATGTATTTATATTTCATTAAAAAAAACTTGTTAAATTAAACATAATTTTAAAAATGTTATGTGTGCCTTGTTTTTTCTTAGAGAAATTTCTTGCGTTTTAGTGAAAGTTTAATGCAGGTTATATGAACATATACATATTAGGTAAATACATACACATGCAAATATGCATACTTCATGTTAATATTAAATAAATATACATATACAAGGTGATTCACATAAGGTGTGAGAAAACCTAGAGCGTGTAGGTTAGGTCGAGACAAGAAAAAATCGTATGCAAAGGAGGTCTGTTCCCCCCGTTTAAGCTTTACAAAAAGGTATAGCATGATGTTATAAGTGTTACCGTTGTTCTTTTTTAATTTTTTTTTCTTTTATGTCAATTTTTTAGAAAACTTCCCCCCCTCCCCTGCAAAACGGGCGGTATAAACCCCCTTCCCATATGATTTTTTTTCTTGCCTACACAATCTAGCTATTAGTCGCACCTTATGCGAATGACCCTGTACACATACTATACCAGACTTATTGGTAAAGCAGACATGTAGTAAATTATAATGATCTTACACCCTTTTAACGAATGTATCTTTAAATTTCGACAAGATAGAGCCAAACTGATTGCAGATTCGCAATGAGAGTCTTAGAATTACTCTTAAACCACTTTTCCAGTTGTTTTTATGTGCGCAAGTAATTTTGGCCGCCTTTGTTCGGCAGTGGAACCACTGTGCAATGTTCCAAATTCCAACTAAATTTCGTGGTCGTACCTGCGCAGGTTAAAACAAAATCTTGTTGCAGCATTAAAGGTTAGGGGCCAGTTATAGCGATCAGGAAAACGCATTGGGAAAAATTTTTCCTTCGGTTCAATGTTCAATGTTTTATCATCCGATTTGAAGTATGAAAAGGATACGAATCGATGATAAATTACTTAAAATATTTTTTTCCATAAATACAATTTTCTTTTGAGGAAATACTTCGTCTAAAAAAAGTACATATTCATTTTCCTGATGGAAATTCCGCACGGAAAACGAGTTTTCATCAGGAAATGCTTTTTGTACAACAAATATTTCTTCTAATCAAAATTTTGTTTATGAAATAAATATTTTAAGTGATTTACTATCGATTTGTATCCTTTTTTATATTTACATATATTTACAATGTAATAAAACTAATGGCAGATCATTGATAAACATTTAGAACAATAGAGGGTCTAGCAATGAGCCTTGAGGAACTCCTTTATTGAGAATTGGGAATGTAAACAGTTTACCATTATATGATACAGCTTGTGAACAATTTGACATACATATGTATATGAATTGATAAGTTTGTTTGTTGAGTTCGACATGTTGAAAAATGTGTATAATTTGTTGCATATCAAAGCTGGGTCAACTGAATCGAAGGCCTTAGAGAAATCTAATAAAGATAATAGTGTGACCAGGGGTGACATTCTGTATGGGGAAAGCGAACAAACATTTACGTTTGTGCGAACGATTTGCTTCATGTAACTTGAAAAACGAAAGAGAACGTTCGTGCGTGCGAAAAAAAAAAAAAAAACGACAGCTAATTACTTGAAGTTTTTTATAATTTGGTAGAACAGTTCGTTGTTTTTTTACTGAAGGAGACAATGTATATGCATAAATAATAAAGCTCACATTATATTTAAAGGATATTGATTCACATTATTACGAACTTTATAAGATTTGATACCAAAAAGGAGTAATAATTGGTAAGAACTTATCACGTTGTCGTGAAGAACACTTCATTTAACTAAACCTTAATTGAAAATTTTTTTTTTTTTACTTTATTTTTGTTAATACATCAATTTTTAATAACAAAATGTAAAAAATACATTCACTTTTAAAAGTTAGTCAAATATAACTAAAACAAGAAGAACACAAAAGTATTGTCACATAATTTCATCTAGACATGGGCGGTCTAAGCTCACCTCGTTTTTTTTCACCATACTTCACCACTCATGAGAAGCCACCAATAAAATACTAATTTTAATAACTTTGTTTCGTTTCAATAGCCCTTAATAACATTCGGAAAAGAAACTTTGAACTAATTACAGAGATTTTCGTTCAAGTTACATATAGATACGTATCTTTAATTATATTTTTAATTGCGTTCAGCTATTCACCAACTAAATCTTTCTCATCCCTAGCCCCATTCTCAAGCACTTAAAAGTATGCAATGTACAACAGAGGCTCTTAAACCTAAGCGAATGAAATAAAATATGCGAAATGCGATACAGAATGCCAAATTTCGCATTCGAACAATTTCTTTCGTTTTTGAAAAACGAACGAACGCTTTCGTTTCTTTTATTACAGAATTTGGCCCCTGATTCTTATCAATCGACCTTTTTAAGTTATCTGTAACTTTAAGCAAGGCTGTAGTACAGGAATGCTGGGGCCGGAACGCGGATTGAAGAGGCGTCAAAAGGTTTGTTTTTGATTGAAAAGCTTTTGATAAGGGTAAAATGGCTATGGGCCTACATATATTTAGAATTACTCCTTTTTTTGGGATACCTCTTACCTGTTTCCACGAAAGAGGGTATACCGAGAAAGTGAGGATTGAGTTGAAAATTTGCATTACGTAAGAGGCTAGCCACGGAAGGAGAATTTTTACAAAGTCAGGATGAATGTCGTCCACTCCCATTGATTAAGATTTGATTGATAAAATAGATTCTCAGGTTGTCCTCTGAATTGTTAATATTTGCAATAATAATGGAGGACAATCGTCGCTAGCCGAGGAACCAACTACTTTATGATTTATTTCCTCTAGACTCCAAATTTCAAAAATAAGATTTTTTAATAAAGCGTACTGTTAAAATTCTCACTTCGTGTTAAGAACAGTGAGGTATCCGTGTCACTTCAATATAAAGTATTGTTTAGTCAATTTATAACCTTCAACCACAAGAACAAGTTCGAACAACTTGGTCGGGCATTTTATTTGCTTATTTAAAATTATCAACAATCTCTATATATACAGTTTATAAATGATTTGAGTTTGCCTGACCTTTAGAAGTCAACACATAACTTATAAATTCTTTAAAAGTTAACAATTCAATAACTTACTTAAAATATTTTTCTGAATTTTATTTGAAAATAAGTAGGCAAATAAATTTATCAAATTTTGGTACAAATTAAAAAAGTGAAAACCCAACGTCTAAAGTTGATCCTCTTATCTTAATTTGAATAATTCAGAACTTTGTTTTCAAGAATGAACTATTCGTAGTTCGTAGACGTTACGGAATGTCAATAAAAAAGTAAAATCTAAACTCCTGGTACTTTTGGAGAGACTAAGGATTTGTTAAGGCAAATAAAAGTATAACAAGACCATCATCGTCATCGTCCTTCGTCCGTCGGTTGAAGAAAATTTAAATTTATTCACTTAAGCGTATTATTTTCTTGCACAAATCCATTGTTTCTATATAAAACAGGAACTTTAAAGCCAAATCGAGTCTTCTAAGGGGATTTAATTTTAATGCTAATGAGGCGCGGAGAACACTTACCCCATTAGCGAAAATTAAAATATTTACTCAGCATAAAATAGATTTTTTCTTTTTTGTTTTTTTTTTTCAAAATTTATTAAGAAGAAACTTTATACGTGACTCGTCGTTTGCTGACTTATTTTTCTAAACGACACCTTCATGACTGCTGTTTTGGTATGGTCGAATACAATCTTGAAGTCTTTTCATAAATTTATCGTTCAGCTTAAAATACGTTTGAAGGAAATTAACTGTGGCAAAAGGTGCAAGTATATAATGGTTTCGCGAACTAATTAAACATTTACTACAGTATCTCGATGGGATGAGACATGAAAGGGGAGGTTTTCTTGTTTTCTCTCTCTCTCTCTTGTTTTCTTATGTCCATAGTGTAATTAATTCGAACGAAAAATGTTGTTGAGGATGACAGGTAGTGCAAATGTGAAGGACGTGTTTTAAGTGAAAATAAAAATGTTGCGCACTTTTTGCTAAAGGGGTGGTTAGTGGCGGGTGGATACCATGGGGATTGAAATACACCGCAGCATACGAAAACTTAATTGAATTTTTCATTATTCTACTTTTCTCAGTTGATGAGTGCATTTCACAAAGGGATACTAACAAAGGAATTCAAGCCATTACTGTGCGGAATTAATTTAAAACACGAAATAGTTTTTGTTGGGAAGACATTGTTGCGGAAAAACTCGTTGCAATTTTATTGTGAACTTAAGGTTCAAGTGTAATCTTTTATTTTTTTTTTTGAGTATTATGAAAAAACTTTCTATTTTTGCCAAAAATAATAAAGGGTAATATATTAGGTAGTAATTTTTGATTTTAATTAACATTTAAATTGAACTTAAGCCTCTTTATTCTGACGGAACACTGCCTTGTTGTACTCATTTTTTTAAAATTATTATTCAACATCTTAACTCTAAAAACACCTTTTGAAAAACACTCATAACACACATAGAAACTGATTTCAATTAAAAAAAATAAATAAATCCAAGAAATGATTCCATCTTCGAATTCATCTCAAAGCAAACGATTAACATGATCGATAGGTTCAAAGGGACCATTGTAAATAAAATAAGAATTTTTTTGACTCGACATACAAAATAAATTTAAATGTAAAAAGTATTACATTTCATTAAATGAAATTTACTTACTAATAAAATAGAGTAAACAAATTCGTACATTTTTAAATTCAATAAAAAAATAGGTGACTAAATACATATTAAATTTTGGAAACCTAAAAAATAAAATACTTTGTATATAATGTCTGTTTTAAATGTATTAAAAACCGAATAAATAAAAAAAAAAAAAACTAGGAAGAAAAAAATAAACAAAATAGGATTTGCCATATAAAAAACAAAAAGAAGAAAATATGTATGTAATTTAAAATTATAGCAAATAAATAAAAATATAGCAAATGAATAATTTTTGAATAAAATAAAAAATAAAACAATTCTCAAAAACTGCCAAATAATAAAATTACAATAGGAGATTACTAAAAATTTTAAGTAGGTAATTTAATTATCTGTGTAAAAAAAATCATACATACATAAAGATGTAATAAATGTTATGATTAAAAAAAAAAAATTATAACTGAAAAAAAAACAAAATTTTGTAACAAAACAACTTGGAAAGTTGAAAAATGTAAAAAAAAAAACAACACAAAACCTATTTCAAAAAAGCTCAAATAAATGTAATCTTAAATTAGATAAGCATTTTATGGATCAATATTTTAATTTAACATTAATAGTTAAATATTTAAAATTTTAAGAAATGCATTGCATTGAATAAGAAGAGAAATGAAATAATTGTGAAATAATAACGTTTGTAAAGTTTATTAAATAATATTTTTTATTTTTAAAAGAAAACTTTTTATTCACTTTATGTATTTATAAAATAAAATATAATTGAATTTTAAAATTATTAGATGTCTAAAAGTATTGGTGATTATTTTCTTTTATTTTGAATAAAAGTGTTAGATTTTTAATTAAATATGTTTTACAAAAAATGGACGAAGAAAGTTTGCAAAAAAAAATTAATGTAGGTGTTTTTTTGTTTTATTGTATAGTTTGTAAAATTATTTTCCTAGTAACTGAGATACAATTTTATAATTTAAAGCATTTTTTTTCTGTTAAAGATGATTAAAAAAAAAAAACAAAAAATGCTTTAATATTACGCAAACAAAATTAGCGCATATTCATGGGGTTTCAATAAAAACAAATACAAAAAGAACGAATAAAAACAAAAAAAAAATATTATAAATCACAAAAAAAATATATAAGGGCACATTTTGTACATACAAAACTCATTCATAAATAAGATATCAAGAACTTATATCTTCATCTCTGGATCTCCATGAATTCACATTTTTCATTTCAATAATATTATTATATGCTTAAAATTTATAAACTTTAACTTTAAATGCTTTAAAAATTCAAAAATTAATTCAAAAAAGAAATAAATTTATATAAATATACTTTATTTGCAAAATTGTTAAAGCATCTTATTCAGATTGTATTTTCTAAATTTTGTTGCTCCTTTTAAATTATTTTCAATGTGAACATCGATTTGGTTGTGTTTGTAAAAAAAAATTGCAAGTAAAAAATATATAGAAGAGAAGTATTTTAGAAAGTATGTTAGTGAAACATATTCATGAAAATATATTTACATTTGCTTTATTTATAATCGTATAAAAGATATAAATATGGATATTATATATTATATTATATATGTATATGTCAGCCCAAAAATGTTTTTTTTTTTTATTTTGCTCACATTTCGTGTGTATGTCCTGTTGATTTTAAGTTAAAGAATAATAGTTTATATTTATGAAATTTCAAAAAAAAAAGGAACTTAAAAAAGAAATACTTAAGACGTGAAAAAAGGTGTAATGTTTTATTATTACAAGATTAGTTATATACATTTAAAATATAGTAAAATTTAAACCATACAAAAGAAGAAAAACATTTTAAAAATCTCCCAAAATATAAAACAAAAAACATATAAATATCTTATTTTCAAGAACCACGAAACAAAAATTAATAAAAATTCATTGTAATTTCTATGAAATAAAATGAAAATTGATAAATTATTTAATCCTAGTTTTTATTAAAATATTTTTGAATTTGTTGTGACCTTAATAATTTAATTGAACATAAAAGGTTGTTTTGTCTTAGAGCTATTGGGATATTTTTTTTTACAAATACTTCGTGGAACTGTGCTCGCCTTGCTTTGCGTGCTAAAGATTTTTTATTTTACAACATAGGGCTATATATTAGAGCTCTTGATGTCAACCGGGAAATACCTACAATAGCCTAGAACCCGGGTGGTACCCGTCTTCTCGGGTATTACCCAGGTACCCGGGAACACATGCATTGCGGGTATTACACGGGTACCCTGTTGTTATATTAGGAACTTACCGGGTCCCCGTAAATACCGTGTCTTTGTTGGTAGATAATTATTATAAATGCTTGCCCTATATGTAGGTTTATGGCACAGTTAAAATTAATTTCAGGTAGAACAAATTTTGTAACATAGTGTCCGCTATGTAGTACTAATAGGACTGATCAAAAGAAGTTTATTTAAAACAGCAGGGTGTTTCATTAAAATGCCATCTTCGCTATTCCATGAGCGATTTCAATGAAACTAACACACCTTATAGCAGAGATAGAGTTAAAAAAAAAAAATAAATTTGATGGCACAACAGCTCATGAAGAACTAGAGCCTAGTGATTTACAACTCTTAACCATTCCTGTGTGCGTGTCTGCAGGAATGGAGGGGACCTACAGTTTATTGCCGAATCTGAACGGCTAACGAGCGGCACTTTTCTGTGACAGGAGATACTCTTGAAGGATTTGTCAATGCCTCGCAAGAGGCAGTAGCCGTTTTTTCTTTTTAAATAAATAGGTGGCGAGGCTGGGGATCGAACCTTAGACCTCCGGCATGACAGTCCATCGCACTAACCATGCATATGGTAAACAAAATATCTCAAAAAAATAACTAATTGTATCTGTTAATCGAATGAGTCATATAAAATCATAAACAGTAAGATAAGTGCCTACTTTACATAGACAATCCGAAACAGTGCAACCAGTGCGTCCTTTAAAAATCAATTATGGCTCAACCTCTCGAATATAATCCCACGTTAATACATATCTCAAAAACATTATTCATTTTTTTGAAATGTTCGAACTCAAGAGGCCAAAATTAAAATAAAACACAACTTAAATTATTGTGATTAAGCATTGAATATGTACCTTCAAATTTAATATTGTATATCAATTCAATGAGATGCAAAATCTGAGAGGCCAGGGTATGACTTTAACCTATTTATTGGACTTTTTCATTTATCATGTTAGTGCCCACTACATTGTACAATTGTGGTTAAATGTTTATCCGTGGTTCAGGATTTTTAATTCACCGATTTCAGCGAATTAACTGAGGTTTAGCGATGGTTCAGGCATGTACTTAGCTATTATCACATACTGGAACCTTGAACCATCGTTGAACCTCAATTAATCCGCCGAAATTGGCGAATAAAATTTCCTTAACGTTTGTACAAATGGCCCTTGGTGTCTAAGAAGCAAGTTAAGTTCAACCATGCCCTCAAATCCCAAAATGGATAAATAAATATTTTTCTACCTACAAATTTTAAAGCAAAACTTTTCATACCTATTAGGAAACACTCAAATCACTGTATAAGTTCGAATTCTTCTAAACTCTACGGTTAATTTCTTTGTAAATAGTAACTCTAAAACTTCTGAAAACATCAAAAAAAGAAAAAAAAAAAAACTCAAACTTTGAGTTGAGTCTAAACCAAAACTCACCACATACTCATGGAGAGAAACTTCAATTACCTACTCTTATTCAACCCATTTGTATTTTTATTTCACCATTTATTTCACGATCGTACGTTACGTCATTAGCTTTCCACTGGAATAGGGAAAAAGCTTAACACTTTTGAGCAGACCGGTTGAGTTTTATGCACTTGTTAGTTTTAGTTGTGTTATATTAAAGCTACGATACAGACGCGAAATTTTTTAAATAAAAACGAAAAATAACAAAGTTAAAGCAAAAAAAGGTGTGGAAAACCAAGTGTAAAAGTATCTACACACATAATAAACCTATATAAATTTATCTCGTTCCGAATTACAGTGCAATTAAAAGAAAAAATGTAGTTAATTTTAATCAATAAGTCTTGGTTTAGCACAGTCAAAGCTGTTTTCTATAAATTACAGTAATTATTAGCTCAGCAGTAATTTTCAGTTCATTATTACGTCAACAATGGTTACGCTTTAGTGAATTATAAAATTAATGGCAATCTTTTTATCTATCGCTTTGTGTATGTTTTTTTTTTTTTTTTTTTTTTTTTTTTAGTAAAAGTGTCCGTAGTTGAAGAAGAAAATTCATAATAATAATAACAGCTGACTGCAACAATGGTGATTTAAGTTTTCATTCCTCAAGGCAATGCCATTCTGTTCTGTACCTGATATACATGCCATGCCATAGCTTAACTGTCGATGTCAAAGGTGTAACCTCATTTCCACGATTGTTTTCTGTTTCATGTTCTAGTTGCTTGCCTTCGTTGCATTTGCATTTATGCGCCATCATAAGTAAACAGTAATTGCTTAAAATGGCGCACGGAAATCACCAAACACTGTGCTACCAGCATCTCCCACATCGTGCATAATACCTAGCAATCTATGCGAACATAATAGCTCTAAGTTAACAATGTGTATTACGTAACGCTAAGTCGCGACAACAACACTCTATCAACTATCCGGGAATTAAAATACCGGTTTTGTTAATAACAAAAATTTCAATCTCCATCATGTGCATAAGTGTATTAAAAAGCACGTAGATACCGCAAAGAGTAGTGCAAAAACAACGAAAACAATTGTGAATTTGAATCCAAAACGAAAGAGCTGAAGTACGAACTTGTAAAAGCAGTATAATTTTGTATCCCTCTTTTATTCGATTGATTTTCGCACCTACAGTTTTTTTTTTATTCATTGCAGATATTTGCGCGGGATAAGTAAGAGAATTCAATAATTAAAAAAAAATTATTGATAATAAAAAAAATAAATATCACATAAAGAGGCGAAGTCAAGAGTATAAAATTATTGTAGGTATGTGTACCTGAACTCCCACACTGGTAGTATACCTAGATACTGTAACTTTTTGGCAACATTTGCCACAGACTTGTTTAAAAAAAAAAAAACAAGACACAGGCACCTTGTGCTGACCAAATTTGAAATCGTGGAATGTTTTTTTTTATTTATTGTTGTTTATTTAACTCCTTCACCATATTTGGATTGCGTCACTATATAGTAGAGTAGGTGGGCTGGGTATTGAGGTTGTAAATTGCTTTTCTACTCAATGCTGTTCCAATAATCCATGTTTTGAGATATTTATCTTACAGTGAAAAGCTTGAGGTTTCTCAATAGTAAAAAAGGTAACCTGGTTAAAAAAATATGTTAATCGATGTTTAAGAGATCAATAGAATTTTAAACTGTTTCGTGTGTGTCAGTTATTATTTTTGGATATTCACTCAGTCAGTGAAAATGTTGTTGGCTGGTATAATAAGGTTAAATGATAAATACTTTTGCTTAATTACATTCCGCGAATAGCAGAAGATATTTTTTACATCTATTTAATAATTAAATGGAAAAGGTTCTTTTTTACGAGGCGTGAATATGCAGTAGTAGCCGTGGCCTGATGGTTAGTGCGATGGACTGTCATGCCGGAGGTCTAAGGTTCGAGCCCCAGCCTCCGCCACCTATTTATTTAAAAGAAAAAACGGCTACTGCCTCTTGCGAGGAATTGACAAATCCTCCAAGAGTATCTCCTGTCACAGAAAAGTGCCGCTCGTTAGCCGTTCGGATTCGGCAATAAACTGTAGGTCCCCTCCATTCCTGCAGACACGCACACAGGAATGGTTGAGAGTTGTAAGTCACTAGGCCCTAGTTCTTCATGAGCTGTTGTGCCATCAAATTTATTTATTTTATTTTTTGAATATGCACACAGAAAAAGAAGGTAATAGTTTCAGCTCATCTCAATTGTTCATATCACAAAATTAGTGGTGTTTACAAAATATTTTTTTTTTTACAATAAACCACATTCAAGATTATCGTAGGTTGGATTTTGTATTGAACTGGACATGTCAAGATATAAAACTATAATTAACTATTCGGAAGGCCATTTGTGATGAAATTATGAATAAGCAAATGGTATTTTAAAAGAAGCTTATGATTCAAAGAAACACTAAACTTCTAGAAACATAAAATTTATTTATATTTAATTAGTTGTTTGAGAAATAATTTGATCCATAAAACTATTTAAAATAAAGAGGCAAATGACATATTCGCTTGGATTGCAAACAAAAGCCAAATGTGGGAAAACTTGAAGTTTCCAATTAAATAATTTATTATTATATACCTTGTAAAGGTATGCATGAATAATTCATATTATGATATAGACATACGAACTTTCAAGTTCTCGGTCAATTCTATTACATCACCTTAAAACTGATGAGTATGATTATAACCTACTAGCACTAGCACATAACATTGTGTCAATTAAATAACACTGCTATAAATGCTCTAAAATCATTGTCAAAGCAATACAAAATGGCTAACCAGCAGTGCATAAAATAAATCTTAACTGTTTACATATTCTAGTTGCTATCTATGTGAATTTATCATTTAATTGTGTTTCCAGAGTTAGTTTAAGTTAACTCAACTAATTGTCACACAAAATTGGTTTTTTGTTCTCCAACCGAGTAGAAAATGCCTTTTTTTCCTCAAAAAAAAAAAAATAAAAAATAAAACATGGATACAGTACAGACACAGATTTACACTCTTAATTAGTTTTTTATCACATTTTATATGGGTAAGTCATGCAAATTATGCGTTGGTAGTACATTTTTAGATACAAAAAAAATAGCAAACTTATTGTAAAGTGCTCATCACTTGAATTCTATCAACCGAATAAATACCGGCCGGTTAAAAATGATAAAAATAGACATTTTTATTTGTCTGACCACTTTCGACGGGAAATAGTTTTTTTTTTTTTTTTTAAATGAGTTGAAGGTAAACCAAACAATAAACAATCAACAAACGTTGTTAAAGCTATGTTGAATACAAGTGCCTATATACAGCTATCACTGGTTGTATGTCCAATGTCCATAGGCCAAGTAATTTTCATGTGTCCTCATGCATGCAAATGACCTTCTCTTTACTTCTATCATGCGACGGACAGTCGTTTTAAATTGATGCTTTTTCTGTCAATTTTTTTAATTTGTTCTTAAGTGAAATAAATAAAAAAAAAAAACTTTTGAGTGCAAGCACTTATTATAACTTCAATCGTAGTTTTTTTTTTTTCTATAGTCAACTTACTATTAACGAAATGAACAAAAATCCAGTCCGTAAAACAATAAATAAACAACTTTTTTAAATTTAAAAAATGGTGACATCATCATAAAAAAAGTGACACAAATTTAGAAGACAAATTAACAAAACGTTATAATTTGTAGAAAAATTATTTCCCACAACAAATTTTAAATGGCAAAAAAAAATTAATGAACATTTTCAGACTTAAGTAGTATAATTTATCCCTCGATAAATGAGCCACTAATTACTTACCTTGTTACTTCTATTGAAACATTTTGATGAGCATACAAAAATTGTGCCACATATTTTTAAGAAGTTACTTATTCTTACCATGCGACATATCGTCGGTCGGTCCGGGAGATTTACTGTGGGGAAATTCCAATTTTTGAAAAAGCTCATCAACACATATTTCGGGTTTGTCAATTACATACTCTCAAAAATGGCTCTTTTTTATTTTAAGATGTTTTCGTCTTAACTGCTTATTTAAATACTTGTATTGAAAAGCTTGTTTCCATGCAAGCTGAATTGAGTTAAATTATTTTTTGGGCAATTTTTACTCACGCAACATTTTTTTTTTTTCATTTACTTCTCGTTTTTGACACTCACACTCACGCACTCCAAAAGACGAAAAATAAATAAAAATAAAAGTGCAGTACATGTGTACATATGTGTTAAAATTTTATGTCCGACTTTGCAAAAATATCTAAAATCAAAAACAAAACTGGCCCATTTAGGCAATCTTGTGGACTAGTTTATTATATCACGCAAACAGTTTTTTTTTTATAATTTCTACTTCCATTTATGAATTCAATAAGCGATCACTAATTAAATACTTAAAACAAAAGTTTAACTTTCTAAGCCTTTCCAAGTAAGGAATACCGTCTTCGCACTATTTACTAAAAGAAAGTCAATGAATAAAATATGTGAATTGATTCCAGTTTACCTTAATTGTCATTTTTATTTTTATCGTTGCACTCGACTCACTTAATCAAGAGAGATGTTTATAGAAATTAATAAATTTATTAACCTGCTCAGATGACTTTGTTTTTTTTTTTCTTTTTTTATTTGAAAAACGGAAAGCCAAAATTGGAAAAATTATTTAGCTTTCTGTGAAATACAAGAATTTCTTTTTAAATTCACCAGACTCATAAATATGATTGATTTCTGGTGAATTTCCTCAACATGGCCTTATGTGAAACCCCCAAACCAGATAAAATTAAATAGAATCATATGAACAAGTGTATGTATACTTATTAATTTGTGCTTCCGAAATAACCTTCAAATTGTTGAGTCAACGAGACACGTTGATGTATGTATTGCATGTACTTGTTTTAATTGAATGACTTAAAATCTGGGAGTGCTGCCATTTGGTATTGAGGCGTCTTCAAAGACAACATCCGTTCAACGTGCATTTCAAATAACCCAACAATAAGACGATGTTAAATATTTTCACGATTTACTGGCGGATTGGCGCTCAAAGAATTCATATAGGCAAAGTTAATTTTTTATTTCTATAAAGTCAGAGGAAATTTGTTGGAGGCCTTACCATATTGACAAGTTTAATATTTACAAACAGATTCTCAACACAAATTATCAAATAACAAACAAAATTGTCGTTTAACTTGAAAGATAATCATCCTTATATCCATTGTCATGTCGTATTTTAGCACCCATTGCTACGTGGGGGATGGTATATGGAAAATTCTTTAAAATGGGAGATTTATTTTTAAAATAGTTCCTGAAGGTACATTACCTTTTGAAGACTTTTGTTTTGTCTGTGGAGTGTTGAATTTTTGTGGAAGATAATTGTTTTTTTTTTTTTTTTTTTTATTATTTTAATATGGCGGAATTAATTTTGCACAACAGAAGGCAATTATGAATAAAAAAAAAAAGAATATGATACGTTACTTTATCTTATGTAATTTATGTATATAATTCAGATCAACTGAGTTGAACAAAGAAAAACAATTTGTCGCTCGAGAATTTGAGCAATTTCTGGAAATCAAATTTTAAGTTTCACATTTAAATAAAAAAGAAACAAACCGATAGAATTTTATGCATTTTTAATATGAAATTATGTGAAATATCTTCTTTTGATTGAAATGTTCCAATCCAAGTTATTGAGCCTGTTTTGGTTTTCAAATTATAGAGGTTTTTCCCTAAAATAATTTTATCGTATACGCCACAGAAATGAGTACTTTGTTAGAACCTGGCAGTCTCTGAAGCTGCAAGAAGTTTTGCAACGTGCGAACTCGCAGGCAGAAACATCGACTTCTATATCGACAGTCAGGCGGCGATAAAAGCTATTTCCTCTATTACCGCAAAGTCTAAACTGGTGAATCGCTATCGTAGCGAGCTAAGATCACTAGGCACAGCAAATACAGTCACCCTTCGATGGGTCCCAGGACACCGAGACATACGTGGGAATAAAATAGCGGATGAACTGGCCAAGAAAGGGTCATCTCTTGACCCTAGCCAAACTGACTACTCAGTGTTCATGCCACTAGAACAGGAAAAAAGTAGAATCCACCAGAGTTTCCTCAAAGCCGCAAGCGACAGATGGTCAGCACTTGATACCTGTCGGGTCTCGAGAAATCTATGGCCGGATCTTTCTAAGAACAAAACAGACTACCTTCTTGATCTAAACAGATCTCAACTATCTCTATTGGTTGGAATCCTAACAGGACACAATTCAATGGGAACCCACATGAAATTGGTATAGCCACATATCTGACTTATGCAGAGGGTGCCACGATGAAGAGGAAGAGGAGGGCTCCTATCACTTCCTTTGTGAATGCCCCAGTCTAGCTAGAAACAGAAAGACAGCCCTCGGAGAATACTTTTTCGATGAATTGGGCGACATCTCGTTTTTGCCAGTCAATTTTCGAAAGGTTCAAATACACTTAAAACTTAGTGAACATTTTGATGATAAGTTTATAACTTTAGGGTGATTCGCATGAGGTGTAGAAAAAAGCTAGAGGGTGCAGGTAAGGCCGAGATAATAAGAAAAATTTAAAGGAAGGCGGGGGCCTTGAAAATGCAATGTCATGCTCAGATATCCAATGTTTTGTTTTATAATGTTCTTAATTAGTGAATAGTTTCTGAAAAATTAATTTTCAAACTCAAAATTTAAAACAAAAAAAAAGAGAAAAAAGGTTTAAACTAATTTTATTAAAAATTAATTTCTTCTTAAATTCGACTTCAATAAATTTTAATAATTCTGTTTTTGTACGTTAAGTTTTCAAAAAACTGCCCCTTCCTTTTAACGGGTGGGGGGGGGGGGGAGGGAGGGGTGGGTAGATTTTTATATGGAATATTTGTATCAACAATAAAATTTTGATAGAGAAACCGTTTATAGAGCCAAATAATCACAACAGTCTATTTCACTGCTGTTAACTTCACAAACATTTAGTGAAATAGAAGTTTAAACTTGAAATTTTATAATCCATATCAAATTCACGCATTTTCATTATCAAGTTCAGCAACCATCGTTCCCCTAAGCGATGCGCGATTTGGTTCTATTTTTCGGTAAGATATACCATCAGTTCACTGGTGAACCTGTCGCTAAGAAATCCGTTACACTGTCGGTGCGTGATTCAAACGCTTTCCAGAATTTCTATTTTGTTAAATTAGAGATTTCGCTAACTTTTGACATTATGTGCGCATTATGCATGATAATATATATCTATTTGAAATTTAAATAAATGCTTGAAGGTGAAAAATATAGACACCATTTTTAATAGATCCATTTTTTAAAAGAACGCAATTTTCTATATTTGTAAGGTTTTTCGATAAAAAAATTTGTCCTGTCTAAAAGCCTGGTGCGTCAGGTAGGTACAGTTTCACCTCTACGCTTGCACATAATTTTTAACTTCCCATTGGAAATTTCTCGACGTTTCGAGGTCTCTTGTGTCGGGTTACATTGTTTTTAGAGAGATGCCTGTGTACGTACGTTCGTATGTTCGTACGTTCGGAAGCTTTTTTTCGTTCACGATATCTCGATAACACATAAAGATATCGACTTAAAATAAATTTTGTTTGTTGATTTTCAAAAAAATTCAATTAGCGGTTTTTTTTATTACAGTAATTTAAAAAAATATGTAAAATGGCTTGTTTCTCGAATATCTCTAGAACAAATAATGCTATCGACTTCAGCCTGGTAATGAAGTAGTGAAAAATTGGTAATACTTAAAAAAAAAACAACTCGCAGTTTTTTTTTTTAATAAAAAAAAAAAAAACATTAAAAATTGTTTAAAAAAATACCGAATTAATTGAGAACAAACAAAGGTATTAACTACTGGTTAATTTTATTTAATACAGAAACTTACAGTTGATAATCGGTGGAGTTTGTGAAAAAAATTCAATGAACGGTTTTTTTCTAGGCCAAAAAAATGCTAAAAATTGTTTAAAAAAATGTTTTTTGGCTCGAATGTCTCGAGAACAACCAATGATACTCCGGGAAAAATTTTAGTACACACAATGCCATAATTAGTAATTAATAGTTCTTCTTAAAAAAACTCAATTGACGGTTTTTTCTAGGCCAAAAAAAAATAACTGCAAAAGAAACTGCTAATAATTGTTGAAATTTTTCGTGTCACATCTATTTGAGCAAACAGCCTTCCCTTGACTGATAAGTTTTTCCAAGATTTTAATAGGCAATTTTCTTTTAAAAAATTTCATCGGGTATCGAGTTTCAAAGGGAACCAATGGGAAGTTATTAGTGTGGGCCAAACCCAGCCTCTTTTTTTCACAGTATTTAGAGTGGTTTTACATAATTATGATATGATTATAAACCAATACTAATAGTTTTCGTATTTTTTGCTAATAATAATAAATTTACAGGAAAAATTCACTAATTTTTTTCTTGATTTTCTCGTCAGTAGATAGGTAGATGAGTTGTGAAAAAATTTTAAAAATAGGTACATATGTACATGTTTAAAACACAAAAGCTAAACTAAAACAAAAACAAAAACTTTATTAAACTTAACTCAATTTAATTTCAATTCATCTCAATACAAATATTATACTATCCTCAAATTTTCTGCAATTTTCACTAATCGAGTGAACGATTATAAATTCTCGTAGTCTTACTAAATACGTTAATTAATGAATATAATTGTCTAATCATAAACTCAACACATAAGTGTAATAGTTTCGTATAATTAACGCCTTTAAGCTTCTTAAATTATAAATCAATTTATTTATTTTTTATTCATATCTTTGTTTATACCTTGTTTAGAGACATATTAAATAGGAATTTGCGTTATTTGAAGGTTATTTAAATCCCAAATTATTAAATCAAATTATAACTATTGATTTATAACTAACATTATCGAACCACCTGGCTCTTAATAATCAATTCTCTAAAAATAGCCAAAATTAACATAGAAAACATCCCCATTTTCAAGCTGTTTTATGTATGTAGTAGGTATTGTAATAAGTTCTCTTTTAAATCACACTCTTATAAGACTAAAAAATTTCGCAAAAGCTATAGTAATATTGTGAATTGAATTCCTGGAAAGCTAGGAGGAAACTTTAGCCAAAATAAATATACAAGTAAAAAAATAAAAAAAATATATATACAAAAACCGGTCCCCGCTTAGACCTCGGAACAGAACAGACCACATGATTGTTTTGTTACTTCCAGTACCTACTCGGTCTCCATTTGAGTTAATATGTTTTGTGTTTTATTTTCGGTTCCTATTTTCTTTCCCCACAAAAAAAAATAATAATAATAAAACACACAGGTGGAGAGACAATAGCAAAATAAGTATATCTACAAAGAGTATTGTATCTGCAAAGCTTAAAAAGATATACAAAAACCTGCTTAAAATTCCATTCCAATAGCGTGTTTTTTGTATTATTATCATTGCTCGACAAAAAATGACGTCATCGAATGTAGGTAGGCAATCATGGCATGGCTGGGGCTGCATGTAGGTACAACTCAATGAATGATTTTCAATCAAATCTCAGTTCGATTTAAGCTTTGAAACCTGTTGCATGAAACAAGACTTACTGCGATATTAAAAAATATTATTCTTAATTAAATTCGATTTATTTAGATTCAAGCAAACGAGTTACAAAAAAAAAAAACCATAAAAATGAGATTTAAAAAATCCAAAAAGAAAACTCTGTTCTGAGGGCGGCAGACAGTGCAAAGTGCAAGTGAATTAAAACTTAGTGCGAATCCGAAACGAAAGTGAATGTGAATAATAAAATTTTTAAGAGAAAGAATAAATTCGAGAAAAAAATTAATAAATTTGTGAAATCGAAAAATAAAAGAAAATATCGGAATTTGTGTGTGTGTGAGCATTGAAAAGCACTTACAATGGATTTAAAGGATATAAAAGGAGCGAAAGTTACTCATGCGGGTTTGCTGAAGCACAATCCAGATGGGACAACAGATACGCAGAAGATCACCCATGCAGGTCTAGTTGCTCGTAGTCCTGAGGGGACGGCAGCCAAGGGCATGAATATACGCGGCAATGAGGATCTTTGGGTCGAGATTCAAGCAAATACGTTTAGGAATTGGGTTAATGAGCATTTAAGGGGAACAGGAATGCAGGTGAGTTGATGTTTATTCTTTTTGCAACAATAATTAGAATTCATATACATATTTATTATAACCCGTCAAAGAACTGCGTTTCAAAAATTTCAATTTTTTGCTGAACACTTTATTAATTGACAATTAAATAGATTAAAGCTTCTATCTAATTAAAAAAAATCAATCAAATAATCATATAATTTTATTTTATAGGGTGTTTCAAAACATACCTAATATTTATTGTGTTTTTTTCTAAACAAAAGTTTAGGTTTAGTGGCACCAATTTAGTTCCTGTTCGCTATTATAATTGGCGTAGGTTCGACCAAAGCTTTTAGTTGAATTTTTAACGCGATCAGAAAAACGCATCATGAAAAATATTTCTTTTTGAGAATTTAATGTTTATTATACGCTTTTAATTATAAAAATGATACGAATCGATGATAAATCGTTTGAAACATTTTTTCATTAACAAAATTTTCTTTGGAGGAAATATTCATAATAAAAAAGCAATTTTTAATTTTACTGTTAGAAATTCTGTACGGAAACCGAATTTTCGTCAATAAAATTAATAAATTCTTTTTTTTACAATGAATATTTACCCCAATGTTATGTTTTAAATTTTTGGCTCAAGGAACGATTTTGCAACTACAAATAAATTTGTGGGCTCTAAGCCCAAACTTTAGGTCCCCTCCATTCCTGCAGACACGCACACAGGATTGGTTGAAAGTTGTAAGTCACTAGGCCCTAGTTCTTCATGAGCTGTTGTGCCATCAAAATAATAATAATAAGATAATTTTTGTTCATAAAATTATTTATTATATTTTAAAAATGCAAATAAGTTGCGAGTGCCTTCTAGAATAATTCTCAGTTTAAATAATGCACATAATGGCAATACACACTTTGCAAAAAAGAGGATGGGCGTGACCCATACTGATAACTTCCCATTGGTTCCCTTTGAAACTTGACATCCGATGTAATTTTATATAAGAAAATTACCAATTAAAAATCTTCGAAAAACTTAGCAGTTGTGCAATCAAGAGAGGACCAAAGTTGACTGTTTTGCGCGACAAGTAAAATTTCAACAATAATTTTTAGTAGTTTTTTTTGGCCTAGATAAAGAAAACGTTAATTGAATTTTTTTTACAAGCTCTACCAATTATCAACTTTAGGATTGTGTATAAAATAAAATTAACCCGAAGTTAATATCTTTGTGTGTTCTCAAGACATACGATATTTTTAACAATATTTAGTGTTTTTTTTTAATTAAATAAAATAAACTGTGCGTTAATTTTTTTTTAAGTCTTATCAATTTTTCCCTACGTCATTATGTATAAAATAAAAAAGCTGATAGCATTATTTGTTAGGAAAAACAAGCCATTTTTCAACTTTTTTATTTTTTAAATTACTGTAATAAGAAAACCGCTATTAGAATTTTTCTGAAAATCCTTTCTGCATGTTATGGCCTTCTTATCTGCAAAATAAAATTAATTCAAAGTTCATATCTTTAGTCGTTCTCGAGATATCGTCGGCGAAAAAAAGCTTCCACATGGTACACAGACATCTCTCTAAAAACTCCAGAGACCTTGAAATGTTGAGAAATTTCATAACTTTCAATTTGACCGATTATAATTACCTACCAATGGAAATTTAAAAATATCAGCAAAATCGCATATACCTACTTTAAAAGCTCAATTTAACTAAAAGCCTTTTATTTGTACGATTATTTAAGTTGTGCTGATTATTATTATTAAATTCCTTATACTGACTCGAAAAAAAAAATCAAATCAAAAGGGATTTTCGAATAGTTCTTCGCCTAATAGAACAAAAATGCATTCATATCCAATCAATTTTGATTTCCTTTCTCAAAGTGTTAGATACATACCTTACCTATATAATAACTCATTTCCCTTATATGTATTTGGAGTTGTTCTTTGATTCAAAAATTCCTTTCGCGTTAATTGCTTTTGCCTACATAGATACCTACACTACATCATTATTAATTTTATTCCACATTCTATCTCATATTTGTTTCGGTTTTTTTCCCCAAAGAAAAATAATAATCATTTCTTTGTATGAACCACACAAAAAAATTTCTGTTCGTTTTATTCGTGTACCTCTTAATAACTAAAAAAAAAACAATAACTGCTGCTGCATTTTTTGAATTATTCAAAACGAGTTTCAATAGATTTACAAAATAATCAAACAGGTATTTCTCATTATTAATTTACAATTTTTTTAGTATCATTAACGTTCATAAGAAGCACGCGATGAAATCATTTTTGAATTCGCTTAAATTGACAGCTCCCACAATCCTACATTTATCGTTAAAATACCAACCTGGAACTCTTAAAAATATTTTAAGCCATGATCACCGAAAATTTAATAATTTCAAATGAGCTAAATCACCATGAAATTATGGAATTGAGTTATGGATCGCCATTAAACTGCGTAAACCATGTGTATCGATGTCACAGTCATTTCAAAAAATAACATTGCCTCGCCAAAGTGAAACTCGCTCTCTCATATTGGTTTTGAATACAAATTTAGAAATCATAAATAAAGCAATTTGAAGCATCTGGAATGGATGTTATCTCGCTTCTATCAGGCAACTTCCATGTCAACGATCCACGCAAAATGAAAACCAGTCATAATGGCTAGATAGTTGAGGAATTATTTCCGTTTCCATAAAATCAAATAGAAAATAAAAACACCTCACTACCACTCAAAACGAGAGACTCCAATGATTTATCACACATCCCACGCGAAATTAATTTAGATACGCATCATAAGATTGAGTTTAATAAAAAAAAAAAAAAATAAACCGACCAGGTATGAAAAAAAATGTGAGGTGGAATGGAAACCCGACTTTTGGAGTGCGTGCGTGGACTTGGACTCCAATTCAGCAATTCCATTCATCCGCGGCGCAAACGTTGCCAAAGCTGTGCGTTCGATAGCCTCAATTAAAATTAATTTCACTCTCGTTCGGATTGGAATATACGAATACAAAATTGCGAGGGTTTGTTGTTACATTCAAAACGTTACATTGTTGGGGAGAAATACGCCCATTTAGGCGCAGTGTAATGCTGAAAAATATCAAATTTAATGAACCGCTTAGCAGCCATTGAATAGCTATTTATACGCGTATACACCGAAAACTAAATGCGCGCCATTGGGTTGTACAAACTTACTCTTATTTACAGCCTAAACGTATGGGTAGATTTTATTTAAACTTATATTTTTATAATATTTTTTTTGGACTGAAAATAACGGTACCTGCCATATAATTGTTTTTTAGTGTTTTTGAAATATCCTATTTTTCTCAAAAATGGATCGACAGATTTTTCTAAAAAAAATTTAATAAGTTTTACTAAGCATTGGCAACCTTTTGGTGGAAATAAAATTTACAAAAAATGGTTTCAAATGGTAGTGGTACCCCCCATAGAACCATTTTTTTATTTTCGTTTTTCTCGAAAATGAATATTTTTTGGATTTAAAAAAAAAATTTCAATTTTTTTTTTTTTTGAAAATCAAATATTTCGAAAACGATTCCACTGATTTTTACAAATCTTGGTATCGAGCGGTTTTTCAATATTATTTAGAATATTTTGCAAAAAAAAAACCGTCACAGAAAATCCAAATTTTCTCAAAAACGAGTCCCACGGTTTTTATTAAAATTGTCTTGAATACTTATAATTAGTACGATTTATGATTTATCAGAAACAAAATTTACATTTAGCCATTATTAACAGTATACCTCTCATAGAACCATTTTTTTTATTTTGGACTATCTCCTTATCTGTATAACCGATTTAAATTAAATTTTTTATACAAAAGCTTCTGGGCTACTGCCTCTTGCGAAGAAGTGACAAATTCTCCAAGAATATCTCTTGTCATAGAAAAGTGCCGTTCACCTTAGCAGTTCGGAATCGGCAATAAACTGTAGGTCCCCTCCATTTCCATAATGGTTGAGAGTTGTCATTAGGACCTGGTTCTTCATGAGCCGTTGTGGCACCAAATTTTTGTATTCATTTATTTATACAAAAGCTTCTCAATAAAAGTTCAAAATATACTGCAAATCAAAATTTAAAAAAAAAAAACAAATTTTGGATTAAATTTTTTTTTTTTGAAAATTCGATATTTCACCAACGGGCAGATAATTTTTTTCGAAATTTAATTTTTAATTCAACATAAATAAACACTAAAAAATTGGGTACCTACCATTTTTTTCTTAAAATTTTTTTCAAAGTTTTATATAAAATAAAAAATTAACTTAAACTTAAATTAACTGCAACACGATGCTACATTTTTACAGTTGGTATACAGTAATTAAGCTCATATAACTAATTTTTTGTTTTTCAAAAAAGATGAACTGAGAAGATGAATTAACAATAATCTGACTTTAAATCGCACATTGTGATGGTATATGGTAAATTCGTGCGACCCAAACGTGCATTTTTCAAAACTGTTTTAAAACTTTAAATCGGTCGAAAAATGAATGAGTTAGAAATCTGTTAGTGCTCGACGTCACCCAAAGCAATAAGATTTAAAAAAATCTAATGATGAGTTACTTACCCGTTTCAAGACTCTTAACAAAGACTTAAAACAAAGTTAAAGAAAAATTTGCATTCGAATCTCCTAAACAGCGACCTTTTTTAGCTTAATTTGCAAATGTTCATTATTTTTTTATAATTTCACAAACATCGATTAAATAAATGACGTCTCTTTCACTGATGTAGAAGGAGCGAAGGAAGTATGACCATAGTGCTATTCATAGGTAGTACTTATACTTACGTCATCGCCCACATAAAAAGTCAATAACAATCCAACGCTGTTGTTGTAGATCCATATTTTAAGGATACAAAATACCTGATTTTTCCTTTTTATTCGGCAAAAACAACACATTTTTTCAAAATGATTGACAAGTTTATTTATTTTAACGGTGGAGGGTTCACCTTCATTGGACTGGCAAGTGAGCCTTATATGGAATCTTGTTCAATGTAATTGAATGACAATGAACGTTTAATTACGTTCAAAGTTGGCAGTAGTGGTTAATATAAAAAAAATAAACTCACTTAAATTTCTATGGAAGTTTTTATCATAGATGACACATTACATTGCATTGCAATTTGTAAAAAACAAATAGTTTTACACGTGCCCTTCTATATGATATCAGATATGAATCAACTACCTACATAATTCTAGTTAACATTTTTTATTTTATCATTTAAACAGAGTGATGCACTTTAAATCGGAAAAATATCTTAAATTTAAATTGAGGTGTAGGAGTTTGCATATATGTACATACCTACAAGCAAGCGAACGTTCATTGCATCTGGCGTCAGATGACGTAATTTTTGTGAATAAAATAATACATATAGTTAAAAACGAATGTGGGTTGAATCTGGAAGGGGAGACTTAGACAACGACTTACAACGGTGGCGTCATAACTTTAAAGACGGTTGATTGACCTTGAAACTGAGTTGAGGAAGTGTATTCCTTTTTTGGAAGACAATATAACTTTGAAAAGGGAAAGTAACGTTGAACAGGAATTTCCGTTTGAAGGTTTCGATTTTTACGTGTTCCACTACGATCTCTTATTCTTAATAGCTTATCCATTTAAGTTAATTTTTTATAGAACCGATTTTTCGGAATTGAATAAATTATAATCCAAATTAATTTGAATTTTCTGAGAAAATCATTATGACTGTGCAAAAACTTGTAAAATGTATGGAAGTTTGGGACGAACTATTTGCGTTCTGATAAAATTACATATTTTTTTAACAATAAAATTTTATTTAAGTACAAAAAACTGGAAATTTACAAAACTACAAAATCAAGAACTTTGAAAAGCAGATTATTTATCTGGGAAGGTAGAATCTCAACATCCATCAGATATTTCATATTTATAAGCAAGTAATTCAAAGAATTTTTAGTTTTGTAAGAACTTAGTCTAAGTTCTTGTAGTAGCCCGTGGCGTAATGGTTAGTGCGCTGGATCGTCATACCAGAGGTCTGGGTTCAATACCAGCCGCTTCCCATCCTTAAGTTTTTTTTCAGGGCTACTGCCTCTTGCGAGGAAGTGACAAATCCCCCAAGAGTAACTGTTGTTATATAAAAGTGCCGCTCACATTAGCGGACACACAGGAATGGTTGAGAGTTTTAAGTCACTAGGCCCTAGTTCTTCATGAGCCGTTGTGCCATCAAACGTATGTATTTATGTATCTTAGTTCTTAATTGCTCTAAGTCTAACGACTAGTAGGTACTTGTAGCAACTTTTCTTGGTAATACGGAAACAGGAAGTGAAGATCAATAAGATTTATTTTTATTCAAATTTTGTTGTTAAAAATCTAAAAACCAAAGGAACAATTTTTCGATACTGAAAGTTTGAGTGAAACAACACTACTTGAGTGAGCTACCACCAAGTTTTTATAGGCTAAAGTTATAGCTATTTCACGGCTGAAAGGCCGATTACAGAATCCATTATTGGTGCTTATTCTACGTACGAGTACATATGTTTAATATAATTTGAAAAACTTTTACCGGGGCAATTTTTTGTAAATATCTTCTTAACTATAATATTTCGGTATAAGGTTTAAGAATTGTCAGGAAAATAATTAAAGAGTTTGAAAATTGAGTGAAAATTTGTTTAATTTAAAATCTGTTCCATTAAAAAACTTAAAAACGTGGTTTCGATCAGGCTACGGGTAGGAGTCACTGGATCAGATGTAGTTTTTTCTCATTTTCTTCGTCTTTGTTATTTTCACTTTAATTGGGTTTATCGGTTATAGGTCAAGAAATATACAATTATTTACTACTTAAAATATTGGTACGATACCTAAGGCATGTTTTATATTCGTAAAAAAAATCGAACTTAAGATTTCATTCAAACCTGATATTACGATAATATAGAAAACGAAAAAGGTGGGTCTGTTTTTATGTCTATATGTCCGTACGAAAAAAAATGTTATCACCATCTGATATAGAATCTTTATTTTTATTTTAGACAGCTTTACCGATTTTAATAAAAATTTTAGCTCTGGAGGTAATTTAATAGCTTGAATAATATTGTGCATAAAGGTAGTAGCCGTGGCGTGATGGTTAGTGCGATGGACTGTCATGCCGGAGGTCTAAGGTTCGATCCCCAGCCTCGCCACCTATTTATTTAAAAAAAGAAAAACGGCTACTGCCTCTTGCGAGGAATTGACAAATCCTCCAAGAGTATCTCAGTCACAGAAAAGTGCCGCTCGTTAGCCGTTCGGATTCGGCAATAAACTGTAGGTCCCCTCCATTCCTGCAGACACGCACACAGGAATGGTTGAGAGTTGTAAGTCACTAGGCCCTAGTTCTTCATGAGCTGTTGTGCCATCAAAATTATTTTTTTTATTTTTAAAAATTGACTTAAAATGAAAAAAAAAAATGATTAAAAATTAAAAAAAAAAGTAAATGATTTGCTAGGTTTTTTGAAAGCAAATATTCTATTCTTTAATAAATCAAGTTCTTTAAATAAATAATTTCTTCAAAAAATTTGGGGAGCGTGTCGGAATCCCGCTTTTTTAAAATCCCGTTTTTTAAAAATCCCGATAAAAAGTTTTAAAATACCGTCTTCTAAAATACTGCTTTTTTTAAAATACTGTTTTCTAAAATCCCGTCTTTTTATAATCCCACTTTTTAAAATCCCGCAATATCCCGCTAATCCCGTTCATTAGATAACATGATTACAATTTATTAAACATGATGTTGGTTATTTTCCTATCTTCCAAGTTTTATACTTCTCAAATGTTAACTTTTTTATTTATTTTGCAAAAATTATTCAAATCCATGGTAACGGCAAACGGTTTTACCGTATAATCATTTATTGCATTAACAAGTGGTTGAGATGAAACATATTGTATGTTTTATTTAGACAAAAAAGCGCTAGGTTGTAAAAAAAATAAGCTTCGGTGACATAAGGCCAAATATGTGTGTATAGTTAATTCTTTATAGGGTGTATTGCATAGCGCCTTTAGACGCTTTAAAAAAGACATATAAAGGCCAACTGTTACAATTCGTCCTTATGTCACTTTCTCAAAGTGGCCTTATGATACGGAACAAGAAAATAATTAGATGTGAACAGAAGTAGAAAAAAATTAAAACGGCTAAGCTAAATTACATAAAAAAAATAATGTAGGTATCAGTAGCGTGGCGTGGATGATTTCAATTGGTAAGTCGAAGAAAAATTAGTCACCCAAAAAAAATATATAAGTAACTAAATTATGAATGTCTAAGTTTTGATTTACAAATTTTGTAAAGAAAGAGTCATAAAAGTTTAATTTTACAATAAAATAAAAAGGTGTACGAACTGTATTTTTTAAAGAAAAAACTACTTGACTTCCACAGCAAACTTCACACAGCAACGCAGCAAGACACTTACGAAGTTATTGAAATAAGACGAAAAAAATCGTGTTATTTTTTCGAATTAAAATTAATTTTTTGCACAGAAAACTACCCCTACCCTGCTCAATGAACTTCGTACAGGAGTGAGATATACAAAATTCTCTCTTCTACAACTTCATGCTCCAAAAGGAATACAAATAGAACTTTTAAAATTTTTTGCTGGATAGAACAAGCTTGTTCTGTTTGTTCTTGCTTATTTATTTGTATTAAAACTCCCGAAATAAGACGCAGAAAACCGAGTTATATTTTTGCTTTCTTATGGAAAAAAAATTGCACGGTTTTCTTCGACATATTAAGGGAATTTTCTAGTAATTTAGATTAATGTTGCTCATTTTTTAATAAACATGATTGAGATTTTCAAAAGGTAACTCGATAGGAATCGTGTTATATGGACGCCGCGCCACTGGTAGGTATTCACTTATTTTTAAATTTCTTATTATCACGCTTTTGCAATCAAAACTAGTTGTTTTATTTTAAAAAAATCGCGCGATTTTTTTTAAATAAAACAACTAGTTGTGATTGCAAAAGCGGAATAATAAGAAACGGGATTATAAAAATCGGGATTATAAAAATCGGGATTATTAAACCGGGATTTAAAAAAACAGGATTATAAAAAACGGAATATCGTAACCAACCCAAAAATTTGACCTTAAAATTTGATTTCTCAAAAACTTGATTTAGAAAGCAAATAAAAGAATGGAATATTTATTTTCATTGCACCCATGTATGTATTTTTACTTGTGCTAATATATGGCAAGTTTTGGATTCGTAAAAAAAAATCGAACTCGAGAGTTTGATAAAACTTGACATTACGATGATAAGGAGGACGAAAAAAGTGGGTCGCACAATTCCGTCCGTCTGTCTGTTTTTCTTTGTACTCGCCTTTCGCCTACAGCCGAAACGTAGTAGATTTTATTTAAACTTGGTATATATTGTTTTGTGGACATTTTCCCGACAGGTTTTTTAATTTTTTTTTTAGGACTGAAAATAACGGTACCTGCCATATAATTTTTTTTTTAGCATTTATTTTTTTTTCAAAAATGGCTCGACAGATTTTTCTAAAAAAAAATGAATAAATTTCGTAAAGTATAGGCTACCTTTTGGTGAAAATAAAATTTGGATTTTTGGATTTTCGAAAAAAGTTTCAAATTTTTTTTTTTTTAAATAATAAAATATTTCGAAAACGGTTTCATTGATTTCCACAAATCTTGGTACCGAGCGGTTTTTTAACATTATCTAGAATATTTTGAACACGCTCCAGTCGTGCATTTTATTTTGAATTTTTAATCATTTTTTTGCATTGTAAGTAAATTTTTCAGAAATTCATAGTTTTTTGATCCCAGAAATCATCCCCAAAATATAAAGCACGAATTAGGGGACATCCTGTATAAAAAACTATTTTTTTAAGAAAATCGTTCCAACGATTTTCAAAACTTCAAAACCAAAATATATTTTGGAAAGAAATTTACTTCAACAGTTTTTCTCTATCTGGGTAAGTATATGATAGGTAACAGTATTCATATTCGGTACACTGGATATCATATTTGGAATCAGTGTGAAGAATTATGATAAACAGATGTGTCATACACTTTGTTTAATACGATATACATTTATTCATCTGTGGAAGGTCAAATTGAAATGAGCTTATTATAATATTCCGAGAAAGGTTTTTTTTTCCAATTTTGAGTAAATTTTAAGTACATATCAGCGTCTTGAGGCAACTCACACTGATATTTTATACAATTTATTTTACGAAAACGCATATCAATACTTTTTATACCTACACCGAAATGACTTTAAATTTCAAAAAAATGATAACTTTCCATGAAGCTTAATTTAAAAAACGCAGTATACTTACTTACTCTTTTAATAAGATATCCATTCCACACACCTTTGTTCATCAATTTGAATATTTCACGCTTATCCGCTTAAGTTCCGGTTCCGCTGTTGGCGTAATGTAGTTTTACACCAACAAATCACACATCCATTGAATAAAACATTAAGATGTAAGGAAGCTTATTGAACCTTCCCACAATCATTTGAATTAAATTCGAAAAAAACATTACAATGTATGTACTCCTATAGCGGTAGCTTACCTAAATAATTTTTTTTTGTATTTCTTTGAAGTCAAAGACATTTTCACGCCTTCATGATGTCTTTTTTTTGCATTAAATGTTTTGCTGTTCACACCATGAGTTCATTTACACAAAAGGCGGATACAAATTTAAACAATTGAATTTTACTCCACACGCGTCCATGAAATATGTTGAGACGCATTTTTTGCGGAGTTCGAATTAAAATTGCATTCTTGTTGTTTTTTTTTCTTAATTATTTATTCATGAGATTTTCATCAATTTGCAGGTACACGACTGGGCGACTGATTTTTGCGATGGCACCCACTTGTGTGCTCTGATTGAGAAACTACAAACGCGACCTTTAAAACCGTCGTGGAATCGAAGGCCGGCTAATCAGCATCATTATCTCGAAAATGCATCGACCGCCTTGAATGCAGTCGAAGCTGATCACATAAAGCTGGTGAATATTGGAAATGTGGATATTGTCAATGGGAATGTCAAACTTATCCTGGGTCTAATTTGGTCCTTGATTGTGAGATATCAAATTGGTCGCAGCAAATTTCCCCCAAGGAAACTCATGCTGGCATGGCTGCAAGGAGCTCTGCCGGAATGCAAGATTTCAAATCTCACCACGGACTGGAATAGTGGAGTTAATTTGTCAGCTTTGTTGGACTATTGCGAGCCAGGGCTGTTTCCACATTGGCGTGGTATTGATCCTAGTCAGAGTATTCGAAATTGTACGACCGCTATGAATATTGCACAAAGAGAATTTGGAATTCCGAAAGTTCTCGAGCCCGAATATCTGGCTTCACCTTGGTTGGATGAGTTGTCGGGAATGACATATCTTTCGTACTTCATGAAGCCTGGGGCACCGGGCTATAATGCAACAATGCGATGGGTGAATACGCAAACTAAGGAGAAAGTCAACAATTTCACGGTAAGTTTTTTTACTGACACATTTTTTAAATCGTTTATTATTAACAAAGCCTTTCTTTTTTTTCAGACCGACTGGAACGATGGTCGAGTTTTCTGTCAAATCATCAAAAACCTCGGTGGTCCAGCTCCAGCACCTGAGAAACTGAGCACAGACCCGTTCCACTATGAGAATAATATCCGCAAGGCCGTTGAAGCTGGAAGCAAATTGGGTGTGAAACCTTTTCTTTCACCCAAGGATATGGCAAGTCCCGATGTCGAACATTTGGGTATAATGGCTTATGCGGCAAATTTGCAATGGGTTACTCCAAAGGCTCCTTTATCGGACATGATCAATGTCTACTTGGAGAGTACTTCCGGAAGGGTTGGAGAACAGGTACCTACAAATCAATTTAGAAGGTTCCTAGATTTTATTTAACATTTACATCACTGCAACTTTTCAGACTCACTTCCGGGTGGATGTTATGTCCCGTGAGATCGATATCAGCTCTGTTCGAGCTGTCATCGTTCCACCAACAGGTAGCGCTTATGTCGTGCGTCTTAATAACCACGGGGAGGGTGTTTTTATTCCCGAAAAATACGGAATGCATGAGATCGTAGTTGAAGTTGGTGATGACAGCATTGGAGGACATTTCTTCCGAGTTCTACCACGATTCATACAAGTAGCTCCTCCGGGAATGGCACCTTGTGCTCTCGGAAGTCTGGTTGAAGTCCTGGTCAATGCAACTGGAGCTCCAAAGACCGAAGATATTCTAGTGACAGCTGTCAGTCCATCGGGTATTTCTCACAAGTGTCCATTGAAAAAGGTCGAAGAAGGGCACAGTGCCATATTTAAGCCTGATGAAGCTGGAATCTGGGAGATCGCCATCACCTATCAAGGAAGGCACATTCAAGGTGGGCCGTTTACATGTGCAGTCTTTGATCCCACTGGTGTGTCTGTCCATGGACTGGATGGTGCCATGCCTTTGCGAGCTCATTCATTCGAAGTTGATGCACGTGGGGTGGGTGTCTCGGGTGAACTGCATGTTGATATTGTCCATGATAAGCGCTCGTTGGTTTGCTCTGTGGAAAAAATTGTCGAAAATAAATACCGGGTGACCTTCATGCCAAGGCAAAACGGCAAATACAGAGTGTATGTGTACTTTAATGGCTACGATGTCAAAGGGTCACCATTTATTATGAGAGTTGGAACAAAAGGTCGATCAGGAAAAACCAGAAACAGCCCTCAGCATGAGAACAAGCACCGCTCAGAGAGTCCTTCATTACATTACACAACATCCACAGCAACCAGACATAAGGACTACCGAAGTGCTAAGAACGAACTCTTAAATCAAGAACGTCAGCGATCTTATTCACCGCAGTACTCACCAAAAAACGAACCTGACTATCGATCAAGCAGTTATTACAAACGTGAGAGTGAGGTGAGTTTCTGAAAACTTTTATTTTCTTTAACTTTTGTATATGTCAATGTCACTGTAACTAAAATCCTTGCATAAACCAAAAATTCCTTCAAACACAAACCAAACAAAAACTTTAACTAACACACAGGGTTCCTCACCACAATTGGTTTCACCATCTCGTGACACAGTCGATGCCTCTCTAGTCCATGGTAAATACAACGTAAGCACAACAAATGACGATAATTCATATTTGGCAAGTCGCAAGGACTCGAAATTCGTAAATTCCTCGAAGACAGATTATTACTACGACAAAGAGAATGAGTTATATGCGCGAAAGAGAGAACGTGATCAGAATTTGACTCTAAGTCCTCCTCGAGAAGATCGCTATGTGTCGAAATCGAGAATCTCTGACAGCCCCATCGCGAGTCCCTCACACGTAAATCACACTTTTACACTTTCCTTGAACCTTTTTATGTTATATTTTCTCAGACAATTTAGTAAATTTCTGTTTGTTTATCTTTAGATTCGATCCAGTGAAGTTACCAGGAACAGCCCTCTTACGATCAAAACTTCAAATCATTTCGAGCAAACAACGAGAAATTCGTCTTCAAGTCCTAGGACTTTGTCGGCTTCACCAATACCTCAGAGGCAGTTCAGTAACTCTCCGAGTCACTATGTTACTACAGCTTCACATAGGATTGGAAGCCCAGTTACAGTAACCAAGGTACCTTCTAATATTCACAAATTCTTAGACCGTAGATTTTAAACCATTGCCTATCACTTTGCTTCACAGGGTCCTGGTTATGAAAGTGTTCGCCATGTTGAAAAGTCTTCAACATACAAGTCAAGTTCAAATTACGTCACAGATTCAAATGTTCGGGCAAGCCCACTTTTTACGGCTGGACTTACACGCCGCACTATAACGCCCGAACCAGCGATCGATCATTCATCGAACGTTCGAGTATCATCGATCAAGCCAGCTGCAGCACGTCGAGATAGCTGGGATGTGATCAATAAAACGAAACATATGCTTTCGCATAATTCCCTGGAATCGTTGGCAAATATGACCGAGAAGCAGTTGAATACAGATCTGTCCTATCATCGACCTGATATTGATCATGAAACTCATCGAAACACGCAGTACAACAAATTCGCTCTGGCCGAACAGAAACACCACTCAGATCGGATTGGATCTGATGAATCCGATCTGTATAGGTTATTTTTTTTAAGATCCTATAACTTCTTAAAATATTCTCAAGCCCCTTTTCTTCCATTGCAGACCAAGTTCAATCACTGTGAAACAAAACGACAATACTTACAACACCAAGTCATCCGGTTATACAACGACCATCAAAGAAACTTCAGAACGTCATGTTACGGAGAGATCTAGTGATACTGGAAATTATGGATACTCTTCTTTGTCGAGGTTTCGACCAATCGATAGCAATGCTACAGGCTCACAAGCTATAAGGGTTCAAGACATTCCCAATGGAGCAATCGGAAGGCCAGTTGAATTTGAAATCGATGGATCGAAAGCAGGTTCAGGCAATTTAGAGATACTTGTTAATGGAGGAAGAGTTACATCATCTGTGAGATCATTAGGAGGTCAGAGATTTATTGCTTCATTCACACCACATGAACCAGGGACACATACTGTTCAGATAACATTCAACGGCGAAACAGTACCAGGTATGTTCTGCAATTTAAATTTTTTAGACAAATCTGCACATTCTTATGTCACATAAGTACAGTTTAGCTCTAATATTAAAAATGGGCAAAAAGGCCTTTAAAGGCTGATTTCCAATGCCGCGTTGGGCGTCGCTTTGACAGATTTTTCTTTCAACGCAAAAGCTCACACATAGCAATTTAAACAAATTGTTTACAATGACGCGTTGGGTATTATGTTACGATTTGGCACCTATTAGCATGTACACAAACCAACGTAACATAAACTACCTCGACGTTAAAGTTGAAAAAAATCAACTTTAGCGTGCGTTTTGACAGTTAAACTAATTTTCGAATTCCTTTCAACAGAAAAATCGATTTATTTAGAAGAAAAAATCGGGTTTTCTGGACAAATTCCTTTAATTGAAAGAAAAAAATCGATTTTGTTTAAAAAATAATGGAATAGTTTGTTGAAAGGAATTCGAAATTACAGTTATGTAGGGTCATTTTGATTTTCAGGTTCTCTGCAAGTCGTTTGTCATGTCAACGCGTTCGTAAAGCTTGTAAACGTATACGTAAGCGTCTCTAACGCGAACGCGCCATTGGAAATCAGCCTTAATAATTTTTTCAAAATAGGTGCAAAAAAAAAGATTAGTGAGGAGGTATTAAAATTATTTTTATTAAGTACATAATATGTAAGAGTGATATTTTCATCCACGGGCTTCACAGTCCTTCCCTTTCGCTATAAAAAGTATCATACTTGTAGTTTCTATTCCACGACCTAATCGACTTACAGTTATGTATTCAGTTTTTTACTACTAAAATACTAAAGTATATGAAGTATTTAAAGCCCTTCACGCAGCTTTAAAAAAAACTGAGTACCTTAACTACGCTCTTTGCTAAGGACCCTTATTCTGGGCATCAATGTTTTTAATTATTATTATTAACTAGCTGACCCGGCAAACGTTGTTCTGCAATATAAATTATTTCTAGTGAATATTTTGATTGTTAAATAAAAAAATAACGAATAAATGTGTTTGAATTTTTATTTCAAATCAAAAAAAAAAAAAAAAAACATTTGCGTCAAAAAAGTAGAAATTTTTTTCCCAAATCACCTAGTGGTATGAATTATACTTAAAAACCTAATTTCATACCTACCAAATATACAAAAAATTCATAAAAATCGGTTGAGCCGTTTTGGAGGAGTACGACCACTAACACTGTTATACGAGATTTGTATACATTATATTAGAAGAAGAAGATTGAAAAAGTTGACATAATAATTATGTACATACATATTTTTTTTAAAAATTATACGCAGGCTTTAAACGAAAGAAAGTAATGTAGAGAGTGGGATGCATTTAAATGAATGGGGGAAGCAAACATTATTTTATTCTTTTTAATTCTACTTTTATAGTTCCGAAAAAGAGCACTCCTAAGAAAATCCTCTATGTGTAAATAAAGTACTGTCTAAATTATTTGTAGTATTACAAAGAGTGCCTATCTTATATGAATCTTAAGCCTGTTTCACAATGCGACGAGCAAACGAGACGTGAACGTGACGAGCACTCGTCGTAGCTGTCAAACCAATTTCAAGCAATGAGAATATACCAGAGTATTCACAATAAAGCGTTTCTCGTCGTCTCGTCACGCCATGATTTCGAAAAATTGAAAAAAAGACGCGACGAGACGGCGATTTTCATTTTGACAATTGAGTGAGAACAGGACACCGAGCGTATCTGTATTTGTATTTATATTTATTAATTGTGTAGATAAATAAATAAAATACCGAAAATGGTGAGCAAATAAGTGTTTTTATTTTGAGACGAATTAATTTTGTCTTTATTAACATTCCCACCGCCATCTTCTGCTCACTTTTGGTCTTTTTTTGCTTTTTTGTAAACAAACACTCCCAAAAGTACTAAAAGCATTTTTTTTAACATTTTCATTTTCCTTTTCTTCAAATTTTGTATTTTATTTCCCAAATTCACTGACAAACACGAATAATTCTACGCTTTCGGTGTGAAGAACTCGCTGCATTGTGAATCGGGGAACGATTTTATAACAAGAAAAAGATGAAAGCGTTTTTCGTCACGCTGACGTCTCGTTTTCTCGTCGCATTGTGAAACAGCCTTTAAATTCTTGCAGAGTTTTCGCCATCATCATTTAATGATTGAAATCGGTTTTCTTATTTTTTCTTTTCGAGAGCTAGATGATTTTTTTGCAATCAATAGACTTTGTAAATAAATAAGAAAGCTAAAACTTTCGGAAATTATAGAAATCGAAATAAGAACGTTTCAAAGTCAAAAACCGGAAAGTATGTAGATATTTCAGGAATAGTGTTGGCAACAAATCAGGCTGAATTTCAAAATTATACTTTTTTACGCGCGTTGAGGGTAAATTTTTTTATATTGAGCTGTCAATGACATTATAAGAGCGACATAATACTAACCCATGAATGAAAGAATACAAGATTGCGCCATTTGTTACTTCATTGGAGACAAATGATATGTAAACAAATATGGCCGCCAGTAGTTTGTTTAGTTAATCGATTATTCGGTTGTGTTTTTTCCTTTCGTGCGCGTTTAGTAGTTTAAAAAAAAAAACAAAGTTTTCGTTTAGAAATACGATTATAAATACCGAATTAATATTTTTCATTTCAAATAAAGGTTTTTTCATTTGAAATAAATCGCCAAAAAGCAAATAAAGCGGCAATGTGTAAAGTAGAATAGATAATTCAGAACTTGTGCACTTTTATTACACTACACTTCAATTTTAATTAATTCAAATTAGAACAATGAAATAAAAATTCAAGTTAAAAAGAAAAACTTTTCCCGGCGTTATCTAGTAAGAAAAATCATATTTTTGTCTCCAATTGCGCCATACGAGCTGTCAAAAATTACAACAACAAAGCGAAAAAAATGAAATGGCGTAATCTTGTATTCTTTCATTCATGATACTAACCTGTCAAGCAGGGTCGTAAATATTTAAATAATAGAGAGTCGTAAATAATAGAGATACATTTTATACCACTGGAAATAAAAATAAAAATAATTTTTCCATAGTTTAGGATTTTTGTATGGATCTTTAAATTTTGAAAAAAACATACCTCTTTTGGTTAATTTTTTGTTGTTTTTTCTTTTAAGAAGATTGTTTTATAATTTTAAAAATTTTACAGGCTATAGATGGATGTTTGAACCTTATAATTTTTTTTTTTTAATTTAAAATTCTTACGCACCACTAAGCTGAGATAATTATAAAATAACGTTGTTTTCGAAATCACCTAATAACTCTTTAGTGGGTGCACCTTAAAATATTATTTCTTTAATTAACAAGTATAAATAAAACGACCGACTGGATCGCATAAACTTGCTTTTGTAGTAAAACTTTTTACTAGGTATACAAAACTATTTAAATTTTTCAGAAGATTCTCCATAAAAAAAATTATCAAAATCAATCTATTCCTTTTTGAGAAAAACGAAAATTTAAAAAAAATGGTTTTATGGGATTTAGCATTTAAAACCATTTTTTTTGGAAATTTACTGTTCACAAAAAGGTAGCATACACCTTATGAAATTTATTGATTTTTTTTTGAAAATTCTGTCGAGCCATTTTTGAGAAAAAAAAAAGATTTTCCAAAAATGCTAAAAAAAAAAAAAAATAGCAGGTTTGGCCTTAAAAAGAAAATGAAAAAAACGTGTCGGGAAAATGTCCCAAAAACACTTTATACCAAGTTTAATTAAAATCGGGCCATTGGTTAAGGTTGTAGGCGAGTACACACACAGATAGACAGACGGACAGACAGACAGACGGACGGAATTGCGAGACCCACTTTTTTCGTCTTCCCTTTCATCGTAATGTCAAGTTTGATCAAAATCTCGAGTTCAATTTGTTTACGAATCCAAAACTTGCCATATAGTACTCTGTATATCGCAAGTAAAAAACTACAGACAAAATGATATCCCATACTTTATTGTATAAGCAACACATGGATGTTTGGTTCTTTTTTTTTTTAAATTGCCCCTACCTCCTAAACGGGGTGAGATAGACCCTCCCCCCTTCCATAGTAAATAATGCTTGTTTTGACCCCTCTACAAAAACCGTTGTCAATTTTCGGCACCAAAGTTATCGTACTCGTTCCTCGATTTTTTCCTCGGTACCTCTTTGTTTGGAACAATTCGCAAGAATATATTTTTGTAATTTTTTATTCTTCTCATAAATATACTTGTTCCTTGTAAAAAAAAATGAAAAATTAATTTTGACATAATAAGATATTGCTTTTGGTACCCCCAAAATCAACCGTACAGTATTTGACTCACTGTGCAGTTGTATCCAGTAACCAACCTTTATTCATGAATGATGGCTTCACAGCTCAGCCTCAGAAAAAGTAACACACCTTTATAGCTATTTCTTTGTGTAGGTGTTAAGTGGTAAGACAACAGGTTCTCTGAGAAATGAATTTACTTTGACTCAAGACACATCACAGTTCATATTCTCTGAGCTCAGCTCTGAGTTGAGTGGCTCAGACAATTTTCTGTTGTTTTTTTCTTCAGGTACACACCGGTAGACAATATAAGTTGAGTATCTTATGAGTTAAATATAAAACCATTAACTAAGAGAGTTATGGACTATTACCTGGTGAACAGTAGATTTCTCATAGATACAAACAAATAAAGTGATCGTCGATGGTTCATTGGAATATCTGCAAGTAACTTTTCAACAGTCTCTACTTTACTCTCGCTTCGTTTAAGTCTGGCATACGCATTAAGCCACACGGGAAAAAATAAAAAAAAAAAATATATTTGAAAACTGCTTTGGTCATTATAAATAGAAGACTGAAATTCATGAAACAATTTGAATAGAAAACCAAAACAACAACAATTTACAAAAGTTAATACTTATCTTTGCATTAATAAATGGTTCAAAGTTAAAGTTTTCTCCCAACTTAAACTGAAAATTGATCAGACTTTTGATGCAACGTCGCCATTTTGTATGTCGGGGTGTTACTTTTTCTGTTTTGTTTTTTACTTTTTATATTTTATTTGATGACTGATGAAAACTTGCACTTCAACTATGAATAACACAATTAAATTTACTGAAATTGTTTTAACTCGCATTTAACTTGTTGATTCATGCCTTGTCAGCAAAAAGTATCTATACAAGCGAATTCTCGTGCAAAAATCAAACACAATTCATAGATTTGAATTCCAAATTCCGATACATTTTTGCGAGATGACGTGTTGTTATTTTTCTTTGCTGTTTGTCGTCGAATTACCTTACCTGTGCTAACAAAAAATTTCTTTTATTTTGAGTACCTATTTTTTTTTTTCGTCGCTAGATCGGTGACAAGGTATCTACGTTTTCTTGGATTTTTTGTAGATCGTTTTGTGATCAGTGAAATTAAGATACATACCTCTACCTAAAGTGGGAGGAGTGGCAGAAGAATTTCAAAACAAGTTTTTTGTGTGTTCGGTTCTTCGGTTCGGTTTTAACTTAAAATTGTTTTTTTTTTTTTTTTTTTTTTTTTGTTAAAAAAATGAAACAAATTGCCAAGAAATATAGTCAGACAGAAAAGTGAAAAGTGTTTAGTTTATTTCCGGAAATTTAATATTGTTTTGTTTTTGTTTATTATTTCCAGTTTTTTTTTTTTTTTTTTTTTGTATGAGTATCTTCTACTTGTTACCGCTAGTGTATGATTGATTTCAAAAATTTCTACGTTTGTTAACATCTACATCATCATCAGCATCATCTTTACCAACAAATCAACTTCAAGACTGCAGAGTTCCTCCACCGTCTTTAATATACATACACAAAAAAAAATTCTAACCCGTTATCAGCCACCTGTGTGCATTTGGAATACCTGCCAATCCGGAAGTATCTTGTATGCTAAACACACTCGTCTAGATAGCTATAGCTGCCTGTAGATACAAGAACCCGGAGTTTTTCCTTTATATCTTTCAAAAACAGGTAAATGATATGAAATTCTTTTTTGAAAGAGAATCTAAGAGAAATATTTTTAAAGACACGAAGCAGCAAAATAGATAAAACCATTTCATCGGTTTTGTTGCCACCGCTGCTTACCTGTACCTACCTGTTTCACTTGGCAATGCACTTTTATTATATAATAATTTGCTTCTTGAAATATTTGCTTGTTTTAATTTCATTTTATTATTACTGGTGGGACCGTTTAGTATTGCTTGAATAACGGGTCTAGCCGCTGCGATACGATACGTGAAGAATTTAATAATAATTTGTATATACATAAATCAATTTATTGTTCATGAATATTGATGGTAGTATTTTTCAACTTTAAAGTGAGTTCGTGACTTGTTTAGATCGATGACCGCGGTTATTAGATAATGGGCTTTTTATTAGACCTGTTTTATTTTTGGCATGTTTGGTTGCCTATACTTTAATTATGTTGGCATGGCGTGCCAAGGTGAATTATTTAAGTGTGAAACATTCAAATTAAGAATTGAAATTTCATTCGAAATCATACAGAGGCTTGGTTAAACGAAATATTATTTTAAAAAAAAATCGGTTTTTATTTGTATTAGTACATAATATTGTGACTCAGTCTTAAATGAAAATTAAGTCTCAATACTCAACTAAATTACCTGCGTGTCATAGATATACCATGTATATACCTATGTGTAGCGAAACCATGTAAGGTAATAGTTCTAATATTATTTTTCCGTACTTCAACAGGGATCTTCCTGGCCTCTTTCAACAGGTCCCTCTACCTACACATATTTCGCACACATCAATGGTTTCGAGCGTCCTGATCCATGCCCTCGTGCAAGCACTGCACATGCATAATTATGTACTATAAAATAGGCTATACTAGGGTTTTCCAGTGCTTTCATACGAACAAGGTGACCAGACCACCAATATAGATTTCTGGATTTAAAAAGATCAGTCAGATACTCAGATCAAAATAGACTCTAACAGCCAAATTAATAAACCTGGAATAGCGAAGGATTAGACCTTATTCCGTGGACTAAGTGTAAAATGTTATCAATAAAACAGAATTTCTACAAAGTGGCGTTTACTAAACTATCCACCGAAGAAGGTGGTTTAGCGAAAGAATAAGAACCAGTTGTCGTGTGAACTTATTATGAGATTTCAAATTTAATTTTTAATAAAAATAATAATGTCCACTATATTTTTCGAGTTCTTAAATCATTTGCAACTATTTGACAATCAGCCATCAACGACAAGAAAAAAAATATGTAAAAGCAGATAAATTCAAAATATAGGTTTCCCAAGGAAAATATGAGGACTCATAGCAATTTTTGAAGATGACCTAAACTAGGAAGTAAGTGGTGGACACTCCTTTTTTTTTTGTAATTAAACTTCATGGCAGAATCTCCAGTTGAAAAGAAGAATCTCACTTTTCTATCATGTTCCATTTTTAAAATAAAAACAAAACAAAGGAACAGATACAACACAAACAATTATTGAAAAATGATAAGTCTTGACTGATATATACAAGAGAATTCTTAGGTGTGTTTGGTAACTTGAGCTATATTTTGGTGTTTTTTTTTATATACGGAGCTTGCGAAACTTTGTGAAAATGTCAATTTACCAAACAGTCATCGCACTTATTGTAGTAGATTTTCTTAAGGGATTTTCAGTAAACGTCACATTGCTATTCCGCGTTCATTTTGTTTTTATTAATGAAAAATTTTAATCCGTAGCTTAACTCTTATTCCATGGTGTAGTAAATTCGTGGAATAAGGGTGGAATTAGCCTTTTTTATTAATATGGCTGTAAGTGTTTTGAATAGATTTTTGCGTATATTTATTCTTACCAAAATAATGTAAGGATTCACCATTTGCCTAGGTACTTTGTCTTTTCTTCGTCAAACAAAATTTAAATCTTAGCCTTTCACATGGAGTCACATCAGTTGACTAATGAGGACCTTATCAATACACGATTTTTTTCCATTCCAACTTACATCGATTTTTAAACAAAAATCCAATTTAGACTAAATATATAACCAACTTATCAACAAGATTAAAATTCTTCAAAGTTAAGCTGGAAATGTTTGCCCCAAGCCAGACATTGTTTTTAAAACAAAATCCAACTGTATATTACTGAAATACATAAATCGACAAGAAGGCTAATCTTAATTGGGCTTGTTGAATTATTGATTTAAAATCCTGGCGATGAGTGATATCATTTAATTTAAATCAATTTTAATCAATTCAGTAAGATTATAAAATCATGTCAAACATACCAAAATTTTAACGAAAATACAAGGAAGGTATGTCAGTAGATACCCACGCAAATGTATAAAATCAGCAGACTTAAGATAAAATTACTTTTTGTACAAATATGAAATTAGGTCATTTCTGAAATTCCAAATTCTGTTATTGAAATCTCACCAAAAACATTTAATTTAAAAGAGGTTGATAAGACTCACAAGCTCATGAGGTTTCCACTGTTAAAAAGTTATCACAACCCATGAAGATCCAAGCCCCAACTCTGCAAGTCCTAACTCTATATACATTTGGATTGGATGCTTCGAGGCCGTAGAATCGAACAGCAACTCTCATGGACTTCTGGTATGAAATTAACACTTATATATCATGCAATAGTTCTATGAATAGTCCAGTCAATAAAGGAAAAAAATCCAACTTTGCACACATATTAAGAGAGGACTAATCATGAAGTGTACAAAAGTCCCCTTGAATCCGAGGCGAGCTCTAGCGGCAGGAAAGTGTAACATGTTGTCTTTTTTGGTTTTTCGTGTTAAACTTAGAAACTATTTGTCCTTTCAAAAAATAATATGAGACATAAAAATAGCTAAGAAAATTCTCTACAAAATTGATTATGATCAAATTTTTCATATCTGTCATATTTATTAAGTTATTTGGCACATGTTGTTTTAGTTTTTGAAGAATAAATTTTCAAACTCAAAATTAAAAAAAAAAAAAATTAAAAAAATGTGTTTAAACTAATTTTGTTCAAAATTTTACGTAATTTATTTTTATTTAATATTCAATGCTTTTATAAATTTTTAGTTAAATACTAAAAACCACATGTCAAAATGTCTTCTAGTTTTTGAGAAAATTGAAAATATCAAAAGTAAGTTTTCCTTAAATTCAACTAGACCCGTTGTTGCCCCGAAGATCCTATTTCCACTAAAACAACTTTATTTATAATAAACAATCTAAAAAAAGATATTTTTTGCTGTTGTATAGCATGTATAGAGTTGCCATTGTTTTTTAATAATTTTTTTCTGTTTTGAGTCAAGTTTTTAAAAAGGAAATAAAAAAAATACCAATTTTAGGCGCCAAAGTTATAACAGATATGAAAAATTTGGTCATAATCAATTTTGTAAAGCATTTAATAAGCTAAATTAAATCCAAAGAATAAAAGCAAAAGAATGTTTTGTATAAGTCAACTAACTACATCTGGATGTTTCGGTCAAACTTTTCCCGACAAGGGTTACTGCTTAGCTGTGTGACGCCAGAACCCCGACCTCAAAATTTTTTGACCCCAAAATTAAAAAACGCCTCTACTGCCCACAATTTTGAACTTAGGAGGTCCGGACCAATTGCAATCGTTTGTCCACCGGCTCCTTATCATTGTCCACCCAAAATTTTTGTTTGTCCACCCTTAGTTCAAAAATTATTGAACTTTTCTGTTTTATAGCACCCAACATTAAAAATTAAAATTTTACTTAATAGAATGGAATATATTCACAGATATTCATTGTAAGCCCAGAAAAAAAATGTTCGACCCTTATTTTTTTAAGTCAACAGTGCCTTAAAGTTACTAGAAAGATATTTTATTAATACTTTGAAAATAAGGCATTTATCTTCACTCCTTTTTTGTTTTATTTAGCGAAACTAAAATCCCTATATAGCTTCAAATTTGAATCTTTGCTGTTGTTAAGTTTAAAGCTTTGATTACTTAATTACGAAATTTAATTTACTAAGGGCCACTTGCTCCAAACGAACGGATAAATATATAAAACTCAGGATAACTATTCTAGTTTAAATAAATAAATAAGAATTTATCGTTTTTTAATTGCGCGAACGGAAAATAAATAACAAGCGGATAAGAATATTTTTTCAGAATCACCAACACAACACACACAAAACACATTGAAAAATAAACAAACTTTAACGCCTTTACTTGCTTTCTCGTAAGAAATTCTATAATTTGACGTGAGAGCTATCCAGAGTTTAAATATTTATCCAGAGAACGAGGAGAAGATAACTTTTTAAACTTAAAATAGAGAAAGAATATTTTGCTACAACATGATTTGATTCAAATCAGTCAGATAATTTAATTTATTTATAAATCAGGAGTTACTGCTGTCAAAAAAACTTCTGTGCAAGTGGCCCTAAATATGTTTATTATAATAACTATGTTTTGCAGATTTTCATAGTTGGGAAATGAATAATATAAATATATGTATGTTTTAAAAGTAATTAACGTTCAAGTTTTTGGTATTTAAAAATCTTTTGCTATTGTTTCTTACAAATTGATTCCAATTTTTCTTTTGTTTTATTTATTAAAATTATATAAAATAAGAATTTTTATTTTAATAGATTGTAATGTTAAATTTTGGAAAATTCATTTCGGCAGACGTCATTAGCCACGCTGTTATTCTTTTAATTTATCTTAAATTAAATAAAGAACTGGATTTTAGCATGAATAAACGAGTGAAGCATCATGTTTTCTAATTTGTCAAAGATAAAATCATCAGCGTAAAATTTTGAAAATTTTTTGTCATTATTTTTTCAAAAATTTGAGTTTGAAAATTAATTTTTAAAAACTGTTCTCTGAAATATTTTGACTTAAACATAATAAACGAAAGGTTTCTAGATTTAAAAAGAAAGTCCTCTAACATTGTCAGTGTTTGCCGTTGTTTTTTAATGGTTTACTTTTATTGTAAGGTGATCTTTTGGAAAATTTGACCACCCCGCCTAAGGGAATCACCCTGTATAATCTATGCATTGTACATATCGTATGAAATCTGTCATTTTCTGCTAATTTCTTTTAATTAAATGAAATGGTTAGGAGCCATGCTAATAAAAAAGGTGATTTTTTCTTAATTTAAGGGGTATATCAATTTTTTGTTGGTGGTCGATCATAAATGAGCAAAAGACAAACGAAACCCTTTGGCATCATCATCCCAGGTTTGCCAATGGTTGCCATATGAGGGCAGTAGACAACTTTTGTTTTCTGGGACTGTTGCTATATAAAAGACATTTTGAATATTTTTTTAACAAAGGGGGGACAGACGAAACTTTTCGGTGAACTTTTTTGTTTTTGGGGAACTTGCAATGAAAAAGGAATGTTGAATAACTTTTGAACTAAGGGTGGAAAATTTTTTTTTTTGGTGGACAAACGATTGCAATTGGTTCCATTCTGCAAAAAAAAAATTTAATTTTTTATGCCCTGTGCTATAAAACAGAAAAGTTGAATAATTTTTGAACTAAGGGTGGACAAACGAAAATTTTGGGTGGACAATGATAAGAAGCCGGTGGACAAACGATTGCAATTGGTCCGGGCCACCTAAGTTAAAAATTGGGGATTTTAGGGGACTTTTTGTTTTTGGGGGTGTTGCTATAAAAAAGAAATGTTGAATAACTTTTGAACTAAGGGTCGAAAAAATTTTTTTCTTTCTGGACTAACATGGACAATCGGTGGACAAACGATTGCAATTGGTTCCATTCCGCAAAAAAAAAATTTAATTTTTTATGCCCTGTGCTATAAAACAGAAAAGTTCAATAATTTTTGAACTAAGGGTGGACAAACAAAAATTTTGGGTGGACAATGATAAGGAGCCGGTGGACAAACGATTGCAATTGGTCCGGACCTCCTAAGTTCAAAATTGTGGGCAGTAGAGGCGTTTTTTAATTTTGGGGTACTTGCTATAAAAAAGAAAAGCTTAATAACTTTTTTCCTGAGGGTGGACAAACGATTTTTTTGCCTGGACAAACGTGGACAAACGATGGACAAACGAATGCGACATGTTTCGTCAAAAAATTTTGAGGTCGGGGTTCTGGCGTCACACAGCTTTACTGCTTGCTGCCTTCTTCAGGGAAAATTTATTTAATTAAATAAAACCAACAAAATGGAGGGGATAGTAAATGCAATATTGATTAATTCATTGCGACATCCATATTGAATTGCGACCAAAAAAACCACAAAAAAAAAGGCAAGAAAATTATAAAAAAAAATATTCCTTTCATTAATAAATTAAGCAGAGGTCGCAAAACTTTTTTAATATATTTTTCTTCTAAAATTTATTAACTTCATGGCTTTCACAATGACTCTCTTTTTCACTTGCATGGCAGGCAGATGAGTTTATCTTTTATCTAAACCCCAAATATTTCGCTCGCATCATATTACAAAATGATTGACGGATGATCGCGTATGGTTCATGTGTAAATTGCAACGAAACCGATAAATAATTATCCTCTTTAGACAAAGTGAATGGCTATTTTAATTGACTGATAATCATACTTTACTCCCTAAATGGCCACCACCAATGCCAGCGTCCCGAACTTTAATGGCGGCGGCCGGCGCAGCAGTGGTGGATGATGATGATCGTTAACACCATCGTTCACGATCACAATGTGAAAGTCAAAGTCAAGGCGCTCTCGTGATGAAAGGCTCTCGTGTGATGTGAGCTGTGGCTTAAACTCGACTTACTATTAAAATAAAAACAAAAAAAACCGTGAGCAGGAAATGGTTAACTCTCTGCACTCGCCACTTGGTAGTAACGAATAACGATTGACAATTCAGAAACAACAAAAAAAAGAAGAAGAAACTGAAACAATGAACCAGAAATCGCAGAGAGAAAACTCCAACGACAACGAAACACTGCAAAACTGCAAATAGTAATAATTCGTATATATTTGATGAATCAATTAACATTGTTGACTCCGACTGGTATTCCGTAAATTGACTTAGAGTCAAATGATGAACACAATTTCACTTTGAGTTTTTCAATAATCACTGTCGTGAGAAATTTATAACAATCGGCAAACAATGTTAATAAAAAGTTGCACTGTTGATTGGAGAGTGTGGTTTTATAGGAAAAACGTGATTTATTGAACGATGACAAGTGGACACAGCATACTATATAGCTGTCTTGTCTGTAACAGTAATCAAGAATTTTGATTAGTTGTCAAAGACTAATAGTTATAAGGTAGAAAGTTAGAAAATGCATTTTTTTGTAGAAAAATAAAAGATTTCTCTGCAAAGATGATAAATAAATCTATTTAGATTTTTATTTGAGTTAAATTGCGATGATGTTAATAGCCTTAAAAGTTTCTAAAAGAACAATTTCTTGAATCATCTGCTTTTTAGTAAATCAAAGGTCTTTTATATTCTTTGGTATTTTGCTTCTACAAAAATTTTGTTTAAGGAATATAATTAAAAAATGTTTAGTTATAGTAAATAATTCAACAAAAAGAAAATGTATATCTGTTTAAAATGGATCAAATTCCTTGATTATATCTCCGCTCCCTACAATTCATATTTATGGAAATAACAGAACTCAAAATTAGTTGCAAAATAGACACATTAAGTTTCAAAATATGCCAACTTATTATTAGAGAGGTATGACCTCGACTAATCTCCAAGCTCATAATACATTTTGAATTCAATTAAATATTATCTAGCACAAAATTTTTCTAAATTCTCAAAATTGAAATCGATAAAAGTTTTGTTGTAGTAATAAAACATATATTTATTATGCATTTCTCAATATTTTTGTTACATGTGAGATACTTGACACTTGTTAAATAAGCGTATCCTCGAATAAATAAGACGATGTTTGACGAGACACAGAAATTCTTCAAATTAATCAAAGAAGACAACTGCGGCGTGCCCCGAGATACGAATTTATGAATATATTGTAACTCTGAAAAGCATTCGTTAGTCAAAACATCTATTTTATTTTCAACCAAATTTTCGACAATCTTTAGATTATTATTGGGTTGTGGAATCTCAACACCTCATAATGGGATATTCGCAAAAAAGTATGCAATCCAAAAGGTCATAGTAATTGGTCATAAAAGGTCAGGTATAGTTTCAAAAATTGGTCAGGTTTAGAAATTTTTAATCCAGGGTTAAAGTTTTTCAAGGTCACCCACAATTTTTGGCACCATATTTATGGGATATTCGCACAAAAAATATAGCACTTGAAGGGCCAGTGGATAGTGATAAAAGGTCAGGTAATTTCAGTAATTGGTCAGGCATAGATTATTTAAAATTATTTTTTTAACTTTTTTCAAGGTCGTTTAGATTTTAAGCATCTCATTTATGGGATATTCCAAAAAAAAAAGTATATACCATCTGAAAGGTTATTTAATCTTTATAAAAGGTCAGGCAGTTTCAGAAATCGGTCAGCTGTAGAATTTTATGAGTTTAGAAAATAAATAAAAGATCATTGACCTTTACCTTGCATTTTATTTTTATAAAAATTATAAAAAACAATATATGCTTGACCAATTTTGGAAACTAGCTAATCTTTTATGAGGAGTCAGAAAACTTTCAAATGGCATATTTATTTTTTGTAAATTTCATAAATGAGGTGCTAAAAATCTATATGACCTTGCAATGACCTTGAACATAGCTTTCTAAAATTCATTAAAAAAAAAATCTAAGGCTGACCAATTTCTGAAACTAGCCGACCTTTTATTAGTACTGAGTTACGTTTCAGATGTCATGTCAAATATTTTTTTTCAATGTCCCATAAATGAGGTGCCAAAAAACGCGGATGACATTGAAAAAAATTGACCCTGGATTAAAAATGTTCTAGGGCTGACAAGTTTCTGAAAATAGCTGACCTTTTATGACCAATTACTGACCTTTTAGATGACATACTTTTTTTGCGAAAATTCCATATATGAGGTGCTAGCACCCCACAGCCGTATTTTTTCAGCTTCTGTATATACATTTTAATGCTTCACCCTTAACGATAGTGTTGAAGTGTACTAAAGTTTTTGGTAAATTATTTGCATTCACAAATATAGACTGACTTTAATAGTGATGTTTGTTTTATAAAAATCGTTATAAATAATATATTTTCCTTGAAATTTATAGATAGTTTTAGACCAGCTACCGGTTATTTTTTCCTGTTGTGAATTCCTTAAATATCGAATTCTCATTTAAGAAGAATTAAAAATCTACTTCTCATTTTAGAAGAATTAAAAATCTAATTCTCCTTTTAGAAGAATATCGCTTAAAGATAATAAATAAATTATGTTTTGGAATCCAATTGTAAACCACCTCTTTTTAAATTAATATATTTGGTATGGCATGTGGCTCGGAACGTATATTTAAACTTTCTAAATGTCGTCGCAATAATAAACTAAAAGTTTTATTTGCCCATAAATTCATATTCAAATTATTAAAATTACATTTCAAACCCAGAGACGTACATATCTTAACGTCAAGATACACCCTTATGACTCGTAAAAAGATGTTTGCTTTATTTAAAGTTAAATTTTGAATCTATAAGCGAAACATTATAATAAAAACTCAACGACTCAGTCACCAGGTTTAGATTTGAGATAATAAATTTAAACTCTTCATTACGAGACGTCTGGGATCTCTTTTAATTTAATGCTGACGCTGCCATCAGCCACCAAAAGTAATTCCAGGCAAGGTAAACCAATTAAAAAAGAAAAATAAATAAAAGTGAGACTGTTTATTCACTCGCTTCTAATTTGCATTATTTTGAGATTAAGTTTAATTTATTAATTAGTTTGAAGAATGCAATTTCACTTTCTTCTGTTGTCCGAGTGTTTTTTTTTATTTCGTTTTGTATTTCTCTCAAAATCAAAGCATAACAAGCACAAAATTTGCATTGCATGATAAACTGTTTTTAAGATGCAAAGAAGAAAAATAATAAAAAAATAAAAAATACTTTCGCATGAGAACGAATCATTGTGTGAATGTATCTACATGTATAAAATGAATCAATGATGAAATTACGAAATTGTAGATTAAACACTGCAGCTATAACTTTTCGCCATCGAAAGTGTTTGATGCCACTGGAAGTGTATTTTATTCATATTTGCATTCCCATATGGAAAAAGTACTGTGCAAGGAATAAATTATTGTTATGATGTCAGAATCAATTAATTTGATCGTTCTATCTTTTGAATTAACTAAATCATCTTACGAATTTTTGCAATTTTTCTTACTTACCTACTCGTATTATCCAGTTGATATTCATTAGTTCGTAAGGAGTTATGTATGTACATACCGACCGAAAGCGCCATACAGGTGACAACTGACAAAGGCAGCTCAGATTACATAACCAATAACGTAACAATTGAAATAATTGCTTTATTTTGCTTTTGTCAGCAGTTTAATAAAACAAATGCACATTTCCCCATCCAGGTCTTTAAGTGAGCAATTAGATTATTTTTTAGAAATAAAAACTATATTCAAACTTTGTGTGTGCTTGTTTAATTTGATTTCTCTTTTTATAATGTAAATAGGTACGGTACATGCATATACATACTTTGTAATTGTATGTATTTTTTTTTAAATAAACTTTTGTAAAAGGGCAAGGGCTCAATTTAATGTGAAATTTCTCAAAAAATCGTGAATTAGTATCGTAAGCTTGTGAAAGGTCGCGTACCTAGTTATTTGAAGATTGTTAAACTAACGGTCATGGCGAGTGAAAGCTATATGAAAGTTCAATAAGTCCAATTAAAATATTCTTATTTTTCTACTTGGTTAATTTTTTTCAGTAGTATAATCTTCTTAAACAATGTCGTTTTGTTTGTATTTAATTGTTTTTCATTAAATGCGATATACATAGACCGGGAAATATCATATCTCATTATATGGAAGGAGAGCATGGGAAGCTTAAGGTTGAAACTTGAAACAAATGCTCAAAAACAATTTTGTTTTTGTGATTATTTATTTAAAAAAACTGATTATATATAATATATATCTACGTATGTAAAAATAAAATAAAAACGAAATATTAATTTGGCTTAATTCAAAAAAAGAGTCAGAAAAATATATTATAAAAAATTTTAAAGAATATAAAAAACTATTTTTATAAAGTTAATAGATATTTTAAGTCACCTTAATTTTATTTCACAATAAAAATAAGTAAACGTTATGAATGAATGAATTAGTTGGGGATTTAAGTGCACTGCGACCTACAGATCTATTGTGCCCCCTTCTAGAGCTGGATGAGATTGCTCATGCTATAGCACTTCCTCCAAATGTATTCCTTTGAAGAAATTTAGTATATGGAGTGTTTTCAGAGATGGTAATTTTCTCTCCTCTATTTGGTGCCTGCCCAGGGGGGTCATTCCGTAATTTTCAAAACGATAATCATCAAAACGATTATCGCTGACGTGATCGTCAATAATTTTCTTCACGTAATTCAAACACTATCTCCTCGTCTATCGTTTTTCCAGAGATTGTGAAACCATCATTGAAATGTCATAATAACAATTGGCGTTATTAGAACGAAGTTCTTTAGTGCACGGTTTGTTTGTAAGCCCAAGAAATCAGCAGAAATTTACATTAGATGGTGGCGCAATGGAATAGATACTTGCTTCTTAACCGAGAGGTTCGGCGTTCGATCCCTGCTGGCGAAACGTTTTTTTTTTAAATTTCATATAATTTGTATTTTTCTCAAATGTTTGTTGCCATTTTGCAAAATAAGTAAATTATTTCACTCATTTAACTATAGTCGTGTACAAACTTACATACAATCATGAAAACAAATGTGAAACGATACCTATTTAGGTATCGTCCAAAAGCCATCGTTTTGATGATAGCATTTTGATGATAATCGACTTACGTGAAGCAAATATTTGATCGTCAAAACAAGATCGTCCAGACGATATACATTTTTAGGGTTACGTGTAGTAGGGCTATCGTCGAAACGTTATCGTCGGGTGATAATCGTTTTACGGAATGAGTCCCCAGGTGTTTGTGTCTTTGATGCACAAGTAAACGTTAACAAAAAAAAGGGTAAAAAATTAGTTAGGCTACTAGTTAACTTAAAGCTTTTGATACAGGTTATCAATAACTTTTCGCAAAGGCTAGATAAAAAAATTTCAAAATATTAGTTTGTAAACTTTTGTTATCAACATTTTTTGTTTTAACATTCTTTCCAGAGCCACTGATACCATCAGAGAACAAATTTTGCGGCTTTAATTTTTTTGAATTATGGGTCCAATTTTTAATGTTTTCATTAAAATACTAAATGCAGCAAATGTTTACATTATGGTCAATGCTTCCATATAAATGTGGCTTCCATAATTTGTATGAACTTATATGAATCTTTTGAGTGTTAGTGTAATATTGTTTATAGCCCAAGAAACAAAAACATTGCTCCATAAAATAACTTCTAAATGTCGGTAATAGGTTTCATACTTACATATACTATTACCTTATATATGTACTTTTATACAACTTTTCAGAAATATCCCCGACTGTGGGAGTTGAGAAAAAAAAACGGGATTTTAGTGGGATTTATTTAATATTATTTTATTAAATTGGCTATATCTTGGAATCTAATATAAAAAATATAAAAAAATATATATTTACAGCAGAAGCTTCCTAAAAATCTAGTTAGTTTTTATCGTAAACTATTTTAATAAAAAATAAATAAAAATATGTATACTCTTAAGTAATAAATTCTACAGAAAACTCAATTTTTAAAATTACACAGAAAAAAATATTTACACATTTATTTATTTCGTTTAAAAAGCTAACACAGTAAGATGAATCTTATAAGCTAGTGATAGTTTATGGGTATAAATTTTGTTCAAGATTAAATAAATACAAATGCAAAAAGAATCATGAAGAGTATTTAAAGAAATAAAAACAGTATTTACATTGAAATAGATTTGATTTAGCTGATTTAAAATAGTAAGAGTGAAAAGTTAAGGAAAAGAGGAAGTTAGTTGCTTTATTCGAGGAATAAAAGTTTTAAGTTACTCTGAAATCGTTGCATGTTGCTCAGCTCTCGCAGGTGGGAAGGGAGCGAATTCCAAAGGCGAACTGCAGCAATAAAAAATTGTCTCTCAGATGTGAGACAAGAGAAGCGAGGGATTATTAAACAAGTTGATCTGGTTGATGCTGGAAACCGAAGTTTTTCGAATATGTATGTTGGTTGATGTGTTCTTAATATATTAAAAAGAAGTATTAGAGTACGATACTGAATGAAGTTTTCAAAAGACATTTTAAGGAGATTCTTAGATAAATGCGATACATGATCATATTTTCGTAACCCGTAGATATATCGTATGGTGCTGTTAAATGCAACTTTAAATTTTGCCTTGCCAGCAAATTCACATCCATATGTTAGAACCGGGATCACTAGCGTTTTGGCAAGAACTATTCTTGAATTTAGTGGGGTGAAACGCTGGACTGTCCATAGAATTCTTAGAACTCCATAAGCTTTCCCCACTATTGAATTTATGTGATCATTCCACGTCAGAGTTCTATTAAACACCATGCCTAAATTCATTGAAGTATTTACAAATTCTAATGGGGATCTATTCAGCTTAATCGATGGAAAACAAGATATATCTAAAAATTTGTTTGCGATAACTAAACATTTACACTTCTTTGAGTTCAGAGTAAGACTATTACTTTCAGCCCAATTGAAGATCCGCTCAAGATCATCATTAATTAAAGCGACACAATTTTCTATAAGTCCCAGTTAACAGCTTTTGTAAATCTGTACATCATCAGCATAGAAGTGTTTGGATGATTCAAGAATTACAAAGGATATTTCGTTAATATAAAGTGAAAACAAAAGTGGAGCTAGAATAGACCCCTGGGGTACACCTTTTGATACAGGAAGAAACTCAGAGAAACTATTTTGCAGATATACGGCTTGCTTTCTGTCGCTAAGGTAAGAGGAAATCAATTTAACCGCTTCTTGGGAAACGTTATATCTAATGCGCAGCTTATTTAAGAGCAAGGAGTGGTTAACCATATCGAACGCATTAGAAAAATCTAAAAGGACGAGGAATGTAACGCAATCATCGTCAAGTTCTTTCCTTATATCTTTAATGACTCTCAAAAGAGCAGTTGTGCAACTATGCTTAGGGCGAAGTCCAGATTGAATATTTACTAAAAAGTTGTTATTGTTTATATATTCATTTAGTTGTTTTTGCATTATTCGCTTACATACTTTTGACAGAAATGGTAACACTGATATAGGTCAAAAATCATCACATAATTAATTTTTGGGTATTGGTATGATTTTAGCCAGTTTCCATTGCTGTGGAAAAATTCCTGTTGTAAGGATAGTGTTTAAAACGTGGGTAATAAATGGTAGCAAAAATGGCAAAATCGCTTTAAAAAAAAACAGGATGAATTTCATCGACGCCCACTGCTTTTGATTTGATAGAAAGAATGCCTTTAAACTAGCTGTACAACCCTACAAAATTTCAAACCTCTTCCCAAAATTTAGAAGTTTTGCACAAAATTCGCTGGGCTTTTAAGACTTAAGAGAACTTTGTTAAAAATATAATTTTTCTATTTTCTAAAGCTTAAAATGATAAATCTTACTCTTTCTTAAATTTAATCGATCTTATTCACTTCAATAAAAAAGCTACCTCGCAGTACAAAACTGCATCTAGAATTCCAAAAGCATCAAGCACAAAAAATAAAAAAAACCGAACTATCAACCAAGTAAGGAACCGTCGTAATCACTGTTAGAAAATAAATTTGTATTCAGCACAGGATGACATTCATGCCTAGCCCATAAATGTAAAATTATAAACACTTCCACCTCGTTGTCATCCCCTCAACCTGCATATAATATTCAACTATAGACAAAAACTATATTACTTTACCTACCTAAAGCCTTGTATTACATTTTTCACTGAAACTTAAGAAAATCCAATGCAAATAATCCAAGATCCAACCAAGCGAATCTCAAGACCTAATGTTGAAAGAAATACAAGACGAAGTGAAAATTCTGCATGGTTCCATGACGAAAGATAACTTTTCTCTTATAGCCATTCTGCTTGGCTTCGTGTCATGTCTTGAACAATTTACGAGTATCTGATTAAAATATTTGCAATGCGTTTTTATCAACCTGTTCCGCTTCTTGAGCTATCTTCGTATTCAATATCTGTAGCCGTCTACTTTGTTTGACCAATGTTGTCGAAGGTACTTAAATAGTAGTTTGAGGTGTGTGTGTGTGTGAGTTTGCGCTCAAAACTCTGGGAAGCATTCTTTTCTGCCCAACCATGAGATGCCTTATTCTCAATTTAAACAATTTATTTTCTAACCTTTTAAATCTTTTAACTCCTGTGTAATCCTAGCTGCATATTTATAAGACTCTTGGTCAGGCATATACCTAAAATTCTTAAGTATTTACTACCATCACTACCCCTGGTTTAATACAGGCGAGTAACGATAGCGAGTATATCTGAGGACTGTTTGTATCTTGGTTTTTGAGAAGTGCTGCTCTTAGATATTTTTATCGACGACAGCACTGCTTGAAACAAAATATTCACATCATGCATGAATAACTAAGCTTGTTAGACCCAAGAAAAATAAGAATTATTTATCTGTGATTGATTATGTGTAGATTACTTCATTACATTTAGATATATGCGTGATTTTATTTAAACTTTTTTTGTAATTTTGTTTTTTTTTTTAATTTTAGGATCACCGTGGCACGTTGAAATAATGTCTTCACCGGGATTAACAGCACTAGGCGAGTCCACACGCCTTGTACCAGCAAATACACCGGCGGTTTTTGAGATACTGCCGCCTCCTGGAGCAAGCCTTTCCAAAGGCGAATGCGTGGCCACAGTTTTAACGCCTAACAAATCCAAACTGAATGCCCGCGTTACCCATGAGGCGGCAAACGGTGCAGTGCGCATCGAATTTGTCCCCACCGAAGTCGGAACGCACATCATCGAAGCTGCAATTAGCGGAACAAAAATATCTGGCGGACCTCTGGTAGCAAAGGTCTATGACGCCAGTTTAATTCAAGTGACCGACGTCAATGGAGGAGTTGTCGGTCAGCCATGTCAATTCCGTGTAGACGCCAGTGCTGCTGGTGAAGGTCAATTAGAAATATCGATTAACGAAGGAGAAGTCCCGAACCATGTACAAGTTGTAGGTGGCGGACGTTGCTTGGTCTCCTTTACGCCCGAACAAGCCAAGCCGCATCTTATTGACATTAAATTTAATGGAGAAACCGTACGAGGGTGTCCATTCGTATGCTCGGTGGCTGACACAAGTCGTGTCATGCTGAATCTCACAAATCTTGAATTGATCCCGGTAAATAGACCGGCTTCGTTTCACATCACAGTTAGCGGTGGAGGACCAGCTGAATTGGCGGTCAGTGTTCGGGGACCACATGGTGAACTACCAGTCCGTGTGACTGGAGACATTCATGCTGGCTTCACTGCCGAATTCACTCCAAACACTGTTGGTGGTCACTCAATTAATGTGGAGTATAATGGCTTCCCTGTGCAAGGAACACCGTTCCTCGCCAAGGCATATGACGCAACTAAAGTTGTCGTCGGAAGTGTGTCCCGAGGAACGGTAGGTCGCTCCGTCCAGTTCACAGTTGACGCTGGAGATGCGGGCGAAGGAAATTTAGAGATAACAATTTCCGCTAAGGGCCTTAACATACCCACACAAGTCCATCCCCAGGGTAATGCAAGGTAGGTTTCGCTTGATGAGAACTTCTATTTTGAAAAATATTCAAAATGTTTTGCTTTCAGATTCTCTGTATCATTTGTCCCGGCTGAGGCATGCGAACACACAATCAACGTATCATTCAACAAAATGCCCGTACCCGGATGTCCCATTACCGTTAATATAAGCGGAGGGATGTCAGGGCCGCAAGTTTCATTAGGTGGGCCTGGCCCAGTACATCAGCCAAATTCTTTTGTAATCAATCATACCGGCGGTCGCTTAGAAGATATCGAAGTAAATGTCGAAGGTGAGTTTGGTATAATATGATCTTAAAATTATGGATCAATCAAATGGTGGATACGAATTTTTTTAATTGATTTTGTGTTAAAATTCAAATCTCAAATGTTCATTAACATATACAATCGCACACATAATTTTTTTGTATAGCGCAATACCACAAAATTCAAAGGATTTTTGAAATGTGTGCATTTGTATATTGATTTTTTTTCCTTCCTAAAAACCCTGATTCAAATCCTTTTACTACCTTAATTATGTGTAGAAGTTCTCTTCCAAATCAGTTTTGAATACCTTTTTTTACATAGCGAAATGTTTTTCTTTATAAACATTTTTTTTTTAAATTCACTTGTTAAAAATTGCACGTTTTTTTGGAATAAGTACGTTATTGGTTGATTTGCTAGTGTCAAAATATAAAGCTACTTAAATTTAAAGTTCATTAAATTAGCAATCTAAAATATAAGGACCCATTCCACAAAGTGAATAGGAAAACATCAATTTTAGTTGTTTATATATTTTTGTATGTTTTATGGAAGTTTGCAGTTGTCAGCGACCACAATCAATGAAATGTCGAAATTCGAAACATTTCGCGATTCGCAGTTCTCTGGGATCGTTTCTTATGTACAAGGCACTAAAAAGTTAAGATGTCATGAATTTGATTTTTATTGTAAATCGTCAATCACAGAGTATTTATTATTTCGCAAAAGTGTGGAAGGCACTAAGCAATTAACTTATTTTATTAAAAATAAAATGCACGACTGGCTCGCACGAACTTGCTCTTGTAGTAAAAGTTTCTTCGAGTTTTAAAGATAATTATATGTATATGTATTTATCCATTTAATAATTTGAAGAATGTAAATTTTGAATATATGGAAAAAAAGCATGAAACACGTTTTTAAATTGATAAAACAAGAACTTAAAACGTTTTAATCTTAAAATGAAGAACACCAATCTCAATTCTTAAAAAAATATGCATTTATGCTGAAAAAATTTCAAAAATAGTTGGAGCGCGTTTTCTTAAAAAATAAATATTTTTTATATAAAAAAAAAATTAGTTTGCCATTTTTAAGAATATAATAATATAAAAACTTAAATCATAATTCCAAAAAAATTCATCAATCCGCTTTCAAATAAATAATTTTTCAAATAAAAAAAAAATGAATTTATTGATTATTATTATTGATAGGTGCTTCCAAGCTAAAATTTTGATCAAAATCAGTTGAGCAGTTAACGAGAAAATGTAAAATCAAAAAATCGGTTCTATGGTAGAACATACTACCACTAATATTAAATATAATACTAAAATTTAAAAAAAATCGTTAGAGCAGTGTTTGTTATAAATAACTTTTTTTCAAAACGGTTGCATATAGCAATTTTTTTTAAATTATTGTTAGAACTTATATTTAAGATTTCGTAGCAAGTAGCTTAGGGCTTATCAAGATTTGTGGCCAACAACAACGTTACCGCTCTAATTAAAATTAATGTGCCATATTTTCTGAAAAACTTGCGAATTTTCTTGCCATATGAAAAAACCACAATTTTTTCTGAACAACAACTTAAGGACGCTACCACCAATTGTTTACGAATTAATTTAAGGTATTTGAATTCGTTTTATTTTTGTTTAGTTGGAGATATAGCTATTTCCATTTTTTGACATGTCTTTCTCGGACGGTTGGGGGTGATGAAGCGAAATGAGGACCGTCACGAAAACATGTACCGCTCGCGCCCTACTGCTAAGTGACTGTTTGCACTACAGACATCCTAAATATACCAATCTCGATAGATAAAGATTGCGCAAAGATTATAAAGGAATTGTTTTATAGCTATCGCCTCATAGTTCCAGGTGATGGAGTCATCGCGTTTGGGGTAAATTGCAGCAAAATTAGGAGTACTCAAATTAATTTGAGCTCAATTTCTTCGGATACATAAGTGCCACTGACGTCATTGATATCTCTTTCGAAAGGATTTGAAAAAGGGCATCCCTACGCATATATCCCATATCGTTAATTCACGTTATAGCACATAAGACATGTAATCCATGTTCGGTAGGTGCCACAAGGGCAATCTACCAAGGGTATTTTTTTCATTTCGTTGAAAAAACTGTAAAACATTTTATCACGGGGTGTAATACAACAGAGAAAATCAAAGGAAATCATTTTCTTTATTCGTGCATTGGCAAAAAATATGTGTTTCTGGCCCACTTTTTACGGAATTTGGAAAATTTTCATTAAATTTTGTTGAAATTTGCTTCATTTTCAGTAAAGTAATGGAAATAAAAAAATGCCATATTAAAATTTTTCGTTCCACCGTGCAACGAGGAAATTACCGTGTCAAAAAAGCACGATCGTGTCACTTCGGCAACGCTTATTTATACAGGGTGTCCCGGTAAGAATGGTCCAAAGTTATTTTGGTGATAGACCAGGCCATGACCTTTCAGAATTTAGCAACTTGTTCTTACCGAATCATAACGGTTTTCGAGTAAAGGCTTTTAATTTAAATGAGTCTTTTGTTCACCTTGTCCATAACTGATTTTTTATTTTATATACTATAACATTATTATTTGCACAGATTTTGTGGATTAAAATAATTTTGATTTTATGTGCCCTAATTATTAAAATTGCTAGATAAACTCATAGTTTGATCAAAATAATTTTATACTTCAATTTTTGAAAGAGCATCCTGAAAAAAAAAACGTATGACTCAATATTGGTTCTTACTCTCCAAAAATTACCTTGTTCTTCTATTTTCTCAAAATGTATAAAACTTACTAAAGCTAGCCTTCTTAGATCGAAAGTTATAGCCATGTAAATCCAAAAAAACTTGGTTCGAAAACAAATAAAGATAAAGTGCTTTTTTTTAAATCGAGCTTTCATTTTCTAAAAATGAGTCATCCTTGTGTTGGTCGCCCAAAGTTGACTGACTTTTCAGGCTTTCAGATTAGCCATAATTAAAATAACTGTTTGTACCTAAATCAACCAATGTATCGTACATTTTCCGAATTTTCCTCATCTTTTCCCGTCTATCACTTTTTTCTGTTAAATGTTTTTCTTGTAAAATTTTATAAAATAAATATGTTTTGTGTTTTCAATTGAATTTATATTCGTAAGATTTATTTAAAAAAAAAATAAATAATAATTTATTTCCTATTTTTTATTTTTTTTTATTTCTCACTTTTATATCTGTATATTATTTCAGGGCGACGAAGACTTTTGTACTAGACTTTTATAAATATTTTATTTTATAACTTTTTGATTTTTATAAAAAAGAAAAAAAAATCTTACAATTATTACTACTTTTGCAATAACCTTAGTCTTAAAAAAAAAAAAAACGAACTACATGAAACACAAATAGTTTTTTTGTAATATTTTAATTTTTACCACACAGCTCTTTAACATTGAATGAAAAATTTTAAATAAAAATGTATTTACTAATTTTGTGCATTTTGTTTTGAAGATAGTTTTTAGAAAAAGGAAAATTTATTTTTAAATAATTTATTTGTATAAACTAACAAAATTTAGTTCTGTAACTTTCGTTGGTGATGTTGATTTTCGTAGATAATATTAGAATCTTAAAAAAAAAATGATGGGTTTACACACTTGAGTTTTTAGCATGAATCCTCTCTGCAAGTAAAAACCGCACTGATCTTTGTGAGGCTTTTGTTATTAATTTATTTATTTTCCACCCGAAATCCCTGCCCACGCATCCAAATCATATTTGTATTTGCTGACATAAAAAATGTTGACTTCATTGTCTTCTTCCCTATTGCTACCACAAAACTACTACCAACAAAACAAAAACCAAAAACATCAAAAATATTTATTAAAAATAAATGGTAAAAAAATAAAAAATGATATACAAACAAATCGCAAATAAAAATTTGCGACTCGAATCTACAATTATTTTGGGATACTTTTCCCAAAATCAGGACCTGCTGGGCAATCCGTGCCAGCACAAGTCCACCAGACCGCTGAGGGTGTTTTCAAGGCTGATTTTGTCCCACGCTCTGTTGGTGAGCACCGTGTTAATGTAACGGTAAACGGGTTACCAACCGCTGGAAGTCCATACGCCGCAAAGGTAAGTCCGAAAATGTCACCTATTACGAGTATTCCATCAATTTTAAGTCGTCTTTTTTTTTTTTTTGGAAGGTTTATGATGTCAATGCAATCAAAGTAAAAAATGTTAGCACTGGAACCGTTGGGAAACCAGTCACCTTCCTCGTTGAGACTTCACAAGCTGGACCGGGAAATTTGGAAGTTACTGTGAATGGTGGTCGAGTTCCCACCTCAGCCCAGGGTCAGGGCCAGCACACCTATGCCATCAGTTTCACTCCACGTGATGCTCAAAATCACACTGTGGAACTTCGATTCAATGGACAGGATGTTCCAGGAAGTCCATTTACTTGCAGAGTCTCAGCAGCTGCGCGCATAGTTTCCCCGGAAACAATGGACAAGGTCAGTGTTGGCCGAATGTTTGACTTCATAGTTGAATCCGACACAATGCCTTTAGTTGAGGTTCTCGGTCCTGCCCGTCGAAGTGTTGCGACGAAGATCGAACGTGCAGATGTCGGTTACAGTGTTAAGTTTGAACCAATCGATGTTGGAGATCATTCAGTTGAAGTTCGTCTACCTGGAGGAGGACATGTCGAGGGAAGCCCATTCCTACTGAAGGCCTACTCTGCCGAGAAAGTTGTTTTAACTGATATTCGCCCAGGAGTGGTTGGAAAGAGTGTCAGCTTTGGCATCAATGCAAGTCAAGCTGGTGCTGGAAATCTGGAAATAATTGTTGCAGTTAATGGAAAAAATGTTCCGAATTTCGTTCAATCCGAAGGAAACGCTCGATTTAAGGTAAACTTCAAGCCAACCGAAGCAGCATCTCATTCGCTATCTGTGCGATTCAATGGTCATCCAGTTCCTGGATCACCATTCACGTGTCATATTGCTGCAGCTCCAGTATCACTTCCTCGAGCTATGGCTTCTGGAGAAGGGCTCAAACAGGCTGCTGTGAAAATGGAAAACGTATTCGAGCTAGACGGATTTGATGGTGTGGAACCACAAATCTTTGTCACATCTCCATCGGGAGATAATGTGCCCTGCCAGATCAGCCATCGTGGAGATACTTATAAGGCGTCATTCCGTCCAGTGGCAGTCGGACGTCATTTGATCAGTGTTACGGCCAATGACCAACATATCAATGGTTCACCCTTTTCATGCAATGCTTTCGATGTATCCCGGGTTAGTATCAGTGGTTTAGAACAGCACGAGGGACCATCACCACTTGGCATTCCAGTTACTTTCAGCGTTGATGCAGCTGGTGCTGGAGAAGGAACTCTGGAACTTGTTGTTTCAACAGACACCAGCACTGTCAAGGCCGAGGTAGTTGCCTGTGCTCGTGGACTCTATGATGTTACTTTTATACCACAAAGCAGTGAACCGCACTACGTCAATATCACTTTCAATGACGTTCCGGTAGATGGTAGCCCCTTCCATGTTGACATTCAACAAACGACGCAACAGATCCAAATTGGAAGTCTCGCCACCATTGACTTCCCAACTGATGACCAGATTGCCGAAATCACAGGACCCGACCACAAACCAGTGGCATACACAATCACAAGACACAGCGCCGAGTTCCGTACGAACATGATCGGAAACTATATGATCCGATTTATCGACCGTGATACCAGGCAACATGTTGCAACGCGAACCCTGACCGTTTTCGATCCGTCCTTGGTGAAGATAACTGAGGTTGGAGAAGCTCTCTGCCACAGACCAGCTAGTATATCGGTTTCATTGAATGAAGCAGGACAGGGAACACTCACGGCAATGGTTCGTTGTGGAGCTGCAGAAGTTCCTCACTCGATTCGGGGACCTTCAAAGAGTGGCATTTGGGAGATCGTTTATCATCCCACAAGAGTTGCACCGCACAAGATTACTATTTTGTATAACGGTGTCCCGGTATCTCTGAAACCTCTTGAGATCAATGTGCTGCCACCTGGAGCTGGCAAAGAAATCAGTGTCAGTGGCTTGGGCATCTATCAGGCTCGTGTTGGAAAAACTACTTCATTTGCAATCGATACAGTTGGCAGGCCTGCAAGAGAATTCGATGTTGTGGTTTCGGGACCAGGAGGGCAGGCTCTGCCAGTTCGCTGCTATCAGACAAAAGGTGGACAGTTACAGGCTGAATTTACAATCAATAAAGTTGGACAATGTGTGCTTGGTAAATTTTTTTTTTTAACTTCAAGAATGTTCCAATTAAGTGGCTTTTCTATTTTACAGAGGTCCTTCATCAATCCAAACCACTCCCGGGGAGTCCGTTTACATGTGAGGCATTTGATTCATCTAAAGTGGCCATTCAAGGTGTTCCCAAGGGACAGATGGCTCTTCACAGTCCCATTTGTTTCACATGTAAGTTATAGAAAAATGTTCTTGGTTACTTTTACTAACAAGAATTCATTTAAGTGAGAACTGATCAAGCTGGAGTTGCAGAAGTCGAAGCCTATGCAGTTTCACCCAGCAATCAGAATCTTCCTGTTCGAGTGACAGAACAAAGTGATGGTGTCTATTCCGTAGACTTTCTTCCATCAGTTCCAGGAAATCATAGATTGACGGTACTCTATGGTGGCGAAACAGTTCAAGGATCACCTTTTAACTTCACAGTTTCTGCAACTGGAAACAAAGGTGATACAAGGGCAGCTGGAACTGGTCTTGAAGTATGCCACAGAAATAAAGAAGCTTCATTTGTTGTTTATTGTCCGATTGCACCAAATGTTCAGATCGAACGGGTTGATGAGTTTGGCGAAAGGATTGAACCGAAAATCAAGGTTGTGAAAATTCATTTCTACATTTAAGCGAACTTTTAAGCGACCAAAATTTATTTCAGGCCCTCGGAAACAATGAGTGGAGAATTTCGTATACAATATTGTCCGTGGGCAGGTACGAAATCCGAGCAAGCTGTCCAAACAGAGGTTCTTTGCCCGGGTCTCCATGGAATGTATCATGTGTGGAAGCATCGAAGGTTACACCAGTCGGAGGATGGGGAACTCTTCTCGATCATGAAGGTCGCCTAATTTTGCCTGCTCGCATAGTATTCGATGTTGTCCAAGCTGGTCCAGGTGAGCTTGTCTGTACAATTGATGGTATTGAGATTCCCGTGGATAAGCTGAGCGATGGGAAGACGAGGCTTTTTGTTTCCGCCGATAATCTTGCTCCTGGGGAGCATGATCTTGATCTGACATGGAGTGGCATGTCCATTGTTCAATGTCCAAGAAGTGCGTATGTAACAGCTCAACAGGCAGCCGATAAGGTTGTTCTTACTGGTAGAGGCCTTGCAGCTTCTCAGGCTGGAGAGGCTGCACACTTTACCATCGATGCAACAAATGCTCCAGCTGGAAGGCCAGAAGTCATTCTTGTCCACCAAGACAACACATCTGTTCCGGTAAGTCTGGCTCAACCAAGACCTAATGAAAATATCTGGTTGGCCTCGTATACTCCACAAAAATCATCATCCGGCTCGTTGACTCTATCGGTTAAGTGGAATGGTAGGCTTGTTAAGGGATGTCCTCTTACCGTAGCAGTTGGTTCTTCAATGGATGCTTCAAAGGTTATAGCTTCTGGTGAAGGTCTTCGTCACGGAGTTGTAGGAAAAGAGATTAAATCATGGATAGATACCAGGCGAGCTGGCCCCGGAGAACTGACTGCTCACTGTGCTGGCCCACGTAAAGTAGCTTATTGTGAGCTTTATGACCACGGTGATGCAACGTTTACATTGAATATTAAACCCCAGGAGCCTGGAAGGCACTTATTAACCATCAAGTATGGTGGTCAACACGTTCCTGGATCGCCGTTTGGCTTGAAAGTTGCTGGAGCTCCTGATGCTAGCAAGGTACGATTTAAAACTGTTTTATTTATTTTTAGATTCTAACTTTTCAAAATAAATGTGTCATAGGTTCGTGTTTACGGTCCTGGTATTGAACATGGGGTGCTGGCCACTTTCCAGTCACGTTTTATTTGTGACACAAGAGGGGCTGGAGCTGGCCAACTGACTGTAAGGGTGCGAGGTCCCAAAGGTGCGTTCCGTGTTGAAATGCAACGTGAGAGCCAAAAGGACAGGACAATACTTTGCAAAGTGAGATTTCGTAGTTTCTTTTACCTAAGTTTTCAAAATGATATTTTCTATAACTCTTTTAAAGTATGATCCAACGGAACCTGGTGACTACAGAGTAGAAGTTAAATGGGCTGGGGAATTCGTTCCGGGTTCACCATTCCCGGTTATGATTTATGACACGGAGGAAGAATTACGACGCTATATACAAGGATTATAGATTTCTTTTCAAGAATTCTGTCTATTTCCGTTACTCATAAACTGAACAAAATTTTGTTTGCCTTTAAAAGGACTAACAAAAATCGAAAAGCTGTTTTTTATTTATTGTTTTACAAAATTTGTTTTTATTATTTTATGTCTATAAATTATATTAAAAACACTAAATTATAAGTCATTGTATACAACTAAATAATAAAATATATAGTTCTAAAATATGTGTGCAAAAAAAATGATGACAAAAAAAAGTCACTAACTTAAAACACTGGAAATTTTTTGGTCTGAAAACATTCTAAGTGTAAAATAAAAGTTAAAAAATATTTGCTCTTATGTTAAAAAAAAATTTTGAAAAAATAAATTTTTATTTTATTTAATTATTAAATACATACACATACATATACTTATGTATAACTTTGTTTTTATCAAATTAAAAAGGATTTTTTTTCTGAAAGTAAATATACTTTCAATAATTATAATTCATTTGACATAAACAAAGATTATTCAACTCAACTAAGTTAAAAAATTTGACTCTCGCAAAAAGTTACGTAAGATGTTAATGCTGCTGGAGTAAGTATTGATTTATTTAATTACTTTTTCTAACTATTTTACTTTACAATTTTGATGAGTCAAATCATCATTTTAATATTATTTAAAACTAGCTGATCCAACAGACGTTGTCCTGTCTTAGCTCTGAATATTCAATTCGAACTGGAATAAATAATAAAAAAAAAATAATTTCTAAAACATAGTGCTTCCTGTAATGCTTTTGATACACAATTAGTTTTCTGTTCTGGCGCATAAGAACTATAATGCTTATGGTTAAAGAAAATTAAGAAATTTATAAAGAACTATTTCTGTTTAGGTGGAGCGGTTGAATTAATTTAAATTAAAAAGTTCAAGTGACCTCAACTCCATGCGTTTCGCCCAGGTACGACAGTGGACTCATCAGTTGATGGTTTTCCGACACGGGAGGGGAATAATTTTTCACGATTCTCTGACTTCTTTAAATTTTCCAGTTTCCGGCTCTTTAGAGTTTACAGTTTACATGGTACAATACGAATCAAAATAAAGAAGATCCCCGTACAAACAGAAATCCAATTCAAAAAGTATGTTATTTCCCGATTTTTCGACTTTTTCTTAGATCAACTGGAGGAAATCGTGACATGGACATTTTCATCATTTAAAGGGATGTATGCTTAGGGAGAGCGTAACAATTAAAAAAAGTTAAGGAAAAACTTGTGATCATCAGGTGAAGAAGGAAATAACCAAATGTTATGATATGATATGAAAATCTAGCTTAACGGGTGATACACACCGATAAATTCCATATTTCCATTTTTTTCGTACCTTATGATCTATTACATGTGAATATAAGAAGAAAGAGATATGAACAAATCCTCTTAGTTAAATCTTTGCCTGTTTTAAGTATAAACAATATCACAGATTCTTTAAAATAAATAATACATAATAAGCATTAGCAGAGTCACTGTGGCGTGTACGTACTTTTTTATCAGCAAACATCACATCAGAACTTTAAATTTCTTTTAATAATTTGTATGAGTTATAATTTTCAATAGCAAACCCCTCTTATGTCCAAATAATTTTGTATGTGAGTAAAGTTAGAGTTTGTTGTTTTAAAACAATTAAAATGGATTAAGTACGAATTTTATCCCACTAAAATATTTTTTTCTTTTTTTTAGCGAAAATTTTCAAACTTTTAGCTTCGCAGTTCGTAGTGTATTTATCTTGTTCCATACACGAATCCAACAAAAAGATCCCCATGCAAATCCGTCGAGTTATGCTCAAAGGACTGATTTTTATTTTTATTTAAAGGGTGTTCAAGATTTCCGACTTTTTCGGTCATATTTTTTGGCTCCAGAAAAGAAAACCCATATAAGTTTAGTAAACTAAACAAATAAAATATGTATTATGTAATAAATATTCAATATTTTAATTTTTATTTGTAAAGAAAAAAAAAAACGTGGATGGAACGTTTGCAGGTAATGCCGCATTACAAATGCATTTTTTCCGAAACCTCAGATAAAAGGCGCACTTTAAACATTTGTTTAATAAAATAGCTAAATACTTTAGACATCAATATGGGCTACATGAAATTTGGCCCCAATGAAAAATGGGTCTAAAAATTTATATGAAGATCAACAATAACACAAAATTGGTGAAATTTTTTGAATTGGGGTCATTTTAAATTATTTTAGGGCTCCACTTTTATCTGTTGTTGTTGCTTTACGGTTATATTTTTAGGGCAATTTTTCGATTTGGTTTCAGTATTTCTAACTTTTTTTGGGAAGCTTGTTTTTCATTAAGTTTGGGCTCATTTTTCCATTTTTAAATTGGGTCTTTTTTCATTGGGGCCAAATTTCATGTAGCCACCAATAGAGGTGTTCAAGACCATTTATGTAGGTGGGGTCTTCTGTATGCAAGACACACTTTAAAAATTAATTTTTTTTTTAGAAAAAGTGCGCTCATGAGTTAACTCGGGTACAATTTTTTGGTAGGATTAACTATAAGTCTTGTTCAACTCGGAGCGCTAACACCAGCACTGCAAACTGGTCTCAAGGCAATTTTGACTTATTGATTTTGACAGATTAACGGAGGTTAAACAATGGTTCAAGTTTCAAATGATAATAGCTATGTTTCAACTATCATTGAATCTCATATAATCTTCCGAAATCGGTGATTTAAATTGCTGTACCACCGATCAATATATGAACCAAGTTTTTACAACTGGCAAAAAAAAAATTTGTAAATAACCTCAAGGACATACCTGTGAAAACAAAATAATTGCTTTTGAAACCTAGTGCCTTGTAGCTGAACTGAACTTTGGTTTGAACATAAACTTATCCGGAACGACAACCAAATAACAATTTAAATGCTTAGATGTTATACTTCTCATATAGATGGCTATTAAATGCAGGACAAAAACCATTTTAATAAATGCATTCAGTCTCGAAAGTAGAAAAAGAACTTGGGATTGAAAATGTGTCCCATTAAATAAGGGCGATAGCATTTTTATACGGTGTAGGCAGTTTGCTTAAACCAATCGAATTTTGCCAACAGTAAATAAATGTATACCTACGTACTAAAAATTTTGAATAACAATCTCTCTTCGTATGTGCCTACCTAAAAAACTATCTATGGTTGATCAATTTCTGAAACTAGCTTACCTTTTATTAGGAGTAAGTAACCTTTCAGCTGGTAGGTATGTATTTTGTCGAATATCCCACAAATGAGATGATGTCACCAATCTTAAAAAGAAAAATAAAAAAAAAAAAACAAGTTATGGCTGACCACTTACTGAAAGTAGTTGACTTTTTATGACGATCCGGTTTTCTTTCAAATGGTATACGAATGCATAACATATGTGCAAAAATATGAAAATATCCTACATAATGAGGTTCTCAGAATTTCAAATGATCTAGTAAAACGTAAGCCATTGATGATAAGCTTTCAATATAGCTAACCAATATCTGGAAATATGTAGTTAAAATTTTTTCAACACTTAATAAATTTAAGGTGGTGTAAATTTTTTTGACTTTCCCAGAAACCCACACGCAAAAGATTGACCAAAAGCGTTTTTTTTTTCTCAACTTGGTCTATTTTCGAACATTTAACTTATTTTTTCGTCGCTAGAATTTTTTTTTTAATTTTTAATTTTCAGGTTTTTAATAGCTGGCGATTGTGAAAAATATACAATTAACGTAAACGACATCTCTGTGGCCTCTAGAATTATTCTAACTGGCTGAACAGAATGGTGACGCAGACGGAGATGGAGACGGAGCTGGAATAGCTGTCAAAATATTGAATACACGCAAATTCAAATTCAATGTTGCGAACACAACGGAACGTAGACGCATACGGAACTGCAGACGCGGACGGAAGAGTTCACCAACTTTTCACGTACGGCACTTTTGACGTTTCAAATTGTATGGAGAATAAAAACAACTTTTTAGGTCGGAAAAAAATATTGTGGTTATTTGTAGGTATCGCGAAAAAAAATAGTTTATTAAAAGAAAAATTATTGGAAACAAAAAATGTGAATTCTGAGCTTGTACACAAGAATATTCTTTTGTTTTTCTTCAAAATACTTTCAAAGCTGTACAGCTCCATTGTGGACATGTAAACAAAATAACGTACGACACTTTTTGACAGCTCTTCCAGTTCCGTCTGCGGCTTCAGTTCCGTCATTCTATTCTGTTCAGCCAGTAACTCGTCAAATTTTGAAAGAAGACCATTGTAAAAAATTAAAAAATGTACCTACTTATTTAAGAGGTTTAAACTGGTTTAACTGGTATATTGAACAGAAATTTGTTCTTAATTCTATGTTAGGCTAAGTGCCAGTTGTACAATCGTGGTTTAAATTTTGATCCGTGGTTCAGGAATTTTAACTCGCCGATTTCGGCGGGTTAACTTAGGTTCAACGATGGTTCAAGGTTCCAATATGCACTAAAAGCCAATTACATGCCTGAACCATCGTTGAACCACAGTTAATCCGCCGAAATTGGTGAGTTAAAATTCCTGAACCACGGATCAAATATTTGTACAACTGGCCCTAAAGGTTATATTAACTTTTGATATTTCGAAGTTCTTTTGACACATAAGGTGGACAGAGCGGACCGATAAAATTTAAATAATGAACTTTAAGGAGTATGGCTGCCCCTCTAGTATATACCTACAAAGCTCAGTGTATGTACCACTCTTTTGAAAATTTCCATTTTTAGCTTTTATAAAAAATCCTTATAGCCTTGAAGGTGGGCTTCTCTTCTCTGCCTATCCTTCCTTATGGCACACCTAAAATGCCAAATAGTTCAATGAAAAACAATAAATAATTATAACAAACGCTAAGAAAAACTTAGATTCATTGCCATGTATAGAATAGGAAACCTTCCCATATAGTTGGGTTGGATGTTTGCACCCCCAACATAGCATGAGAATGCATTTCATGTTTCTAAATTACCAGAACGTGACAAAGCACAAATATTACGGATAAGCCTTAGCACTAAATAACACCATATTCGACTTAATTTACGGCGCCAAATTGAGTGTAAATGAAGCTACACAAATATAATAATGTTTCTAAACAAAGGAAAGACTTTAAAGAATTCAATATGTATATGAAAAGTACCGTAAATGCATACCTATACCAAAAGAAGCCAAGAAAATATTTTAATTAAGATTCATTGACTTTGAAATATCAAAGTCGGTGGTCGATGGTGTTTAAAGTAGTTAAGAATAATTTAAATCAATAATCAAATAATTCAAGCGGCAAAGATCCTTTTTTCGGTTTTAAAGAATTTTGTGTTTTCTTTTTGTTTTAAAAAAAGAAATAACGCTTCAATTAAGGGCTGCCATTCCCTCCACTTGACATTTTTTTTTTTTTTTGTGTAGAAAATAGTTTTATTTCTCCATCTCCGTCTTCACCAGAGCACTAAACACTCTATCGATGTACGTACGTGTGTTGTACCAGACAAGTTTGTTGATGGAGGTTGCGAGTACGATAGTGGAATTTCAAACGCCAGATGGACCCCATTAACACACTTAGAATGCACTAGCAGCACTATTCCACTCCGTATCAATCCTGTGTAGCACTTATCAAAACATTCCCCGCAGCGCGATAGATAAAATGACTCGTAAAGGAAAGAATAGAAAAAAAAAAAAAAGTTATCATACACTAGAGTGTTTATGCAGCGAATAGTGGTGCACCCTATAGTTTTTTTTGTATCGATAAAGTTGGTACTCGTTATTCTTTGTTCTTTTTTCCTGACCTATGTATAAAGGTTTTTAACTTTTAAAAATATCACGGAGCAAAAATATTTCCATTAATTAAACATTCTTAGTTTTTAGTGGTTATTTTGGACTGGCCGTAGTTGCTCGGTTTTGTTTGGGGGGGTGGTTTTGTGATTTTTTTTTTATAAATTTACCATCTATTTATGAAAATTTTGCTATTTACTAGGGCAGTCGATAATATACATACTAGATAAAATTATAATAGAATAATTATACCCACTCACAGACAAAATCAGCTTGACGCCAAGACTGCCGTGTTAACTGAAAATGACTTATCTGCATTTTTGGAGTTTTTGAGTTAAGACCACTTTTGATATCTCTGATGCAGTTATTATTTTATTCTATTATAATATTTACAATATCTTGCTTCATTTTGGCTTAAAACGCTTAAGAAAAATGACGTATGTGCAAAGAACCATCCTATTTTTAAGAGAAATTGACGTATCTGCACATTTTTAAAACAAAACGACGTAACTACCATATCATTTGTAAATACGGCAAATAATCTTAATACATGAATGTCACATACGTCGTTTTCTCTTAGAAATCGAATTAAATTTTGGAAGGATTTACCAGTAAATAACGCAACTGAACAGCTCGCTGACGATTTTGGAGATAACGACGAATAAATTTGTTACTTAATTACTTATAATATGCTGTGAAAAACTTTAAAGCTGAAGAAAATCGGCATTTTTTCCTCCAATCATTTTTCTCTTTTTATTATAATTTTTTGAAACGTTTACTTTTTTATTTATTTTATTAATTGAATTTATGAATATTTTATTTTTATTAAAAAAAAAAACTTTTAAAAGCAACTGGGATAAAAGTGTTTCTCTTTTTATTATTATTATTGTACTATTCATACTAGAATGTCAGTTTATTAAACTTGACCATTCTTTATTCCGTCAATTTCATTGAATTTGTGTTTCTCTTTTATTATAATAGACAATAATTAAACTAAAATGCCGTAACTACACGAAAAGCTTAAGACAAAATGACGTAACTACCAAAACTTACGTTTGTATTCAATACAAGCAAATACATTTTTGGTCAAAAAATAATAACTTCTCTACTTATTATTTTGTCAAAATATGAAAGACATTCATCCAAAAACAAAAAAGTTACAGATAAAAACAGGAAAACGCATTTATCTCAAAATGCCAAAAATGTAGATACGTCATTTTCAGTTAACACGGCAGAAGAGTAGTCCACAATGAACTTTTGACTGACTTTGGTGGGTTACAAGTCCAGAAATCAAATGTGGACTTTTAAATTACACTGATGAGCCAAAAGTCCAGAAATAAGTGCGTCAATAGTTAGATTATAAGTCCACAGCGTGATGGTTAGTGCGATGGACTGTCATGCCGGAGGTCTAAGGTTCGATCCCCAGCCTCGCACTTATTTATTTAAAAGAAAAAACGGCTACTGCCTCTTGCGAGGAATTGACAAATCCTCCAAGAGTATCTCCTGTCACAGAAAAGTGCCGCTCGTTAGCAGTTCGGATTCGGCAATAAACTGTAGGTCCCCTCCATTCCTGCAGACACGCACACAGGAATGGTTGAGAGTTGTAAATCACTAGCCCCTAGTTCTTCATGAGCTGTTGTGCCATCAAATTTATTTATTTATAAGTCCACAGCTGCTCTGGCAAATTCTTTAAAATTAGTTTGTATAAATAGTCAAACATTTTTTCTGAAAAGTTCAAATTTCGTGTTTGTGTGAATGAATTTATTTTGAAAATTTGAATGATTTTTTTCGATAAACAAACTAAAAAATTTAAAAAGTTTTTAGTAAATTTCGAACAAGTTTTGAGCAGAAATAAATAACTATAAAAATTTTCATTATTATCATTTTTCGATTGCCTTTTACTTTCTTCCTTCCTGTTCTATATCGATTTCATAATATTGAAAAAAAGCTTGGAGGCCCTCGTTTTGGGGGCAAAGACCCCCCTAGCCCCTACGTTACTACGGCACTGTGGACTGGATGTACCCATACTTAGATAAAAAAAAAATAATTCTTTTGTGGGCTTCCTCAGAAAAAATAATCATATGCATTGTACATATTATATTTTATTTTACTACACACTTATACAAACCGAATTAACATTAAACTATTAAAATAAAATAACATAAGTAAAATAGTATAATTGGAACAAAAAATAAAAGTAGTGTCACTTGCCAGCTAATGTCTTTTTATAAACCAGAGTGTTTCCACAAGAGCTTTAGAATTTGATTTCTTTCAAGAAACAAAAGTCTAAAAAGCACTAGATTAAATGCCTTTTTAGCTTGGTGAGTATATAAAGCCATAAATTACAGTTGGTGGTTAAATTATGTTTAAATCTTGATGAATTACATTCTTTTTCGTAAAAAAAAAGTCGTTCTCGTGATGTTTTCACAACAAGGTGTGTTCTTATTCTTATTTATTTTCTTTAAAAACATATGGTCGTATTTATAAATATTGTTTAACTTTAGTTAAAAAAAAAAAAACCTTTCTAATTGTTGCTAAAGTAATCTAACTTTTTATTTTACTCTAGACAACTTAATCGATTGTCGAAACCTTGACAAATGTAATATTTTTTTCATTAAATAAAGCATATTTCCGACTGTTTCGAAATACTTGGACATTGTTTAAACCAGTTAAAAATAAAAAAAAATATACGACCAATACCATCAAAATAAAGTATACCCTATGAAATGTTATAAAATCGAATATAATTTTTGTTCTGTTACACCCTCTATTCGATAAAATTCAACCTTAGAGTAATAGTGGATATAATATCGAAGCCTTAATCATGAAATCTGAAACATTTTTCCTTCGGGCCAACCTTTCTTCAGTTCTAGAGGCGGCTAGCCGCCATTAAACCATCATCATCACGATCTTTTTGTGTCCTCATGGTCTATGGAAAAGGAATTAAAAGCAAAAGAAAATGTTTTTTTTTTTTTTTGTTTCTAAGTGGACGAGGGCGTCACTCAGAACTGATTATAGCGAACATTGTTTGATCTTAGAGCTGGAGGTTCCTATACCTATTATATTCCTTGGGACTATTTATTGTTTTGGTCTCAGGATGGATGCTATGAATTATAATCTTGTAAACCCTAGCAGATGTTTTTCAAATTTAATTTGAGTCTGTCTTAATAGGTAGGTATCTACATATACTGCTGGTGCGCTGATGGTGGCCTGGATTAAGGACGAGTATTATGTGAATAGAAGAAGATCCTGGCTTTGGTTTGTTCATATAGGATAATTTTATGAGCTAGGTTCCGGGTGTTGGAGTTAATATTAAATAGATTGAAAGGTTTTTATTTTACTAGCTAATTAGCTCGAGACTAAACAACTGTTGTTTTTTTTTTTTTTTTTCAATGGAATTGGAAGGCAATTAGAAATGGGAATATAGAATAAACGTAACAATACTATTAGTTTAACTGGAACTAAATAAAGTTCGCGGGTAAAGTCAAATTTAATGAGAAATTCACATTACGATGAAACAACACCAACAAATTGGGTCTCGCAATTCTGTCCGACGCGATGCACAGTCAGTTCTCTTAAAAATTGATACCAAAATGTTTTTGGGCATTCTCCCGAGATATTTTTCTTTTCATTAATTTTTCTTAAAAGTAGAAAAAAAACGCTATCTAGAGTGTGCATTTTTTAGTACCTAAATATTTTTAGAAAATATTATATTTTTCAAATATGGTGGCAGACTTAGAAAAAAAATCAGTGAATTCTACTAGGGTAACCTTTTGCTGAAAACTAAATATCATGTTTTTTTTTTATTTTCGTTTTTCTCGAATCTAATGAAGTTTTTATTTAGTGATTTGAAAAGTCTAACTATATATAGTATGTAGGTATTGTAGGTACATAATGTACATATGCATACCAAAATTAAGGTGCCGTGACTTAAGGCCAAGTGGGGAGCGGGTCAGAATTCTGGCTATCAAAATCCTGTATGACCAAAATTCTGTTTTTTCTTTTTTTGAAAATACTGTACGACCAAAATTCTGTTTTTCAGAATTCTGTATTTCAAAATTCTGTATATCCAAATATCTGTATATTCAAAATGCTGTAAGTGTAAAATTCTGTTTATCAAAATGCTGGTTATGTCCAAGTTCTATATTTCGAAGACAAAATTGTTAACAATATCATTGTAAAGCACGTACAAGTACAAATAGATTTTTTTGCATCTACTTGTACAAAAATTCATTCAAGTACGATCTCTTTAAAAATGAGTAAAAGGACTTATATGTAACCAACGTTTTATTAACTCTATTTTCGTGAATATATTTCTGTTAAGCCTCGATATGTTGAAATTGTAGAATTTAGCGATGAAACTTAGAATTCTTCAGCAATATTCTTATTCTTATAGAATTTGAGTTTTTCGACGAGGTTTTACATTGACATCTTAATATGATCAATTTTAAATTAAAGGTACAAAATATCTACATGAAATTTGGCCCCATTTAAAAATAGCCCCAAACAAAAACTGAAAATTTTCTACAAAAATTTATATAAAAGCAACAACAACAAAAAATTGATAATATTTTATTAATTCGGGTCATTTTTCATTGTTTTATTAGGGATTGTTTTCATTTTTTTAATTTTGCGGTTAAATTTTACATAGTATGAAAAATTACTTTTTTTCATTTAGTTGGAGTCATTTTTTCATTTTGAAAATGGGGTAATTTCTCCAATTTTGGGGATATTTATTATATTTTGTTTAGGGTAATTTTTCATTATGACCAAATTTCATGTAGCCGTACATATGTATAATGAGGCTTGAGTGTAGCAACTTTCCGAATTTAGTTTTCCTTAAAATTTAATAGAAATATAGACAGTACAAGAAAAATTATTGATTTCATTTCATTCAAACATTCAATGTACATTCTGTATTTAAGTAAATCTGTATGAGTGCGCACTTTTTTACATTATCAAAACAATTTTTTTTGAATACAGAATTTTGAAAAGCAGAATATTAAAATACAGAATTTTGCTCATACAGTATTTTGACCATACAGAATTTTGACCATACAGAATTTTAAAATACAGAATTTTGTGTAACCAGAATTTTGAATTACAGTGTTTTGAAATACAGTATTTTAAAAACAGTATTTTGACCTTACAGTATTTCGACCCCAACCCGGCCAAGTGACATAAGGCCAAATTTGGGTGTTTGGCCTTGTGTCACTTTAAAAAAGCGACATAAGACCAAATTTACATATTTGGCCTTATGTCGCTTTTGTAAAGTGACATAAGGCCAATTTTCTTTGAGACATAAGACCAAATATAATTATATAACATTCCCAAAAGCTCCCCTTACAGTAAAAGAGGTTTCAGACATCTTTCAAAAGGAAACTATATTGAATAAATTCGGCATGTCGCCACGTATGTATATATTACTGTAAAAAGCCGAAATAAAATTTACCGGTAAATTCTAGAATTTCATTACTTCGGCTTTTTACAGTAATAATAATATATATGTACGTGGCAACATGCCGAATTTATTCAATATAGTTTCGGTTTTAAAGAAAACAGTTCAAAGTGACATAAGGCCCAATTGGCCTTAAAAGTGACATAAGGCCAAACACCCAAATTAGGCCTTATGTCACTTGGCCTTAAGTCACGGCACCCAAAATTAAATTGTTTTTTTATTTTTAAAAAAGTTAAAAATTTAAATTCTTATTTCAAAAAGGACTTTTGTCGAATTTGTTAAAGTAAAAACGGTTTTTACATATTTAGAATATTTTAAAAACAAATTAATCTTTAAATGCAAATTAATGGAAAATTGACCATACAAATATCTAAAAAACGTGAAAGAAAATATAATTTTTATCGAAAACGACTTCTAAGATTTTGATTAAAATTGTTCTGTAGTCTATTTAACAAAAATAAAATTAAAAGTTATTCATTATTACCTCTCATCGCTATTTTTTTTTTTATTTTCGACTATCTCATTACCTGCCTATTTAACAGATTTTAAGTTTAAATCTTGTGCGTACAAATGCTTCTTAAAAGTTCTGATAAATTTACAAATAGTGATTTTTTTAAAATTAAGATTAAAAATAATATAAGTTTTCAAATTAGCTTCATACTTAATGTACGCTAATTTGAAGCTTACATTCTTATTAATTTTTTTCTTAAACAAAGTATCGACCTATTGCTTGTTTGCTAAATGTAATTAAGATTTCTTCTTGCCTGACTAAATTCTTACAGATGATTGCTTTTAAATGCATCTCTATTCAAACGCGCAGTTTTTTTTTCTACAAAAAAACTGATTTATTTTCAGAGGTTTTCAATATCTTTTGCTTGATCTTTCTATAAGGCAAAGCTGATTTATTTTCCTTTCAAATTTTATATAATTGTTTCTTATTTCCGGGATTGCCAACAAATTCTTAAGAAAGATAGCCTTTTCTGTTGATAAAATAACAAGAAATAATTGTACCCAAAATAACGATACCGCATTCACTTAGCTAAGTAAATGCAACGGTACAATGAAAAATGTAACTTCCCTTGTTATACCTTATCGCAAAATAAAATACACAAATAGAAATTCAATAAGGTAAACCAAGCAAACCAAAACCAAGTCCCTTTTCTTTCAGATAAATCTGATTCAATTGACAATTGATCCAAAGGAGTTTTCAATATAAATCCAAGTATGAAGCACGCAAACAGCTCAACTTATATACCCGGTTGGGGATTACCATTTCCTTTAAGTTTCTATACCTGAATCCGGTGAGTATAGGTTTATTTATACATTTATAGGTAAATCATAATAAGGATGATGATGATGATTGTGATTTAAATCCTCTGGTCTAGTCCTTCGCTTGCCTCATTTCCATTTGAAAAGCAATGCACACTTCTAAAGATAATCCTTATAAAGCCTTTTTCTACAAGCACTATAATATACCTACCTATAATGTTAGAGGTTCAATACATCAATAATCCAGCGATTGGAACAATGATTTTGGGATTTAGCAGAACCTGGTTTCTTATTTCGGTTATGCTTATGAAAAAATCATTTATTTCCCTTTTTGAAAGGATTTTTGTAAGGACTTCTTTAGCTACTAAAAGTTTTCTTTTTCAATTTTCTAGGTGTTTTATTATTGTTAGATAGCTAGTAAATGGATAGACTATTGAAGTAGCTTCAAAATTGATTTTGAAAAGAAGTATAACTAACTTATTTATGTATAATTGTCAAATAAAAATTGTATAAAAAAAATAAGTTTGGTGGCGCCATATATTTTGTGTAATCGAGCTCTATTGCAACTTACACTTCTCAACAATGGACATGGAGTAAAGAGTGAACCTTCAATTTATTTTTTGTCAAATCGGAACTGAACACCTTAGTTCAGAGTAACTTTTAAATTTTAGGATTATGTTCTTTAGGAGGATTTGTTAATTCTTCGTAAGAGCCAGTTCAAAAAATGCATTCCCATGAATGCTTCGATAATATACTATGCATTCAATTCAATTATGCAATATGTAATATTCAATTTATAGTTGAAACCACAAACGGTTCACTTGTTTTCATATAAATAAGGAGTTTTTATTTTAAGTGTTATTTTTTTGTCAAAAAATATTAAAAAGAAAAAAATTATTATTGTTTGAAAAGCGAGCAGATGGTTATAATTGAACGTGTGTGTGAAATTAGCATATTAAGTGTCAGCATATCAATTTTTTTTTTTTTTTTGAGTTTTGGTTGCATGCACCATAGTTCCTGATAGTTTTCCAAAATTTGTAGTTCTGTTCGATTTCACCGTAAAAACGGATTTACATATATAAATGATATGCTCTTCGCGTAGTAGCCCGTGGTGTAATGGTTAGTGGGATGGACTGTCATGCCAGAGGTCTGGGTTCAATACCAGCTGCTTCCACCTTGAGTTTGTTTCCGGGCTACTGCCTCTTGCGAGGAAGTGACAAATCCTCCAAGAGTATCTCTTTTCATAGAAAATTGCTGCTGACCAGCCGTTCGGATTCGGCAATAAACTGGTTGAGAGTTGTAAGTCACTAGGTCCTGGTTCTTCATGAGCCGTTGTGCCACCAAATTTATTTATTTATTTGTATGATCTTCGCATAGCATGTCAATTGTTGAAATCTCAAATGAAAATATTTTTTTTAGATGTCAGAAACATCCTTTTAGAGTTCTTCATACCCAAAAAAAATAGTTTCATAACTTTAGGGTCATACAAAAAACAAAAAAAAATTAATTTTAATAAAAAAAAAGACTTGTTATGGAAAATACAACAGAATTCCATAGATTACGGAAAATCAATCAGCTTCATCGATGCAAAAACTAAGAAATGTGTCTAGAGTATAATTCAAACAATTTTCCTTTCTAATACATTTCTAGAATATTATATGTATATTAATTTTTTTCTAATTGTTTAAGATCCAGTTTTCAAGAATTTTTCTTACTACATTGATAAGGTGGCACTTTTTTACGAGGCGTTTCCGTTTCTAACGCTTTTCTAACAAAAAAATATGATTTTTTCTAATTAGCTCATTTTTATCACGTTTTTTGGTAAACGACCTTGATATGTTGGTCGGATTATATTGTAAACACATTATGTCTATCTGATAAAATTTATAAATGAGCTGGAACTCGTAAATATTGGACAAATATTTAAAAAAATAATAATAAACGGTTTCTTACAAAATACACAGAATTTAACAATACAGATACAGGCAAACAAAAGATGAACACAAAACAAAAAATAAAAAACTAGTCGCTCTGATTTTTCCACCGTCTTTTTCTGTCAATGGGTACGTTCAAAGCAAAAAAAATCTGAAATTTCAGTCAAAAGCCACTGTGCCAAATTCCCGTATTCACTTATTGAATTTGCATAGAATCGAAATAAAAGATAACTTTATATATTCGTAAATTGTTAATTTAGCATGAGCTTTGTAGATGAAATTTTATATAAAAAGATTAGCTACAGGTTTGTTTGTTATTGTGCAGTAAATTTATTATAACTTCAATGCAAAATTGTTCCACAATAATCCGATGGACAATTATGGGAATACTTTTCTAAGACAAATCATTCCTTTTATTCAAAGAGTCACTAAACAATTAACAAAAAGTTCTTTTAATTAAATAAGTAAATATTACAATTTTATTATAAAAACTTATAAGCACACATCAACCACTAACCACACCGAAAATCATAAAGTTCAATTTGAACACAAAAAACTGTCATCTGAATTTTCATATGAAATTTCAGAATAAACGTAACTAAAAGTCATCTAACTTTTTATGACAGCTGGCCAATCAGAAGCTCCAAAAATTCATAAATCTGAAATTTCAGATGTAGATTGAACGCACGGAATATGAAAGTATGTACTGTATATACATGTTTAATATGTTACATCCCCCTTAAATGACAAATTCTTTAAACTTCTAAGGGCCATTTTTTTCACTATTGCTCAACTTGAGGCAAACTCTCAAGTTGATCAACTCGAGAGTTTACTATAACTCGAGAGTTGAAACACAAATTTGAATTTCTTTTTATTCACTTGTTTTTTTCTGAACTCCCCAGTTGAATAATATCCCAGGGATATTTGTGAAAATAAAACAGAACTGTCATTTTCAATTTTAATTTTGATTTATTGTGTGATTAATTTGAAGTTTTTCAATATTATTTGTGTGTTATTTAGTGTTAAATGGTGTATTGTGACGTTATACTACGAAACGAAACATGGACAAATCGTCGGTGAAAATCGGGAATGCATTTACTGCTCAAAGAAATTGATGGCAAATTTCCAAAAGAATTGCTTCGGAGCATTTCCTGATTTATTTTTTACCTCTTTTTGTCCGTAATATGCTATTGTTACAAAATTTAAATGAAAAACCAACATTTTTATGTAAACTCTCAAGTTTGCCCGGTCAACTTCTATTTTTTCCGGGAGTTAGAAAATCTAAAGTTGATCAACTCTAGAGCTGGAAATCGAAAGTTAAAAACGTCAACTTTGTGTGAATAAAAACAAATTCACAAGCTGAGAACAAAACTCCTCAAGTTATGTTCAACTTTGAGTGAATAAAATCGGCCTAAATCATTTTCGTATGACCGAATAGTGCATTTAAAATTAATGCCTCCATTGATTTAGGGAAAACCAAAATTACTTTTTAGTATAATATGTTTACATATCATAAACTAGCGGATCCCGGTGAATGTTGTATACCTTTTCTATAATATTAATTTCAGGTTAATTCATCAAAAGACGTTAAATTTTTAACGCATTAACATGGTTTTTCAGATGTTATGACTTTTGTACCCCCCATATCTCTCTTAGCATTGCTCCTAGCTAAAATATGAATAAAACCTTTTTTGAAGAAAATTTAATTTACTTTCATATTGTAGTGTACATTTTTCTGCTAATACTCTTGGTTTTTAAAATATCTACTAAATAGTACAAAAGGAGACCTTAACCCCCCTCCTTTCTCAAGCTCGCGGGCCTGGGCTAGGGATTTTTAGTATGTTATACCTGGGGGTATATATACGACTTTCCGATTTGTACGGCCTAATTTTCTTATTTTTATCTCCGTAGTGTGTGGTATTAGATGAAAATGAATAAATAAAAATTTTTTAAAAAATTTATAAAACGAAATTTTGTTTTTATTTTTGTTTAATTTAAAAACTTTTATTATCTTATTTAAAATTAATATCACAACTATGAGTGATATTAAGGCTTGAAGACTGACATTTTTTGGTAAACATTCAGTTCTTGTTTCTAGTAAACGTAATTCCATGGCTTATTTCGTTCCTTTTGAATGCTTTAGCTATACTTGTAATAAATATTAAACATACAGATGATGATAGATTACGAATCTTGACCTTTAGCCTTTATTAGAAATGGTCTACGAATCACTCTTCAAATCCTCATCACTTTGCTCTATTTGTAAGCAAACAACCTCACCTCAATACAACATGACAAACTGTTCTCGTCTTCAATAACCCTTAACTGCTTTACTTTCCATTAACTAGAGTGAGTCATCAGTTTGAAAAATTACTCCAAATAAGCATGATCCTTCAGTTTTCCCACTTCCACTCGACAATGCCATTTTGCTTTTATATATTGTATGTAGGTTAGGTACAACGTACAACAATATAATCCATTTGTGCCATTTTTGTTTGCTTTTTTTTTATTTCCGCTCAAATAAAATTAATCAACAAAACTCGTCCAAGCGATACATTTATAGAGATGAAGAAGTATAGAGAATTTAGCAAAACCGAAACCACAGGATATTCGGGAGAAAATCAATCGAGTGGCTATGTGTAATCTCTATTAAAGCAATCAGTTTATTTTGTCTATTAAGAAGAAGAGGGGGTTACATTTTCTGAGTATTGAATCCTGATGTAGTTATTTGAAGAGAGAGGGTGGCAATAAAGTGGTTCTGAAAGTGTCTATTATATTATTCTGGACTTTATGCATAGACAGAGATAATATGCTGTATGCTCTAGGATCTATATTATGTCCTTATTTTGTGATCCTTCCTAATACTCGACGTGTTTGAATTTCTGCTTTTTGAAGGACCTTAAACCCATGGACAGCTGCACTAGTTTGTAATTTATTGGAAGAGCAAATAATTTCTAAAATTGCAGTCTGTATATAGACTGGATTGGATGGTTGATATTTTAAGCCACAATCATGATACATTGATTATAATAAATGATTTAAGACTGAATCAGTAGACCATTCAATAGAGCAGGAAATCTAAGTCGTATATACGAAATCATTTTAATAATAACGAATACAGTAGCACTTAAAAAAGGATAATGGTATGTACCCATCTGAAAAAAGGTTCTTTTCTGAAATTTGGAATGAAAAATGTGTTAAAAGTTTTTATAATGTTGAAGGGTCTTCTTCAAACTATTACCCATGTAAAAAAAAAAAAAAAATAAGTAAATATTTACCCATCCTAATGCATCTGTTAATTTGCCGATTCCAGAAAGGCCATATCTTTTTAAAGGATCTTTAGAGTATTTTTTTGTGTTCCTTTTTTTTAACATATTCTTCCTCCTTATGAATCACGGTAGATTTCAAAAAGATTTTTTTGTGTATTTTTTTTCTCACTTTTCTTAGCCCGCATTGTATTTTAAATATTTGCGATAAGAATCAACCTGAATAAAATAAGAAATAAAGCAAAATGCAAAGAAAAAAAAAAGATCTCTTTGAAATTTCTAGCTGAAGAAATACAAATTCTCCACACAAGACAAAACCAATCAAATGGATTTCTATTATCCTTCTAGTTGATACAAAATAATAAAAAAAAAATGCACCTGGCATCGCTATACAATTCGCTTACAATGCTTACCTGGTTGGATATATGTGCGGACATCAAAAGTGACTTATCCACTTTGTTCCTTAGAAATAAGATGTGCAGATGTTTTGTGTCAGTGCACTATTATCAGGATCAAAATTGATGAAACACATACCAATTGTAATCGGCAAAAAAGGTGTGACAAAAGGACATTCATGTTGATATACCCAAATGTGTTTCTTTTTGCAGGACGATGAGAATTAATTTTACAAAATAAAAAAAAAACTGCAATGACCATGGTGAGAACTATTTTTTATGATGCATCCACAATTTGTATCCTTTAAAAGTGTTTTGTTATACATAGTTACACTACACATAGATAGATGTCCTTACAAAATATAATAGTTATAGACTTCGTTAAATCCTCTCCAGTTTATAAGGAATTAAGGGGAGAAAGCATTGTATTAGTTCTGTTTTATCGATTTTTCTATAACTCTTAAACAATGGTGTCCTTTGCTTGGGAATTTGTCCTGATATGGGATGGGACAGATAAATACATTCCAAACATCCCATTTCACACACAACAAAGGATGTGGTCATAATTTACACTGCGCGCAGGATATCGAGGGTATATTTTACAATTTTTCTTTGATGCCATTAAATTTTAAAATTAAATCTTTTGTTGTTGAGCGAATCGAATCGGATGACGGCGATGTAGCGGGATTCAATGTTGGAAAATGCAATTTTCCGAAAGATCAATTATTTATCAACGAAAAAAAAATTTAATCTGTTGTTTTTTGAAGGCGGGTTGGATTGGAAACAATTAGAGAAACAAGTCGACATTTTAAGATTTATGAGCTAAAATTATATTGGTTTGTGAGAAAATAGATCTGGGGTGTATGGTTTCTTCAGTTAACAGAAATAATAAATTTTATTCAATTTTTCTGAATTGATAGCTATACATATTAACAAATCAATTTTAATATGTATGTTGTATATAAAAAAAATTTGAGAACATTCTTTTTTCTATAAAATTAATGTGTGCGTGTCTGCAGAATTGGAGGGGACCTACAGTTTATTGCCGAATCCGAGCGTCTAAGGTGAGCGGCACTTTTCTGTGACAAGAGATACTCTTGGAGGATTTGTCACCTCATCGCAAGAGGCAGTAGCCCTGAAAAAAACTTAAAGTGAAAGCGGTTGGTATTGAACCCAGACGCCAGACCTCTGGCATGACAGTCCAACGCACTAACCATTACGCCCCGGGCTACTACAAAAAAATTTAACATAGACCGAACGAAATTGTAACAAAAATGTTAGTATCTTTTTTATGAAAACTATTAATTTATTAAGAAGATAAAAATAAAACATGGCACATACACCAGTAAAACATATGAAATGAATATTAAAGTTTAAAAACTTTTACATATTATAAATTCACTAATTTGATCAATTAATTAATTTTGAATGATCATTATTCCTTTTTCGTGACCTTTTTAGATTAAAATTAATTCAAATTTATTTAGAGACCTGAAGAAGTACGTAATCACGTACGAAACGTCGCGTCGTCTATTTTACAAAGAAAAAAATTTAAAAAGACCTAAAGCCCACTTAGAATTATAAGATTTTAATCTCGAAAGGTCACGAAAAAGGAATAGGATTATAAGATTTTGAATGATCTACAAAAAAATCAAAATCACTTTGATTTTTTTTTTTTTTTGAAAAAAAAAAAAAAAAAAAGTGAATATAAGGTGCGTTTTATTGGCAATTTTATAGCTAGCTCAATAAAATTTCCCTTGGTGAACAATAACAAAACCAAAAGTGCCGATAAATTGGCCAGTAAATTAGTGAATATAAAAGTGGATAAATAGTGTGGACTTGAACCTTGAATGCCGGTAACGTTGTTTGTTTTTCACTCAAAAAAGGGTATGAACACATCCAAAGAATAAAAAATGGACATAAAAGTTGATATAGCGTTTTATTGAACTTGTATTGCTGCGCTAGCTATCAATTACGAATAAAACCTATAGTCACATGAAGATTTGGAATGCAAGAAAATATTTCAAGAACGAATATTAGATATAAATACATACATAAGAATTTAACTAATTAGCAAGCCATAAAAATAAGTTAGGGACCCATTTCACCATCAACCTTTTGTTGATGGTTATCATCTATCATATACGGACTTTGTTCTTTTTATCTGAAAATAAAGAAATAACTTTAATTAAAAAAAAAAAAAATTCGAACATCAAAAACCATTTTGCATCGTCTTGGTTTCAAAAATATGTTTGAAAAGATGAACGAAGTCAATTTTTATGTGTTAAAACTTAGCCCACAAAAATATTACAACTAGTCCCACCACGAAATTTAACATACAAATGGCTTAGTTGAAAATAAAAAAAACCGAAAATCAGCTCAGATGTATTCATAAGATTAACCAAAACATTAATACGTATTTATAAAAACAACTAGCACTGTATCTCTTCCGAGTGAAGAGATACAAAAAAAAAATTTGGCATGAATGCTTTTAATAATTGTCATTCATTTAAAGTCTTACAAGATTTATTTTGAATATTGTTATTAAAATTTATCTTACCAGGATCTACATTATGTTAACAAGTTTTCGCTATTTCAAACTAAAATCATTTTCATAACCACTAGCCAGGGTCGTTTTGACAAATTAGCAAAACAAGCATAGACTTAGGGCGGACAAACTAGATTTTATTTCTAAAGAAAGATTTTCCAATACAAGTTCCGCTTACTATTAAAACAAAATTTAGATTATAAAACGTTTATGTAAAAATTACCCTAAGTTAAATTTTTAGCTTGAGTACTGACAAGGGGTACATCCAAACAAGTATACCGACCGGAAAGAAAATTTCAAGGTTTTGTCAGGATTAAAGTCTGTAGTTTAAGCAAGATTCAATTGTTTTTATTTTTCTTCGATATTTTTTCTTCTGCTTGATATAATTTATACCACTTTTTAAAAAACAAACTAAAGACTAAAAAGTCTTTATTTGATTCTTTTCTGAAAGAAAAAAACATTCCCTTGATTTATTGCAATAAGAAATTTCTAATAAGTTCCATTAGTGCTTAATGATAGATTTTATATTTTGACATTATGATGAATAGCTGGTGTAAGGTTAAGAAAAGTAAGTATAATTTCATTATAAAAATACCAAATCCGCTACTGATTAAATTTCAAAAATTCGTATAAATCAAATAAACTTAAAGTCTTTGCATAGTCATTCGTATCCATTTCGACTTTTAAGACTTATGTGGTTCTAAGAGACAGAGGTGTGCGTTTGGCAGAGTTCTATTTCAGAGCTATAAGTTTCCATTTATATGATAGGTCACCACATGACATAAAACTTTTCTCATTATGATAAAAGCTATGCATGAACTTATAACTGCATTCAAACATAATATGCCGGATGCTTTTGTGTTCCTTTTTCATCTTCTGGCCACACACGGAGACGCAGCAAAGTCAGTCAGTATATACTTTGGTTCTTCTTTATGGAGAAATTCAATCTACACGCTTGTCCTTCTTATTCAATATTTCACAAAATTCTACCTGCAAACAAATTCTTCTTAAGTCCCCCTGCTTCTTGTAAGTCCTCTTTTTGACAAAATAATCCTTTGAAAGTTGGTTCATTTTCTGGTTTATGTCTACCTATGCCTATTCTTAGATTGCAAGGCTCGACGTGTGCTCTAAAAGGGTATATTAAATTATTAATCAATACACAAAAACCACAAAATAGTCTCTATTTAGATCGATATAATACGAGTACCTGTGCATGAATATATTTTCTTAATAAAGAAAATTGTCATAGCACTTTTGCATGAATTCTGCTTAATGAAAGGTAGATGTGCGTTCTTTGGAAGATGTGTGTTCTTTGGGAGCTATTTTAACATTTTCCTATTACGCTATAGTACACTAATAATGCATGAAAATGCGTTCACAAAACAGATTTTCAATAAGAACTGTATGTTATAGTTGTATGATATAAGCCTAGCTATATAAGGCGTTTTACTTTTTTAGTTCAGAGTTTCTTCAGAGCAGAGCACTGAGTAGACTCTGAGCGAACGGAGTAAACTCTGAGCAGAGTGTGTTCAGAGCACTCCGATTTAATTATGAAACACACCTGAGCACTCAATTGTCATATCTGTCAAATTACATGGAAACTGTATGAAGTTGGCCGCGCTCGGTTATTTTATTCTGAGTTCATAGAGCACGCTCTGAACGAAAAAAGAAATACAAACCCCATGCTCTGAGCGTTCTGAACTTAAAAAAGAAACACAACATTTTTGTTTGACAGTTCGGGCTCAGCTCTGAACTGCTCTGAACTAAAAAAGAAAAACGCCTATAGTTTGGTATTAAAAGTTTTAAATGAAAAAAAAAAAAAAACTTTGCTATGGGAAGGAGGTCTATTTCCCCCTGTTTAGGTGGGAGGGGCAATTTTCTAAAAAATCGACTCATTAAAAAACAACGGCAACACTTAAAATGTCATGCTACATTATGTATGTACTTTTTTTTAAAGCCAGGAGTTCATTATTTTATTTTGTATAGTTTTTTTGAATAGTTTTTGAATACCTAATTTCCAAAATCAAAATTTTGAAAAAATATTGAAAAAAATTGTATTTAAACTATTTTTTTTTTCAAAAAAATTGATAGAAGCATCGAATATTAATATCAAAAATACTAAGTATTAAATAACGTAAAATTTTGAAAAAAAAAACTAACTTAAACATAATATTTTGCATTATTTTTTCAAAATTTTGAGTTTAATAATTAGGTTTTTTAAAAACTATTCTCTCAAATAACTCGAAAATAAAATAAAAATAAAAAAAGTATATAGCATGAAATAGTAAAAAAAAACAAGTTTTAAAAAATTTAGAATATGTACAAATTTTGTAAAACGGCATCTGTGAGCCGAAATTTGTGAAATCCAAATTATCTCATAACCACGATTCGCAAATGCTTTTTTACAGTCTTATAACGTATAAAGAATTTTTTTTTTGATGTTCATATTAATACAGGGTGGGGCAAAAGGTATAAACCGGTTTTAAAGGGATGTAAAACAAAAACAATTCAACTTACAGGCATATTGTTTAATTCAGTTATAAAAATAATATCACGTAGGTGATGGCCGACAGCCGCGATGCATTCTTGAAGGCGAATTCCGAAGTTTTCAACCGCTCTTCTCCACATTTCGATGGGTATTGCCGTAACTTCCTCTCTGAAGGAGTTGCTGTTGAACCATAGTGTTTTCCAATGTCCTAGCCCAACTTCTAATTGTATTAACGTCAGGGACGTTTCCCCCAACAGGGATATTGAAGTGCTGTCGGAAGTCTCTCTGCGTGGCGATAACAGAACGGCCATTTCCAAGGTTTAAAAAATATGACAGTATGTTTAGTTGTATATACTATATACAGCTATGAATAAAATACCCAGTGTGTAATGACTATAAAAGAATTTTATTTCCACCCTAACTTACACTACTTACCTTTTCACTAAGTTTACGATTTCATTCACGTCATGAAAAATAATTAGGGCCACCTATAACTGAACACCGACCCGACAGCCATTAACGATGTTTCCTTTTTTAAAATTTGTAGCTTCCACAATTTAAAAGCAGTAACAACTTCTTCCAAAAAAAAGTTTTATAATTACATCGCACTCTCGCTTTGCAAGCATTAAAAAAATCGTAAATCATCATAAGAACGAGTAGGCCAGAGTGTATAGGTAAGGATTAAAGAGAATAAAACAAAAATACCTTCTTCTATGAGGTCAACCGTGAAAAGTGTTTTGTTTTATGAGTTTTCCGCTTCAATTTTTTCTGAATCACATTCCTTTGGAAACCTATGCATGCATGGTTATATGATTATTTTTGTTTGAGTAATAAAATAAAAATAAATCCTTGGCGCCAGTCACATCCATCAATTTGGCAAAAGAATCGAAACACTTTATCGCGAAGTAACCAATAAACATTTAAATGAAGTTTCCATTTTCATATTCCCTGTTATTTTACAGGTAGATAGATAGGTATGTGAATGTAGTCCCAGGGAATTTGGTCTATATATTTGAGTTCATGAGATCAATATCAATATCACAAAGAAAAATCCTTCGGACATTGAGAGGGTCTTAGGTTTTTTGTTCATAAAAGAATTTATAGCTTGTTTTATTAAATATTTGAGCTCCCAGGTAGTCAATTTTATATTCACTTGCACTTGCTATTAGGGTATAATGACGTTACGACTACCAAAACACCATTTATTGCCAGTGCCACAGTCATAAGTTGAAAAAAAAAAAATGGCAGAAATTATGACGAATTGTGTTAAACTAGCATTAATTCAATCGAAAAATTGTCCTCGAATCAATATTACCTACTTTCATCTGTTATTTGTTCAAGACCAGATGACTTACCTACCCAGCATTGAACCTTGTCATCATTTTGTTCCTTCCGTTCAATTTCACACCATTTAATTTCAACACTTTTATTCCTGCATTTCGAAGTGAAATCCTGTTCCAGTTATAAGTTTTCCGTAAAATGGACACGAATTGCACATACTTACTCACTACACATGCATCATGCATCCGTCCATCCATCCAAATGTTCAAGGCTTTGATGGCAAATGTACATATACGTAACGTATGTTCAAGTTGATATTCAACGCGCACATAAAATGAACATTCGCAATATTACGTGACGAGGATGGAACGTGTTGAATGCACTCATTTGTTTACGCAATTCACTTTGCTTCTCTCGAGGACGAGGATGTCAGAATCCATTTCGAAATATGAAATACCTACGAGAATATGCAAAGTCTATACAGAACTACAGGTAGCTGGTACAGTCTTATGTTAATTTCAGAACTTTTAAGTTTACTTTTGTTGTAGGGTGGTTCTTTCAAGTTGTTGTATCAGATTTCCTTCATGGTCGGGCTTCCAAAAAAAATTTAAATATATTTTTTCTCTTTTTGAAATTGACTTTTTTGGTTAAGATTTTTTTATAGTATGGAATATTTACCAAACCATCTTACGCCCATGTAACACAAAATGCAATTTGCTTTCTTGTTAAAAATATAATAAAATATTTATTGAAGTAGAAACTCAAACAATTAAAAGTAATCCTTTATAGGCAAGGAGGTCCGTTCGCAAATTAAAACAGACATGATAATAAATAAATTATATTTTTGAGAAGCAGTTTTTCTAAAGGCAGAAGTCAATATTATTGCATCGTTTAATCTTTTTTCTAGAAAATTTAAAATAAAATAATTTTTTTTTCTAGATGATGAACCTGCTATTTGTCAAACTTAACACTTGAGGCCGCCTGGGTCGCGACAGAAAACATAACTTTCTTTACTTATCTTCTTTGCTTTACTGGCTGAACGGTGACGGAGACGGAACTGGAACCGGAGCTGGAATAGCTGTCAAAATATTGGCCGCGTTCAACAGCACATTTGACAGTTCTAAACTGTCATTTTTAGAGCTTCTGATTGGCCAGCAGTCATAAAAATTCAGTTGACGTCGATTGACATTTAGTTACGTTTCTTACGTTTTTTTCTGAATTTTCAGATGAAAAATTCTATCTGAAAATTCAGATGACAGCTTAAAGCAACAAAAAAACAGTTCTTGATCCAGTTTTTTTTTTGGTGTGTGGTCTAATCGTCTGGGTCTCGTATCGCTTTTCGGATTTTGATTTTAAAGTGCAAAAAATAATAAAAAACAGAATAAATAATTTCAGACTTTTTTGACGTTCAGTGTTACGTTTTTCAGAACTGAATTTTTAGATCTGTCAAAAACGTGGTGATGAACGTGGCCATTGAATACACGCAAATTCAATGTTGCGAACACAACGGAACGTAGACGAATACGGAGCTGCAGACGCAGACGGAAGAGTTCACCAACTTTTAACTTTTCACGTACGGCACTTTTGACGTTTCAAATTGTGTGAAAAAAAAAACAAGTTTTTGGGTCGGAAAAAAATATTGTGGTTATTTGTATCGCGAAAAAAATTATTTATTAAAAAGAAAATTATTGGAAACAAAAAATGTGAATTCTGAGCTTGTACACATCAAGAATATTCTTTTGTTTTTCTTCAAAATACATTCAAAGCTGTACAGCTGCATTGTGGGCAGGTAAAAAAAATAACGTACGACACTTTTTGACAGCTCTTCCAGTTCCGTCTGTGGCTCCAGTTCCATCATTCTATTCTGTTCAGGCAGTTATGCGTGACGTTTCAAATCAAAGAATTTTCTTCGTGGTACCACACCAGCAACAGCAAATTTAGGACTTAGGCCTAACGGTGCCGTTGACGTTGACGTTGCTGTTGCTGTTGCTGTTCTTATCTGTGTTGCATAATTGAAATACATTGGTTCTAAATTAATGGCGGCCGCTATTGCTGTTGACGGTACTGTTGCTGTTTTAATCTGTTTCTCGCTTTAATTTACTGAAATTGTATAATGAATTGTAAGCATTAAATTGAGTTGTATTTTTGTACCAAGTAAACGAAAGGGTATAGAGTATGGAAATAATAAACTGATGAAAAAGATGACTAACTTTTTCTAATGAAAACATAACTTGCTATTCCCCTATAAAAGTAGTCGATGAATTCCTTGTTCTATTAATTTTTCATTGAGGACGAAATTTCCTGCTGGGAATATACATCTACTGACAAATATAAAACGTATTCATTTGGTGAATTAACCTTGATTGTAAAAGAGCTGAGTTTGGTACAAACTGCATACCTACTCGAACTTACAACAAAAGATAAAAAAGAACTATCCATCAAACATGTCAACAATGCTAGATAAATCAAGGTCTATTTTTTTTTTTTTACAACATGTACTTTTAATTACAACGAACGAAAGTTCTAATGGCAAACTTAAAGCCACAACCAAAATTAACATCCACATCAAATGAGCTCAAACTCACATTCGCTTAGTAAAATCCTTTATAAATTACTTACATAACATTCAATTCAACTTTTTTCATTGAATGAACTTAATAGATGCTTCTCTAGAGAAAGCTATTCAAATTCATTATTTAAGTCCTAAATCACCACAAGCCGCATCCCTTCATCATTGCAACCAACATTGTGTGTCAACGTCAGTCAAACCAGTCGATACACCCATCTTACCCTTTCTATCTGAATGACTGAAATAATATCCTTTTACGTCGCGTCGTCGGGAAAAAGCCGCTCACATTGTACGACACGACAGCAGATAATTACTAAAATGTTGCAGTAAACCACAATATCGCGAATCCCCCTCCCCCGTGTGTTGTATGGGTTGGAATACGTACACTAAACCCCAATTGAATACTTCCCCAATACTGTTTGAACAACTTTTTCAATGCATAGATACACAATCAGGTCCCCACAATTCAACTGATGATTTATTTTCAACGTAGCATCCTTGAAGTAATATATCTACATATGAGGCCTATATCAACGCAGATTTGTATATAAAAACTTTCAAACGTAATTCATCAATTGATGGCCATGATGGTACATAATAGCGTTGCTTCTGCAAATGAAAATTTAAAACAATATTTTAACACTAAAACCAATGTCGTGCAATTTTGTTCAAAAACAATTGATATTTCTTCAGAATAGCTAAGTTTTGTCTAAAAATTACATAAATACAATACCAAGTTTCAAGCTTTAAAGTTTTTGTTCAGCAAAGGTCAGAAGGAAGTTATATCAATTTTCACCATGCACAACTTAACTGTCTAAATATTTAGCTCACTTGAAAGACAGGACGATTTTTTTTTTTTGAATACAATACCTCACCTTTTGTAAGGACAAACAGAAGGAAATCCCCAGGTCTAACTTGTTCTGTATAATATTGATGCTAAAAGCAACATTATCCACGAATAAACTTTGCGGAGGGCCAGCAGCGTGAGCATGTTTTCCCACCCGCCCCAATTTCATTCCAATGGTGGATTTGTTTTTGGACGCCTCAAAGGGTTGTTCAAATTAGTATGATATTGCCAATTATGCGTGACCACAGCGTACTATAAACAAAAGCTTCGTGCTCTGATGCTGGATGTGTGTTTATTTACCCTAGTTACGGGGGTTTGAGTATCGGTTGGCCATGTGATGGAATAGTAAGGCTTTTCCAGTTGTATGTATATGTTTACCTTTATATAGGAGTGGCTTCCGGTACATTGAAATTAATATGTTGCCTTATCGCAGATTATATCTTTTGCATGTATGTAGTTAATAATGAAACACGAAATAGTAGACTTTCATCCATTAACGGGTTGTTAGTCACACAGCATGTAATAATGCGGGATCAATAATACGAGAAGTTGGAAGGGGTGTTGATAGATAGAAAGAGGTTATTATTGCTTAAAAATAATTTCGGTTGATTCTTTGATGCATGTAATGAACCTCGAATGAGCTTGTACTTTTACGATTAACCTTTTTGTATTTCGAGGGCCTTCAAAATTGCTGAAACATCGTAATTTGTAAATTATTGATGAGTAAGGTATAGGTACCTAATATAGTAGTTACCTGCCTGGCTGCAAATGCATGTTTTTGTGTCTATATTTTAGAATCACGTAGAAAGTAATGAATTTCGATATTAATATATCCACACCGTTATTTCATCAGAGCTGCACCCAGGCTTTCAGAAGTTTTAATATCTTCTTCTACATATAAATAAAAATTAATCCCGTTTTGTGTTAGTACGCGCATAACTCAGGTAAACATCATCCGATTTGGATTTGTATTGAACCAGAATAACACACAACGGAACCGAAAATTCAAAAATTCGACTGAAAATTCGACCGAAATAGCAGGAGAATCCTTAAAACAGCTTAAAATTTCAAAATTTCTAAAATGAAATTGTGTTCGAACGCTCATTAGCTCGGCTGAACATCATTCGATGTGCATGCGGCGATTTTGTTTGTTGGATTTTCCTAAAACCAGATTAACATACAACGCAGCCGAAAATTAAAAAAAAATTCGAACGAAAACTATAAAATTCGACCGACAAAGACAGATATTCGTGAAAACGTTATGAAATTTGAAACTATCTGAATTAGTTTTTCGGTCGTACGCGCATAACTCGACTGAATATCATCTAAATTGGATGAGGATGTTATTGTTGGATTTGTATTAAATCAGTTAAACACCTGACTTAGATAAACATTGGAAAATTAGGCCGGAAAAGTCGGAACGTCGTGATGGCAATTAATTGCATACTTTCTGAATTGTTTTCTTGTTTGAACGGTCTTTCTACAATGAAGATTGATACGAATTGGTTGGCTGCTTTAACACCCCTATAACTACATACATGATGGAGTAAGGCGATACAATGTTCGTCGAGATCCGCTAGTATTTTATGTATGTTTGAAAATGGGCTTGCAATAATACAAATAAGAAGACATAACTTATCTATAGGCTTAAATAAATTTTGTGGTACCATTTTCTCAAAAAGTATTGGACCGAATTCGATAAATTTTATATGGTTGGAAGGCCACAATTACGTGCAAAATATATTTGAGACACGCACTAACACACTGTGGGTAATTTTTGTTTTTGTACTGTCGAACACTGTGCATATTTCAAAAAAAAAAAATTAAAAAAAAAAATCATAAAATCTATGTAAGATGAACTGAACTTAATGGAAATTGAGTATTGACAAGGCCCTCACTAGTCAACTAATGAGTCCAAGTGAGATCGCCGGGACAAAACGCCAAATTTTCATGCACTAAAGGCCGTTAAAAGCTATTTTGAATTAAAAAAAAAAAATGTTTGTTTCCTTCAATATTTTCAAACAAATTGTTTGCGAAATTAAAAGTGTCGAATTTCGACACTGGACGATACTAGTGCAACTGTTTGTGTGTACTGAGGTATTGACACTTTATTTCTCATATTGGGCACTTTCTTCGACTGTCAAACTGGGCCTTAGACTTGAATGCATTTTTAGAAAATTTCGATGATTTATCTAAAGATAACAGATTTGAAAAAATTAATGGAGGAGATTGAAAGAAAAAGAAAAAGAAAGAGAAAGCATAACTTTTTTGCAAGTTAACGCGTGGGGCAAGCTGGCTAGCTCGAGAGTGTTTCCAATCAACTGTAACTTGATTCTATGAATATATAATGAATCCCAACATTTTTAAAAATATTTGACCAGTCTAATGATGTAAATCCTATAAGGATGTTCTAAAGACAAAGATTCCACGAAGCATTTCTGCCACGGAAACAGTCATTTCCAGGGCTCTGAACTCTTAGCACCCCATACATGAAAAATTCGAAAAAAAGTATGCAGTCTAAAAGGTCAGTAATTGGTCATAAAAGGTCAGGTAGTTTAAGAAATTGGTCAGGCTTAGAAAATTTTTAATCCAAGGTTGAAGTTTTTCAAGGTCACCCGCGATTTTTGGCACCTCATTAAGGGGATATTCGAAAAAAAAGTATACCACATGAAGGGCCACTGGATAGTGATAAAAGGTCAGATAATTTCAGTAATTGGTCAGGCATAGGTTTTTTTAAATTAATTTTCAAAGTTTTTTTCAAGGTCACAGTATAAGACTTTTAGCACCTCATTGGTTAAATTTTCAAAAAAAGTGTATGTCATCTGAAAGTCTACTTAATCCTCGTAAAAGGTCAGCTATTTTCAGAAATTGGTCAGGCACAGATTTCTTTTTATGAATGTTTTAAGTTTTTTTCAAGGTCACATTATAAGACTTTTAGCACCTCATTTGTGGGATATTCGGAAAAAATATATACCATCTGAAAGGTTATTTAATCCTCATTAAAGGTCAGCTAGTTTCAGAAATTGGTCAGGCTTATATTTTTTTTAACGAATTTTTGAAATTGTTTTCAAGGTCACAGTATAAGACTTATAGCACCTCGTTGGTTGAATTTTCAAAAAAACTGTATGCCATCTGAAAGTTCACTTAATCCTCATAAAAGGTCAGCTAGTTTCAGAAATTGGTCAGGCATAGATTTTTTTTTAATGAATTTTTAAAATTTATTATTTTTCAAGGTCATAGAGATTTTTAGCACCCCATTTTAGGAATTTTCAAAAAAAAAATGTATGCCATCTGAAAGTTCACTTAATCCTCATAAAAATTCAAGCTGTTTCAAAAGTCGGGCAGCTATGGCTTTTTTTAAAAGAATTTTTAAAGTGCCATGACTTCTGCATTTTTTTTTTTGGAAAATTCATTAAATGAGATGCTAGCAAAAAGTCATACTGGGACCGAGAAAAAAAAATTTAAAATTCATTAAAAAAAAAGCCATAGCTGACCGACTTTTGAAACAGCCTGACTTTTTATTAAAATTAAGTGAACTTTCAGATGGTAGACCTTTTAGACTGCATACTTTTTTTTCGAATTTTCCATGTATGGGGTGCTAAGAGTTCAGAGCCCATTTCCAGCTTGCTGAAACCTAAATTGGATGCGTCAACATATACGAATTCATATCATGTTATAAAACGGCAAACAAGTATTTTGTGGTACAATTTACGCGGTCGACAAAGGCTGTTTGTTTGCAGCGTGCATTGGTCGCATTGCCCATTGATAAAATCGTCGTGTATAAAAAAAATATAGGTTATTCAAAATATGTAAATTCATATAAGGTACATAGTTACCTTGTACGTTTTATAAGTTCAGTCAAAGTTTCTTTCAATTAAAAGATAATGTATAATTGGCACTCGAATTTCGAGGGCTGGACGTACTTAGTCGTACTTAAACGTGTGAATACTGGTCGTACGAATCGAGTGCGCACAATGAATACATTCTTCTCCGTCAAATACGCAGTGTCCAGGTGATTCATCGCTTTCGCAAAGTCATCTATCCACACATTTCAATGTTTCAACGTACGAAAGTGTTTAAAAATCCCAACAAGTTCGAACTCATTTTGTACGTCGGAAGTTAACGTGCATATACGTACAACTCACTCGCACCCAGTGTGCGTACTCCCATTAGTACTTAGAAGGTTGGGATTGTTTGTGCGTGTTTGTATGTATTCGCAGGAGTAAAATCTGTACGATAACGCATCCAGTGTGCGGGCGGCCTAAGATTGCAAAATCTTGCAATCTGCCAAGCTTCAACACTGCCTGGAAATAGCAAAAATTATAAAATATATTCACGTTTCATTTATTCTAGGATTTAGTCAAACATTTAGATGTTGAAAATTATTCTTTGATATTATGATAACTTTGTTCCAATTTCTGTTCAAAAGGGAAAACATAATTCTAGGGTGAACACAATTCTCCTTCGGATTTTAAATTCTTCCTTAAAACCTTAAAATGGTTTTTGTCCTTGAATTATCTCCTTCAACATTTTCAAGGTGTTGGTTCTTCCATCAGAGCTTGTTTTACGTGTTTATTATTCCTGAAGGCTTTAAGTGGGTATATCTACATTATATACCCTTTCATTACGAGCACTTTTTTCCTTTTCATTTAAAAGAATTTAAAGTGCATATACGAACAACAACCAACCCTTACAGTCCACTAGAGAAAGAGTTTTACACCAAAAACCTCAAAAATACACAAGTACATTATTTTAAGATATACCTACTAACGCCCCATTACACCCCCTTTATTGATCCGCTTCCGTTGTGGAAGCTTTGCTGCTCTGCCATTAATATAGTGGGGTACGAAACACGCACGAATACACTCACTTGGTAGTCCTGTGGGTTTAATTAAATCCTGTGATTGTTTACCGGCGGGTTCGGTCTCTGGTGTTAGCAGTAAAAATATACAACTCTTCCGCCCGATTTGAGTGTTTGGTGTTTGCCTCCTTACAAGCACCTGAATCATCAAGGTATACTCTTGTTGCTGGTACTTAGTTATGGGATAAGGCACCAGGTATGTATGTAATGTTAGTACTCTTAGAAGCAAGTTAAAAACAAAACAACCTCCTTCTACTCCCATTCCATTAGCGAGACATGAGTCCTTACAAGTCGCGCGTAAAGTGCTGACAAGACAGAAGTGTGTGAAGAGAGAGGGGTAATATTGACGTTTAATTCTGCTCCAGCAACGAACAAGGTTAATTCTCTATGATTTACCATGTTCCACATTTCCGGAGATTAAGCTATCATCCGGTTCGTAACTGGATTTATCATTGCTTCCCTGCATGCTCCGTGTATACACAGGGGTATGATGATGGTGAAAGTAGAGCATTTCTATATTTTTGTGTTCGTTCTTTTTTTTTTTTGTTTTTTATAAAAGAGGGAAATACTTTCGGGTTCATTAGAGTGTACTTTCGTGTGATTGTTTTGGTAGGTGGTGACGATGAGAATGTACAAGAGGTGAAATGTAAACGAAAATGCTTTTTTGAAAACATTTTTTTGGAATGCAAGAATTTGTAAGGTAATTGGTGATGGTTTCTTATCCAATTAAAAGAATATGAAATTGGGTGGATTAGCTGAGCTTAAATGATCAGCTCCGGAAATTAAATTTAAGAAAATTCAAGATTTTAGAGTCTTACTCAATTAAGGAAGAGGCATGAAAAAAAAATATTAATATATATAAAATTAAATGACATTTTAAATTGGTTTGTATGAATTCACATCAAGTTAAGCAAATATTTTGATTGATCAGTTTTTTGGTTTTACTCGGATACTGTTAGTGAACATTAAATTTTCCCCCAGCTTATATTGACCACGGTTTTAAAAACTCATGTTTGCCAGTATGCGCAATCACAGGCTAAAGAAACGCATACTAATAAAAGTAAACGGCAAATATCTTAACTTAATCAAGTTATTGCCTTTGCTTGCCGTTTTTTCTTTACTCTAGTACCTCTGTGTTATGTATGGAGCTAAGCCCATCCAGTTTACTAACCCTCCATCGGAAATTTTTGAGTCAATAAATTGCTTCCCTTACTGCCATTGCCTTAAATATTGCCAATGGAGACGCTTTGTCAATGGCAATGGTAAACGCAATTATTGATTTCCATTGAAGAAGCAATAAATTTTAATGTTTCGTCTTTTTCCACGTTTCTCCACGACCTTGAATGATTTCTCCTGAATTTTGAAACAAAAAGTGAAAAAATGAATAGGGGAGTGACCACAAATTAGTGAATTAAAATTTTATTAAATCAAAAATAGTATATTTAAGCAATTGCTTTCTATGCATACATTTTTTGATAACTGGAATTGGCTGGCCTTGAAATTCCACACCCAGCAACAAATTGAAATCGATATTGAAATTGTCACTGCCTCAAATATTGCCATAAATTGAAAAATTATTAAAAATCAACATTATTCGAAAGTAATTTAGTAAAAACTAATTAATTGATTTTTAATTGATTTTAGAGCGAAAAATATCAAAATCGTGTGAGGGTTTTTTTTTAGAAATTTGTATTTATAAAATTTTGTAAACATTTTTAAGAAAATAATTTGGTACCTACACAGTTTTTTAGTATTTATTTATGTTGAATAAAAAATAAAATTTTGAAAAAATCATCCATCCATTTTTGAAATATCGAATTTAAAAAAAAAATCTTTTTTTTTTTTTTTAAACAAAAATTTGTTTTTTTTTTGAAAATTTTGATATGCAGTATGATTTCAACTTTTTAGAAGCGTTTGCATACAAAAGTTTATTTAAATTGGTTATACAGATAAGGAGATGGTCCAAAATAAAATAAAAATGTTAATAATGGCTAACTGTAAATTTTATTTTTGATCAATGATATACCTTACTAATATTAGTAGATATTTTAAACAATTTTAAATAAAATTTTAGAAGTAGTTTTCGAAAAAAATTTGATTTTCTGTAACGGTTTTTTAACATTTATATGAAAGGTACCGTAAATGTTGACCATAAGAAAAAATTTTGTTCAAAATATTCTGGATAATGCGAAAAACCACTTAGTACCAAAAAATGTAAAAACCTGCCGAGTCGTTTTCGAAAACCTGCCAAGTCGTTTTCAAAAAAAAAATTATAAACTTTTTTTAAAAATCCATAACTATTTTTTTTTTGTTTGAAAATTTTGGTACACAAAACAATTTGAATTTTTCAAAGGATATAGGCTACCTCTAATAAAATTTATTGATTTTTTTTGAAAAATCTGTACAGCCATTTTTGAGAAAAACAAGATTTTCCAAAAATGCTAAAAAAAATAAATGGTTATTTTCAGTCCTTAAAAAATGAAAAAAAATGTGTCGGGGGAATGTCCTAAGAATATTTTATACCAAGTTTAAATAAAATCGACCCATGGGTTTATGCTGTAGGCAAGTACACAGACACAGACAGACACGAATCCAAAACTTGACATATAGTACCTATATATCACAAGTAAAAAATTAGCCTATTTTCACTCTTATATTCCAAGCTCTCATTATTATGTAATAGGATGTACGTTCAAGTTAAAAAAAAAAAAAAACAGCGTACGCTCTCGAACTCAGCACCGCACCCACTTTTTTTATACAAAAATAGAGAAAAATTGCTACAATCTTTTTTTCTCATATTTATTTTTTTTAACCGCGAGGTTTCTTAACAAAATATTAATTAAGTCGACATAAACCATAACGTGCACAAACAAATGTTGTAGAAAAAAATTGTTAAAAATAAAAATAAATAATAATAAATAAAATAAAAAGAGTGCGTATACGCCGAAGTGTACCACTATTTTAATTAATTTCTCATCTTATTAGGAAGCATCTTGTTTATTTAATACTTCTCATTTATCATAAAAATAAGTTACACCTCATTCATATTTAATTTTTACAATCCTTGATGTCCGCAGCCTTTTAAGTCGAAGCCTCTTCCCTTGAAATGGCAGCCAATTTATTTTCTTTTGTTGAAGAAAAATCTTAAGGCTCACCTTCAAAAATTTCTTCAACTAATTCAAGTTTTTTTTTGTGTTGTCTATATTCATTTTCATTTCATTTGTATATTTCAATTATTAACAGCTTTCGATTTTTGATTCATAAAAATGTGTTCTTTTTTGATAGAAATCATAGAAATGTTTAAGAATTTTTTTTGTATTGCATAGTTTTTAGGTATCTAATAAATAATCAATTACATTATTAATAGCTCAAGGTAATCTTCTTGTCTAAAAATGTATGCAGAAGAAGACATATTTAACATATCATTGTTGGTATGACGACATTATTTATTATGTAAGAGCAGAGATAACTGCTTTTTTATCTATTTTGGAGATTTAATTTAGACTACAACAACCTCTCTTTTTCTACACAAAACCAATACTTGCCGTAGAGAGCAAGAATAAATCTGTCAGAGCTGTACTGGGTGGATCAAGCTACTCTACTAGCACATTTTCTTTTTAAAATTTTGGATTCTGGATTCTGGAAATACAATGTAGGATGTCGGTACGTAGACAAAAGTTGAATGTCATCCTGCATTTCCTTTGGTCTATTTTAATTAAGTCAAACTTAAGTAATTAAACATCCCAAAAAAAAAATGGTCCTCTGTAATTGATTGGTATTTCAACAATAATGCCAACTTTAAATTAGCTGCAGTTTTCAATTCAACTAAATTGCCAATAAGAATACTTCCCATGTTAAGCTTATAATTAAATTAAAAGGGTGGAAGAGGTAAAAGGCTTTGCAATTTCAAATTAAGGTAAATTTGTATTGGCTCTTTTGTTCAATTGAATGCATTTTATTCCAAACTAATGGCTACGTACGTACCCCCTTAAAGCCCTTCAATTTAAATATTAGCAATTAAATATTTGAAAAACGGTTAAAATGCAATTCAAGCTAAATATTACGTACTTAAGCATAAAAAATGAATTCCTGTTGAATAAAAAATAAAAAAAAATCCAACTAATGCAATGCTAAAAAAATAAATACAAATCAATTTGACCCCGCATGCTATTTATTCATGTAGACAACAGCCACTTTCAGGGAAACTCCCTTTACCTCTCAATTACAACCGGAAAAGGACCTTTTTGTATATTTAACTGCAACTGACAGACTGAAATGAAAAATCTCTATGACGAGGTTTTCGTTGTATTATGAGGCCTTACTCTAATTCAGCCACCCCAATTTCGGGCAAGGATTATGAGTGTATCCTGGTTATTATTTGAGGATGACCAATCACTTTTATTTTCCTTTTTATTTGTTTGTTAATTTCAGCTTTCCAAAGGCATCCTGCTGTGCAGTGAATTTTTCCTCCTATTTGAAAAATAGACAGGATGAGACATGGGAGTCCAGGTCCACCCTATTTGAAGTGACAGTCGAATAAAAATGTTCGTCATTGTGGGATGTGCACTGCACTTTGATGGGGCATTTCGGTCCTTTGTTTGATTTTTTTTTTGTTGCCTTGCTTTTGCACAATATACAGAGAAGAAGAAGCATTTTCTTTGCAGGATATAGGTACAAGGTACCTTCATATATTGTCATTGCATAATAGTTAAACACACTACATGTGTTTTGCACAGGACCTGTGTTACACATCTGTTACTTTATAGGGTGACGGAAGGACCACAAAGCAAGTGTCATATGGTTGACAGTAATACTCTTTCTTTTTTTTTGACAATTTGGTCCTTTATGCTTAAGGGTGGTTGTCTTTTGGCATACCTATCTGTATTGATTAAGGAATTAACCAGATTAGGGACATTTACTTGGTCACGCCGCAGTGGGACCAATTCATATTTACTCAGCCTTCGTACTCCTTTATCCGGTGTCACGTTGCAATTTTTACTTATTACCAACAGGACGCATATGACATCAGAACAGGACAAAATTTCCTTGAGGTTGCATCTCTTGGTTTTTTTGTTTTCCTGTTCGGTTTTTTTTTTCTTTCTTTGCCAAAAGAAAGGTAAAATATCCCTTCATAAGAAATTGATGTTGCCCAAGAGATTTTTTTAATTCAGATAACATCATTTCTGAGGAACTCATATTCTACACATACTAAGATATGACATATGGTTTCCGTGCGGAAAAGGAACAAGACCCGCATAAATATTTTGCTTCCCATTTAGTTTGATGTTAAGAGTCAAAAAACCAAACAAGGGTGCATCTAAAAATAAAAAAAAAATGGAAAAACTTCAGATCATCTCGATTTGATTTAATTAACATGAACGAAACCTGATCCCTTTTATGGAATGAACCGAAGGTAAACATGAAAAACTCGGTAAACAGCTGAGACATTAAGTTAATTACCACCCTCAGCTTGTGAATATGTGTATTATAAAATGCAGATGGATCTTTATGCCGTTTTGATGGAAAATATGACTTGGGGTTGAGTATGATTATTGAGGTACATAAAATATAGTAGGGTAGACATAGCCGGAACTGTTCTGTTTGTTGCGATTGAAGTTTCATTTGTTTAGCGTGAAAGAGCATGTGCCAAAGAAACAGATGATACCTACTTTATGGCGTGTGGATAGGTGGTGAATAGGTATTGTAAAACTATCTATTTTACTGAAATCAGATTCCTATTGAAAGAATTTGCAGCTGATTTTGGAATGATTTTATATTTTATCAAATAATCAATCAATTTAAATATACCTAGCCTACCTTAGGCGTAATTGTTTGTGAGTTTTATTTTCACGCTTGAAATCTGGGTAAGAATCAAGTTAAAAAAAAAGAAGAAATTTGGTAGCACAAGCTCATGAAAAACCAGGATTTAGAGTGACTTACACACAATCCTAAACCATTCGTGTGTGACTGTCTGTAGAAATAAAGGGGACCTACCGTTTGCTTCCGAAAGCGAAGGCACTTTTCTATGACAAGAGATACTCTTGGTGGAGATACTCGCAAGGGGTAGTAGGCCCGAAAAAAAACCCAGACTTAGAATCAAGTCTTAAAGGTACAGTACACCTTAAATGATAGATGTACTAGCCTCCTGCGAAGAAAAGCTAATTTATCAGGAAAACACGTTGGCCTTTTAAGATAATTAAATAAAGTATTTACAAATATGTTAGGAATTAACAAATTTTTTATTTAATTTTATTCTATTAAAATGTTCATAGCACTTCTAATACCCAAAAGAATATCTCTTGCAATGGCAAAGTCCTTCTCATATTAGGCGTTCGTATTCGGCAAAAAAAAAATTATATACCTAGGGGTCATCTATTTCTGCCAAGAACACGCACACAGGAAACTGATTTAAAGTGTAAGTAAACCCAACACGAGCTTTCGTGCCACTAATTTACTCATTTAATCAATTAGGCCTCGCCGAAAAGTCAACATTTTTCGACCTCACGAAGAGTGCTTAGATATATTTCAATATATTTATAAGAGAAAGACAAAGACATATAGGTATTTGCAAAATAACCTCTAGGTGATTATATTTTACGGTTTTACCTACCTTATCTGTGCAAGGAACCTATAAGGAGTAACATTTTATGATTTCGGCACGATCTACACAAAAATCTACCTATTTTTTTTAGCCACTAAAGGTACCTCCGACAAACAAAAAGTTTTCACCTGCGCTACTGTGCACAGAGATAACAGAATTGAACATGCATGCATTTTAAATGCAGCATCCTTGCAACTGTTCTTATTGTATTGAAAATGCAATTTTAAAAAAATCCATCCAGATGACGCCCTGATGCAATTCGTTTTGAATACATGCGTTATCTTTTTTGCATTGTTTCCAGAAAGTTGAATGAATATAAAAAGGCACACGTTGCGATGACGACATACTGTACTGGCCCTATGCCCTGCTGCTGCTGTCATCGGTTCTCTTATTATCATTCTTTTTGTTCAACATTGGCTAAAAAGGACTCAGGAGCGCGTAATTCGTCATGGTCATGTTCGATGGTATGTTCCCTGTGTTTGTTAAATTGACTTCAAAATTCAATTTGCCGACAAAAAAAAAAAAAAAGTAAAAGAAAATCAGCGGCACACTGAACAGACGGACGGCCGCGCTACCATAGAAGTGGAGAAATTGAAGATGAAAAAAATTTTTAAAGTCAGACAACGTAATTGTAATTTCACGGGTGGCGGAATGTGTTTCAAAAAGAACAAAAAAAAAAAACAAAAATACTTTATAATTAGACATGGTGGTTCGTTGGAAATAATCATTCTTAAGTTCTAACAATATTTAGCGAGACTTCAAAGTGAGGGTAATTAAATATGTAGTTGGATATCTAGGTTCCAGAAGATGTTGGACAGAAATGAATTGGAAACATAAGTATAATCATATATCTAGGCTTTAAGTGGTTTCATAAAATGGTTATGGTCGGTTGAACGGTGGATTCTCTCTGACAAACTATTTAATAAGTTTGCACCTACTTATGTTCTCCTTTTAACTTTCTCTGTTGAGATATTTAACAATAAAAGATTTTAAAAAGGGTCATTTTTAAATTAATCTCTGTCATTTGGAAAAAAAAAACTTTTATAATATGTACCTTAAGTGCCTTTGGCTGATTGACCAAATATTTTATTAAATTACTTTCTTCTATGTGTTTTCTATTCGATGCCTATAATTTTTTTGCGTCTATGTTTTCCAAAAGCAATAATAAGTGAATACTGTAACAATACATAGCTAACGAAGTGCTCGATAGGGCCGAGTGGGCCAGTGCTGGGGGGCATTTTTAACAGAATTCCCTCCATGTAGTCTGTAAACTCCCTTTTTGCCCCACAAATATTTTCTCTTTTCCCTTTTTATTTCCCAAAGAAAAAAAGTTGAAAAGTGGACTTAAAAGGAAAAATAAAAAAATATTAAAAACCAACAAAGAACATAAATAAAGTTAAGTTTTAATTTTTGAGAAATTAAAAAACAAAAAGACGAAAATTTTGAATATGAAATTAATATTTTTTAAAACTATTTAAAACAACTTAATTTAAAAAAATACTAAAAGAATGAGATATTAGCCCTTAAAAAATTCATTTGTTTTTAATAATTTTTTCCATTAAAAGTTAACTTTTCAGAAAATACCACCTCCAGCCTCAGGGGTGGTAGAATGACCCAAAAACCATGCCCCCAAAATGTATTACACTAAGTAGATGACAACCTGTATATTATTAAGTGCACACAAGTACCAAATTTGAAGCAATTCGGTCCAAGCGATTATGCTCTATTAACAGTGGAAGTGAAGGAGCAACTTATTTGTGGATATATCATGATTTTTCTAAACACTAAAGATATTTATCTAGTCGTTGATAGTACCTAAACTTTATTCACGATCGCGGTTTGTACCTATTGTGTAATTTATCAGTTGTTATAGAATCTTCTTAGAAATAATTCTAACATTTCTTGAACTTCATTTTCACTTGTTTCGAATTAATCCAAAAAAATAGATTATAATTTTGTTCATGTGTTCTTTTCCGGGTAAAATTTCAAAAATCAAAGAATTCCCACAAAATGGATTGGTTTTCCCTTTGTCCCTTTAGAGGTCTAAATTCCCACAAAAAGGGATTTTTCCCACGATCCCCCAGCACTGGAGTGGGCAGCTAATATATTTATACATAGCTAGTTGAACTTCATTGGCAAGAAATCTATGTATATAAAGGGCAATCCCTAACAATCCTCGTAGGTAGTTCAGTAATGTACATGCCTACAAGAAAAACAATATTGGTCCCAAAACAGAACCTAGAGGAACTCATCTCTCAAAGAAAGTAAAAAGTCAAAAAGAAAATTGTTTGATTCATTTGTATTAAAAAAAATTATTTTTATGTATACATATCAGCAGAAAAAGAAATAAAGGCCTATTTTCATCTAGCGCTTCCTTGTGTTTCATGCTTTTAAATACAAAGTTCACTTTTTAAAAGGTTACCAATACTAGTCAGTTGATGTGCACTTATGTGCACTTAAGTGGGTTTTTTATAACTGCCTAACCGCATAAGTATATCTCAAAACGAGCCATTTATGGTGAGGCACTTATACGGGTTTTACTGTAGGTACCGATAAAAATAAATACCTATGACAATTTTCACAAAAAAAACGTCAAAGTAATTTCATTATTTGAATCGTTATTTTTTTTGTAGATATTAATCAATTGTTAAATCAGCATTGTTATAGTCTAAGATCCCGCCATAGAATGACCTACCCTCATCGAGGTACCAGATAAGAAGTATACAGGTTTAGGTAGTGTCTAAACAAACACTTTGCGTAAGGGTTGCCTAGCGTAAAGTGGTCAAGGCATAGGGTTGCCAAGCTTTAAAGATAATTTTTCGGGTTTTGACATCTTATTTAAAAAATTTGAAATACTAGATTTTTCAAAAATCGCAATTTAAATAGGGTAAATAAGGGTAAACAAAGATAAAAGTTTTATAGAGTTGGTTGTTTTTGTATTCTATAGATTCTCTTAATGTAAAAAGGTCATGGATATATGCAAAAAATGTCAAAAATCTACAACTCGAGATATGAACGTTTTAAATGTGAAAAAAGACGTTGAAGAAAAAAAATTACCATAAATCAGGATTCTGTTTTCTAGAAATAATTTTTATATTTTTAGAAAGCAGACAAGAAATAAATTGACCCGTATTTGCCAAATTTTCAACTTAACCTCACTTTTTTGCTAAGGGAATTTTTGAATAATATCTATAAATTTTTATCATCACTTTTTGGCGGTTTCTGATTTTTTATTATTTTACCCGCATAGGTATTTTCATTAATAATAGTATCAGCGCAAAGACACATTAATTACAAGTACGATTGTACCATATTTTTTTCAAAACCGTTGTCGAAAACTCAAAACTGCTGAACTGTTAACTATAAATATTTAAAAATTTCTTAATGTGTTAGAGGAAAAACCTTAGATAGTCTCAGAGAGATGACATCAAATTTGGGGAGGTTAAGTATAACAATAATATAAGTACGTGTGGGTTAGTAGGTACAAGAGTCATGATACCTAATGCTACAATCTGGAAGTTTTTTTTTTTTCGAAGCCTGTGGTAGATATGGAAAGTGGAAAATTGCGGTTTTCTAACTATTTTTTTTAGGAGTATAACCACTTATATTTATAAATTAAAATCATTAAATGGTGCTCTCTCAATTTTCCTAGGTCTCAAGACCTCAACCTTGACCATCCGATCAATAAAACAGAAGATATAAGCTTTTCAACGAGTAAAAGAAAATTTGATCCGCGTCTCTTTCATCAGCTTCAGTCTTCAGGGCCTATTGTTTAGTTTCATACGATAATTTGATCCATCATCATTGAATCATCGAAAGATACAGGATGGTGATGGTGAAGATTATCAGGCGTTTGGCAGAGAGGTCGAAGTCATTATCTCCTTTTTGACCACTTCGTTAATGGATTTTTTGTTTTGATTGAGGTTCCGTGTTTTTGATTGCATATTGCCGACATTGAGGCCCCAATCTTGAGTTGAATATCATAGAAAATTAAAATAAATAAAAAAAAAAACACAATCACTGAATGTATTGGAGAGGCATAAGTTAAGTATATTATTTGCCAATCAAGCACCATGTCTGTCCATAGTCCATGAATTATTGTAGTGTAGGTAGGTATATCGTGAACACGATGATAATGATGAGGATGATTCTAGTGATTATACCAATCGCAGTGAATGTAGTACATATAATCATCAAAAGGGAATCAAGAATCAACAGACAAAAAAAAGAGGCAGAAGAAGGAAGTTCGGACATCTTAAAAGAGCAGACAAAAATTAGATACTTTTTCTGTATATATATAAATACATATATGTATGTACATACCTTCATGGTGTGAGTAGTATATAAAATATATAAGATTTAAAATAGTATTACGACTACGACAGTAATAAAATGCAAAAAGGAAGAAGCACCAGAAGAGCATTTCTACCTATTTGTTGACGCATTGAATGAACAGATACTAGGTATAAAGGAAATCACTTTACCACCGGAGTTGCCAGATAGTTATTTATGAAGAAATTTAATTTTTTTTTTAATCAGTAATGATAATTTGACATGATAAATTAATATTTAATTATTGAATCGCGATTTTTTGGTATTTTTTTGGCAAATTCATTTCATTTCTTAAAAAAATGAAGTCAATTAAAATACAAAATAAGGAACATATTAAAATAACAAATAAAAAAATAAATAAATTTGATGGCACAACAGCTCATGAAGAACTAGGGCCTAGTGACTTACAACTCTCAACCATTTCAGTGTGCGTGTCTGCAAGAATGGAGGGGACCTACAGTTTATTGCCGAATCCGAACGGCTAACGAGCGGCACTTTTCTGTGACAGGAGATACTCTTGGAGGATTTGTCAATTCCTCGCAAGAGGCAGTAGCCGTTTTTTCTTTTAAATAAATAGGTGGCGAGGCTGGGGGTCGAACCTTAGACCTCCGGCATGACAGTCCATCGCACTAACCATCACGCCACGGCTACTACAAAAATAACAAATAATAAATAAAATAACAAATAATAATACCTATATCAACCTTTCTAACAATGCACCTATTAAAAAAAAAATTCTTGTAAGAGGTGTTTTGGCCCAAATCAACGGGAACCAAAGTCCCAAGTGGCCTCTAACTTACTGGGCAGCAGTAACCGAACGCGTTTGGTCAGGAATACAAAAATTTTAAAACAGCATGATGATTATTTTTTATCTGCTCCTTATACCAACCAATTATCGAAATATATCAGTTTTTATGAAAAGACGGTATGGAGGACCGCTGGCTGGAGCAATTTTCAAGTGTTTCTGATTTTTGTGCCCTTCTAAAGTATACTTTGAACTGCTTACTTAAATCATTTTTTTGCTATTTATCAAAATTTAAATTAATTCATCTAATTTGTATGATAGGTACGCAAAAAAGAACTCCAGTTTATTTCTTTCTGGCAGTGCTGTTTATGCTTTTCATTTTCTAAGAAATTTTATTAAAATGTAATAGGAATATGGCTCAGTCGTACTAAGTTGCTCGTTTTTATTTCGAATATATAGTTTTTCTGTGAAAATGTTGAAGTTTGTCTTAAATAAAATTAAAAAAAAAAAACAAATAAATTTGAAATTTTATTAAAATATACTTTTTAAAACATATTATTTGATCATCTAAAGTAGAAATATTTTAATTATGTATATTCATTTTTAAAATAATTATACTGACTTCTTGAATTTGTAATTTAAATACATACTTAACTAACTTAATTCTAAAATAAATTTTAGCTTCATTAAAAATTTAAAGAATTCCTATATTTTTTCTTGCATGCTATACCTACTTGCTAATGACTTCCAAATTGCTCTTTATTGCAGTATTTTTCTTTACCGATTTAGGTCACCTTTATATTACCAATATTGGTAGATAATTTTTGGAAATAAATTTAATTTATTTATTTAAAGCTTAATACAAGCAAAGCTTAAAACTATAGTATTTCTTAAATCTACTTAATTGTGCGGGAGTTTGAATTAAATATTAATTTTAAAAAAGAAGATAAGGGGAGTAAAGTGCTAAGAAAGGGTGGAGTTAAGGATAGCTTGTTTAAGAGAAGGCTTACTTATGCTGAGGTTGAAGGTATTTAAGTTTAAAATATGTATTTACCTTGCGTTCGATTCAAAGGTTCGTTTAGGCCATAGAGTACCTATATTATCTAGAGAACCGACTCGTACCCCTCTTGCCTGAAACACCCGCAAATTTTATTTGAATTCAGTAAGAGAAAACTCTCTTATTTTACACTTCAAATGCACGGGACCACTAATCATTGCTCAAAATATAGGGCAAACTGTATACATATTGTGGTTGGAGTTCCATTTAAAATGCACGGGACAACTAGCCCATACAAAATCTAATGGGCAAATCCTCGCAGTAGAGCTTGTAGGGTAGGGTCGGTTCTCTAGATAATATAGGTAGTCTATGGTTTAGGCCGCAATCAGTTGGGTGGTAGGCGACAAGGAAAAAAGAATAGATCTCAGCTGACGATAGTTCGAAGCAGGGAAATCTATTACGCCATTCAATAATTGGTGAACAAAGAGAATGTCAGAAATTTCACGGCGGCGTAGATTGAGGGTTTGAAGGTTTAAAAGTTGAAGAGGAAAGAAGAGAATTAACAAAAATAAAAGAAAATTATTTTTGTTGTTGTTTTAGTGGACTGTATTCAATTCAATTCAAACGAAAGATTTTTTGCGACCTTTAGTCCAATGCGTTTCGCCCAGGCACGACAGTTGGAGGGAAAGTTATAAGGATCATCCCAGCCAAATCTATGTGAACTTGATAATATGGTCACCAGACCTGAAAGGCATACATATTCAAGGAGTGATCTTACAAAAGTCGAATAAAGGGATTTTGTAGCGTATAGGGACAAGAGAATTCTTTTGACCAGCGTTTTATAAAGCCAAAAAAGAGCTAAGTTGGCTTTGCTTAAAATGCTGTCAAAGTGGTAGCGAAAATTAAGTTGAGTGTCACAAATGACTCCCAGGTCACAAAAAAAGGTTACGTACGACAAGAACAGGCTCAGCATTAATCGAGTATTGCCTTTGCGGTAGAGGAGGACGCTTTCGAGAGAATATTATGCCTTGACATTTCTTAATGTTAAGGTCAAGAAAGTTTTTTTTGACACCAAATTAAAAATTTATTTAAGTCTGTTTGTAGTAAAAGCATATCTTCAGGGAATGAAATTTGTTTCGAAATCCTCATATCGTCAGCATAGATTTCAAAATCAGAATTAAGTAAAATGAGTTCAACATCATTTATAGTCAGAACAAATAAAAGAGGACCTAAATCGCTTCCCTGAGGTACTCCAGACAGTACGTGAATAGGGTTGGACACACTAGATCTAAAAAGTACATGATACTGACGATAAATTAATTAAGACTGAATCCAAGTTAGTGTTATTACCGTTACATGCAGCTACCCATTAAAAATTTCAACAATATTTCTACACGATCTTACAAATTAAATTAACTTCTCTAAGATTGAAACCAATACTCACCCTTTACGCTATAACATGTTAAAATCCAAACCCATTATCATAAGGGCATCTCCTAAATCTATAAAAAAAAAAAACTATGTGTCTGCCATTGATTTATTCCCATCCCAATTGCATTTGAGTGTATGGCTATATATTTGTATCTCACATCATCCCAAGGCATCACTCACACTCCTCCAGACGAGGATGGAAAAACAATAAAAACAAACGCACATTTTGACCCATTAGAACATCGTGGATAATAAAATAGAAAAAAAAAATCCGAAGCCATAGAAAACACAAAACTGAGGGTGAAAAACTGTAAAAAAAAAAAAGAAGGCGAAGAAGCAGCAGACACAACACAAGGAAGACAGAGAAGCAGCAATCGATTGCATCTACAATCTACTTTAACAACAACAATAACAACAAAACAGAGACACACCGAACGTCCGTCTGATACCAACCGAGCGACGAAACCAAAGATTCCAAACAAAAATGTTCGGATTCGGAATTCAGTTTTTGGCGGTCCTTCATGTTGTTAAGAATATAATTTTACGAAAGTGCGTGTCGCGTTTGTTCTTCGTTCGTTCGTAGCATAGCTTTGGGATTCGTTGAAAATAATTTAAATTTTTCGGATTGAATTTTATAGATACAAAATATATCTGATAATTTGATAAATTTTTGCTTTTTAATTCTTGCAATGTTAACAACTCCAAAAAAGAAACTCGGTGCAGTTGCGAATTTGAAACGCAACACAAAGGATACGTCAGATAGTTCAAAGGATAGTGCTAAACGTGATTCGATGAGAGTGTTTGAAAACGGCACCCTTGAGGGTGCAATCCAAAGTGCTACCCCATTAGGGGCAGCACGCGAAAGTGTGACATCCTTGACGCGTCCCCTGTCATGCGTATCAGTGGGAATGTCTGAAGTGGTGGTTAGCTTAAATAATGACGACACGAACTGTGATAATTCGATTGAAGAAGAAGAAGTGTTGAACGAAAGCACAGCTCTGCTCGACGAAGAGACTGTGATTACCGATTCTGTGCTCAATTATTCCGGAAGTGATAGTAACATCCTAGAAAGTAGCATTTACAGTGAAGTGCAGCTGCCTGCAGCTCCACAGACCCAAGCCATCGATGTCCTCAACACTAGTACTTGCTCGAGAGAATCTCGCCAGAGCAAGAAATCCCGCAGAAGGTCGAAGAAGTGCAATTCCCTGCGAACGGCCGAAGCCTTCGCTAATGCATTTCCACCACAGTATACTGCAATTTTCATAGACCCAAGTGCCAATCCGGGAACACTCCACCTCTCGAGCAGTCCAATTGAACAAATTGCTGCCGCGGCAGCGGCCAGCCCGTTTGTCGATAGACAACATCATCAAATGATATCAGCAGTTCCTGTAAGCGGTCACAGGTAATGATACCAATAATCATAATCGCTCTTCTTCAGCAATTCTTTCAACCCATGTTTCTCAAAATTACCTATTGCCTCGATTTTCCTTTGGGCCATTGGAATACCTATAGAATGTGAGCATTTAAGTTTTATGGTTTCCATTCCTTTATATTTTTGTTGTTGTGTTGCTTTTTTGTTTGAATATTTTGTACAAAAATGGGGAAAGGAAAAATTATAAATTACAAGGAATCTGGTTCTTTGAGAAGATGTTCTTCTATTCTCTTATTTATAATTACAATGATGAACGATTTTAAGGGAGAAGACTTTTGTGGTTCGTTAGAAGTTAGTAGGTGATGGTGACAATGGTATCCATTAAGATTACTGTTAGGTAGATATTTTAAGGTTTTGGAATTCACTAATTGGGATTTTAAAGATGCTAAATAACAATAGTGCGAAAGAGCATTAATCAAAGAGTACAAAAATGTCATCTGTTTTAATTATATTTGTATATCTCCTTAATACAAACAAAGTTAAATCTATTTTTGATACCTATATAGAGGAGCAATTATTTTAAAAATTCCAGGGTTGCCTTAAGCAACCTATTTTCAGAGAAAATTAATAGTTCTGTCCAACTATTTATTTTAATTTTGAAGTCTGAACACTCAGGCAGTTCAGTTATCTTGTTCGGTGTTGTTAACTACTCATTCATTTATCAGACACAAACTTTATACAATCTCGATTTCGACCTTTATATTTCCCGAAACAACCATGTTAACAATTTGGATGTTGAACTAACTTCTGTTTTGGCTGAGAAACTACAAAATTACTCTCAAAACTCAGGTAAAATTTATGTTCCACTTAAAAAGCAACTTTTCCGCTACGCTAATATCAAAAAGTCGTCAGAAGCTGCCATAAAATAATAATAGATAAAATCATATAATAAAATTGAATTTTAAAATAAATAATATTATACTTGTGCTGATATAAACAATAAAAATATCTCCTCAAAATCTCAAACTACAGATTCACGCAACTCCTAGATTTTCGCAACAGCAAAATATATTAAATTTTTGACGCAGTAATCGCAACTCTTCAAAAAAATTGACTCGATAAGTGCAACTTTTGTTTTTATATGCATATCTTTATTTACTCAGGTTCTTGGCTTTCTGATTTTTGCTTTGAATCTTGAATTGAGCCTACAAAAATATTTACTCGGTTATTGCAACATCCTCGGTCATTGCAACCACCCTTGTTTTAATTAGTTGCGATAATCGAGTGAGCATTGTATCATCAAGAATTGTCCAATACACACATCACCTAACTTTTATATTATCTAACAAGTTATAAAAACCTTAACTTCAATCCAAATCAGTAGGTAATAGGTATAAGGCTATTTCTTATATATTTTAATGCAATTTAAATCTTAATATTTTAGTCTTATTTAACAAATGCTTTTCCCAAATATGGCTAGAAATAATCTAGCTGCTTAGAGAAAATTTTGTGTCGCTACCTGTTTTAATATTTCGAAGCGGAAAACTCGCTAAACCGCAACCCTGATGTCCTCCAGCAACAATATAATATCAAAGCATGCCTAGGCTATATGGTCTTGGTATTGATAATCGGTCTCAAAAACTCTCAAAAACTAAGTCACTATAGATAAAAACGAAGTAAGTTCTTCTGTTTAACATTAAATTACCTTCGAGTAGTTTACTTCGGTTAACCCTCTACCGCATACGAAGCCAATTATGGCTTTCTACAGAGTTATGTCCCCTTTTCTCCTGAATTCAACAAAAAAATGATCAAAACACAACACGATCCTCTTTTGTGTATCCTGAGAACGTGCACCAAACAAGAAGGCTGCTTGTTGTCATTGAAAGCGTGAAAAATTTGCTTAACTTCTTCTTCTTCTATTTTATAAAGACGAAACAAATATTGAGTTTGTCCGCGTTAATCTCAGAAAGTATTCAACCGATTTACTTGAAACAAATTTTATAATTTGCCTTATTCTTTTAAGAATGTGATAGAATATATTTTTTGGTTGTCAAATATGCTTGTTGAATTGGATTATTAACTTTTAAAAATGTTTCTTACAATTTCTTGTCTAAGTTAACCAACATATTCAATATAATGCTTTACGCGGTTGATATTTTAGAAAAGTGAGCTTTTTTTTATAAAGTCAATAGTTTTACGCCCTAAATCATTTCTTAACTGCACTTATAAGTTAAGAAATAAATTTTAAAATTTATAGCTTATAAGCTTTCCATTTGCAAGAAAATCACATTGATCGTTGCTTAAAACGTAAGCATTTAGTAAAATTTTTCTCAGTAATATGATAGAAATTGCAATTAGCTCTATTAGGCACTGTTTTAATACGATATTATTTAGTAAAACAAATTATTTCCTAAACTTTCCAAAGCAACGCGAGCGTGGGTCGGCTAGTTTCAAATAATAATAACTTTGGTGTTAGGTTATTTAAGTAGTCATAAAAATATATTTCTGATTGCGTGTGTGTCAAATTCTCTTTGAAATGAATACATTTGCTCGTTTGAGAAGTAAAAGTGTGCAATCCAGGGGTAACTCAAAGAAGTCATTTTTAAGCGTATTTTATTTTTTGTCCTCTTTAACCAATAATTCATGCGGTGGAGGGTTTGTTGATAAATCAACTTTTAGGTAGTGAAGCTTAGCTACTATGTATCAAATATAATAAAAAAAATATTTCTAAAATTTAGAGGTTTTTGATGATAAAAATTTGGTTTCAACTTCAAAATTCAAAGTTCCTAACGATGACTCTATTTTTGAATCTTTTCAATCCGTTCTTTCTTCTTAAGAAACCGTTAGTTAATTGTGATCCCTTATAAAAAAAACTTATCAAAATGCGTCTAAATTTGCATTGGAATATTAATTTATTTATTCAACGGAAAATAATTGTTAAAGTTTATTAGTTAAGTATGACAAAAACAAACATCTTTTTCTGTTGCACAAATGATGCGTAAAAAAAACTTCGGGTTTCCTTCTGTTTTCAATAAACCATACAACCCCATCATGAAATCTGATCCTTTACTTTCGAACTTCGAACAACTATACCTATCTTCATTCATCTTTCATCAATTTTATGAATGGTCCAGTGAATTTATTAAAAATAAAAAAACAACGATTTCATGTTTATATAGGGACGTTGAACTCTTTTGGTTTTTTTTTCTTCAAGATGTCAAAGTACAAGAAGAGCATTTAGTTAGTGAACTTCCTTTGGGGTTTCAAATGACAATATTTGACAATAAAAAAAAATATTCTTTGTTTGCACTTTTTTTTTTTTCAACTCACACACATATTTCGAAAGATCTATGTATATACACTTTGACCAGTTTGTTTGATTTTTTGACAAGATTGAACTCACACGATGGCTGATGGACACATGTTGATGATTAAGAAGATGGAATATGGATAACATGTGTCATGTGTTTGTAAGACCATTTATTTTTTTATGACTTTTATGTTTTTTTTTTAAGTGTTTTTTTTTATACTTTTGGCTCCCGAAATGCTTTTTTAAGAAAAAAAAAATAAAAGAGTTAAAAATGGAAAAACGATGTACTTTCCTGTTCCTTACTTGGCATTTATATTTAAATATACTCATATAGATAGAATAGAATGTAAACATACGTATAGTAGGTTAATTATGCTGTGTCTTTCTAAAAATGTCTATAAGGATTAACAAAACTATCGGTAAGACTTCTTTGAAATTAACAATTCTAAAAAAAAACATTAAAATATAAAAATGGCTTTCAATGATAAGAAAAAAACGGATTGTAAAAACTTCTCAGAGCTTATACATATAAAGAACTTTAAAATACAAAACGAAGATTTATGCAGTTTTTAATACTAGCTCATCAGTTCAAAAGACTCATTGATATCTTAAATTCAACACAAAAGCAACGCCTGTGAGCAGTAATCCAATTATTATAATTCCCATTGAAAAGACAACGACTTTCTGTTCTGTCTGTAAGTGATTTTTTTTTACTTAATACTTCCGCCTCATCTATATATTTAATACCTACTTAGAAGTGAAAATTTTTCGATTAAAATAAATAAATAAATAAATGAATGAATTTGGTGGCGCGACAAATCGTGTATAGCAACTTACCACTCGCAACCGTCAAACATTCTTATGTGAATTCCTACCAATAGGAATGAAAAAATCTTTCGATTGAATTAAATTTATACTTAGAGTCATTTTAAATGACTTGTCTGTCATATGCATAAATATCGGTAGCTTACCAAACTTCTGTCATTACCAATTTCAGAAATATAAACAATTTGATGCGTAGTAGCCCGTGGCGTAATGGTTAGTGCATTGGACTGTCATGCCAGAGGTCTGGGGTTCAATACCAGCCGCTTCCACCTTAAGTTTTTTTCGGAGCTACTACCTCTTGCAAGGAAGTGTCAAATCCTCCAAGAGTATCTCTTGTCATAGAAAAGTGCCGCTCACCTTAGCCGTTCGGATTAGGCAATAAACTGTTGGTCCCCTCCATTCCTGCAGACACGCACACAAGAATGGTTGAGAGTTGTGCCGTTTGTGCCATTAAATTTATTTATTTAGATGCGTTTTTTGTTCGTAGTGCAACCAAAAATATGCACTAAAACTGTGTGGGACTAAAAATTGATAGGATAATCGAATATTAAAAACAAAAATAAAATTTTGAACAAAAATTGATTTGAACATAGTTTTTTAATTTTTTTTTTGTAAGTTTTGTGCTTGAAAATTAATTTTTCAAAAACTTTGAATTATAAAAAAAACTAGCTAACCTGACATACGTTGTCCTGTCCTATAGCTATGAATATTCAATTCGAACTGGAACAGATAGTAAAAAAAAAATGTGTAGGTACCTGCTTCTATTTAAGGATTTGTTTTACCATCAGGTGGAGAAGGAAATAACTAATTGTTATGACCCATAAAAAAAATTTAGCCATACTTGATAAATTTTTATATTACCATTTTTGTTTTGGGTTACAAACCTATTACATGTGGATATAAGAGGTGAGAGAGGTGAAAAAATCCTCTTAATTACAGACCCTTTAAAATAAATAATACAAAAAAAATTTTAGCGGAGTCACTGTGGCGTATACGTACTTTTTTTATTAGCGTATATTAGTTATATTTAATAATCTGTACATCACAACTTTACAGTTCATTTATATATTTGGTATGAGATATATTTTGAATAGCAAATCACTCTTTAGCCAAAATAAGTTTTAATGCAAGTTAAGTCCGAGTTAGTTGTTTAATAAAATTCAAATCGATTGCGAATTTTATCCGACTAAAATTTTGTTTGTCTTTTAATCATTGACGAAGAGGTCAAATTTGTAGCATTATTTCTATAGGTATATTGAGCTTTTCTTAGTACCACAAATACCTATATGAAACTAAGTGAAGAACTACCCGAAATTCTACATCAATAGAGACCAATAAGTTATACTTTTACCAATGCAAATCGGTTGATGTGTATTTACCTGTTGTAATACGAATCAAACAAAAAGATCCCCATGTAAATCAGATAAAAAATAAATACAGTAGACGCTCGATATAGCCAATCTCGGTAGAGTGAACTATCCAATATAGTGAACATACAAAGTTTTATACACACTACTCTAAATTGTGAACAAAAAAATCACTGTGTCGAGATTTGTTTCTTCACATTTTTTTTGTGGGTGCTTTATAAGAATATTCCACCTGCAATGCATTTACAGCGTTGTCAAATAACTTTTAAAAAATATTACCGTTTATTTATGGAATATTACCCTTAAGATGTGTATTATATGTGTATTTAGAATCAGTAGAAAACAAGTTGATCATGTATTCTAAATTTATGACATATATTGTAGTTGTGAAAACGAATTCGCCAAATTCTTAAGTTTTTTTTTCAGAAATTAGTAAAATATGCTCATTTCTGTTTTGATTTTTTGTGCGGTGTAAGATTTAAAGATATTTAGCCAGTTCACGTTTCTTGAAATCTCACTGAGCAAGCTCCATCAGCTTAATTGATCAGGTTAAAAATGGTCAAAAATTTGAAACATTGAAACTTTATACCGTACTAAATGTTAATGTTGAATAAAAATCTAATCTAGAAAACCTTTTTAGTTTCTTTGTCGAAATAGTGAACATTTTCGAAAAATTGAACAGGCCTAGTTTTAATTTCTTCATTATATCGAGCGTCTACTGTATTCAATTTAAAATACTTTCCTCGTGTTAAAATTGAAAAAAAAAAAGCAATAATTTGGAAACTATTGGCCTTATTGCGAGAGTCTATTCCGATTAAACCAATTAATACAAATTTAATAGAATAATATGAACGATAAGATTTTAAAAATGAATTAAGTATAAATTATGTATATTTGACAATTTCATTTTCACTCTCACACTACCAATTCGTATCAATTGCCAATTTAGAAAGACCGTTCGAACAAAAAAAAAAAAAAAAAACTATTCAAAAAGTTTGCAATTTATTGTTATCACGACTTTCCGACTTTTTAGCCTAACTTTCCAATTTTTATCTCCGTAGTGCGTTTATCCGATTCAATAGAAATCCAACAACAAAATCCTCATCCAATTTGGTTGATGTTCAACCGAGTTATGTGTGTGTGAACGAAAAACTAATTCAGAAAGTTTGAAATTTCAAGGTGTTTTCACGATTTTCTGACTTTGTCGGTCGAAATTTCTAATTTTTGTTCGATTTTTTAAATTTTCGGATCCTTATTGTGTTAATCTGGTTCAATACAAATCCAACAAAATGATCCTCATTAAAATCGAATGATGTTAAGCCGAGTTATGCGCGTACGAACACAAAAACAGATTAAGTTTTATATGTATAAGACTTATTTTTTTTAAAGGGAAATAAAAGAAGGCATTTCTTTCTTGATAAAAAAAGTATATCAACGCATTTTAAGTTTGACCTTTGTTTTTTATTTTTTTTTATTTTTAAGTGATTTTTTTTCAAAAAAATTATCCCGGTTAAATGGTGGGGGAATAGACTTCCCTCTTATACCAACCTGCATACCAACAAAAATCCACAAAAGATACTGCATATACAAAAAAAAAAAATACATACACACACATTTATCATATTAATACCGTATCCGAAATATGTACCTAGGTTATTCTAGGTGGTTCTCTATTTAAAACTAATTTTTTAAAGTGGGTATGTATTTGTTATTTTAAGCAAAATTAATTTTAAATTGCAGTAAATAATGTATAATTCTGTAAAACAGAACTTTTTCAATTGAAAAGTCGCGAGAAATAGTCTAGTCACTAAATCCAATAGATATAAACGATAAAATCGATGGAACGGAAACCCTGCTTACCACTGGTCACAAACACGTCGTTTAGATAAACTGGTCTTAACGAATGTTAGAACACATATGTACGTATATACTTAAGTTAGGGCATAACGAACTTTCGTGTCAGAATTTTTGTCACATAAAAAGAACATCTTAAAAATACCTAAAAAATACATTATTCTGCTCTTCTAGTAGATTTATGACTAAAAAACTTGTTTGAGATAATAACGACCTTATATAAAAGCTAAATCGAAATAAAAAAAAAATTGATTAACACCAAAAATGAACAATAAAAAGTAAGAAATCGATATATTTTCGAAAAGAAAATCTATTAGCTTTAACCTCCGATTGCTTAAATCATTTTCACACCTAGCAGCTATTTAGGCCTTAATTATTGTGGTTTATATTTAGTTACCTACAACAAAAATTAAAACCAATCTTCGATGATTAATTACGAGCTTTCTTCATGAATAATAATTTATTCAAGTCTTCCTATAACATGTTGGCAAGGTGTTCTTCGGCAAAGACACAGCGCAACGTAGAGTGATAATTATCATAAAACAACAGGTATCTAAAAAAAACATTTTCAAGCCATAAATGTCGCTTTGGTTATGGTGGATTTAACAAAACCCGTATTAGTTATCTCCAACCCAGATACCTACATATAAGAAAATAAAACGTATCGTAAAACCTATATACAAAACATTCTTACCTATATCTACCTAGCTTCTGCAATAATGGAAATGCCCGTTAAAGTGCCGAATAAAATGTACTTGATTTTTTCTCTCCTGATACGTAATCTTGTCGGCGGGGCGTCTAATGGCGAAAGTAAGATCGTAAAAAGTTACTCAAGGTGTACGAGAGAAAAAAAGAATCGAATGAACCACGACAAAGGGACATAAAGCTGAAAAAAATGTGAACACACGATACCTCGTAAAAGTACCTGAATGTAAATCGCATTAGCAAGCACACAATTTCAAATACGTCCCGCTGTATAGGAAGGTAGGTATACAATCTAACTCTAGGTAAAGATTTTTGTGGGCTACTGGGGCATGTTACGGAACATCGCATATCCTGTGAAATGGATCGAGTTTTCAGGTCGTCACAGTACCTGTATTTCTCCTTTTGTGTACAAAGATACACACACACACACACCATACCTATCTACCTTTTTACTTAAATTGTTTTTTATTTCAATTTTTTTTTTTTTTTGGGAAATTGAAATTTTCAATTCGACAAATTTATCACTTTGAATCCGGATGGAAGACAGATTTCAATCGGTTAAAATGTCCTTCGCACAATAGGATAGACACATACGTATACCTACCTACATGCGTGCACCGTAAATTTGAATGGGCAATCAGGATAATGCTGTGGAGGTGTTGAGTGCTTTTTACGCTCTTGCTCTCGTGTTATTTGCGGTTAGAGCTTGATATTCAATTTCTGTAGGTATATAGTACTTGTTTTGTTGTAGTACTTATGCCTAGCTATATATTTTTTCTTTATTATATGTTTTATTCGTATAAAAGGATTAGAAACAAAATTGTATAGAAAAATCAATTCGGTAATAAAAAAAAAGAATAAAATACCTTGAAACATTATGTTAGCTTTATATACATGTGAACTAAAATGGATGAACAGGAATGCCTCGCTTAAAAATGTTCATAGGTGCGTAGGTTATTTCAACTGGATAAATTTTCATGAAGATCAATCAAATTAAATTAGTTAATTTAAGATTTTTTAAGGCTAATGGTGGGGGATTCAAAAATGCTTTTTAAGTCAGGCCTATTATCCTCACTGTGTCTGTAGCATTTCCAACCGATTAACTTAATATTCCAATAACTGCCATATTATTCACTCGTTTAATTCAGATTTAAACTTAAATCCAGATGAATTTACATTGAATTTGTATGATTTACATCCAGATTTAAGTTTGAATCTAGATGTATTGAGTAAATAATATGGCCGTAAGAATAGAAAGGAAAAAATTAGTAAGAAGCTAAAATTTGGCATGGATACTGGTAATCGGACTCTTTACAAATTGTGAGAGTTCTTGACCGATCCAATGACCGCTAGGCCGGTTACAAGGAATCAAAGATCATGAAAATAGATTAATAATTTCCCTTTCTCTATTAAACAAATAATTTAAGTGAATTATTCGACTTCAAATATTTGAGTAACAAACCATAATATAGTAAAGTTTTTTCGGAAAGCTCAAATAGAAAGCTATTCCATTAGCAATGTAAATATTTCTACTTATGCCAAATCTTTTTGAATCTGATATTCTAAATTGTATCACAAAATTAAAATCTAGTATGAATCCTGGTCCTGATGGCATTCCATCTTTTGTTCTGAAACAATGTCAGCTCTCATGTGTAATCCCGCTTTGAATCATTTTTAATTAATCCCTTTCTACTGGACTCTTCTTGAATGAGTGGAAGTTTTGATATGTAAGTTCGATTTACAAAGCAGGCCCAAAAAAATTTGGTTAAATTATCGTCCAATTTTGAAGATCTCTACAATCCTTAAATCATTTGAACTCAAAGTAAAAGACCATCTACATTTTAATATTGAAGAACATATATTTATTTCGAGCAGCATATAGGTTTCTTCCAGGTAATCCACCTCGACCTCAACAAATCTTATGTTATATTGTAAATATGTCACCGATTCATTTGAATCTGTATATCAGATTGATACTATCTTCACTGATTTTGTCAAAGCGTTCGATACTATTTGTCATAAGGTTCTTAAAGATAAACTTCACAATTTTGGTATTCATGGATTGCTTCTGAAATGGATATCTAGTTACCTTAGCAATAGAACGCAATGTGTGAAGTAAGGGAAATTCGTATCCAAATACCATACCAGTTTCGCCTGGAGTACCACAAGGCAGTCACCTTGGACCACTTCTTTTTCAACATTTTTGTAAATGATATTCCATCTCTTCTACAGAATGCTTTTTGTTTGATGTAATGCGGTGTGAAAAAAATGTTCTTTCTTTGAATATCAAAAAATATAATGTTTTTACAGCACATCAGAGTGACTCTAGTCCCAATGATACACAACTATCAAATTTTCAATCAGATTCTTGATAGCAAATCTGAGATTCGTGATCTTGGAGTCATTTTTGATCCTAAGTTGTCATTTTCGTTACAAGTAGACTACATTATAACAAGGGCAAATTCTATGCTTGGTTTCCTCAAGGGAAATTGCAGTGAGTTTTTAAACTATGCTCTAAATTGTTGTAAATGTCTTTATTTCGTCTAATTCTTGAATATTGCTCAATTGAATGGTGTCCCTCTTCCTCTATTGGGATAACTCGCATTAAAAGAGTTCAAAAAGCTTTCACAAGATTTGTAGTTAGGCAGCTGAAATGTAGAAGAGATACTCCTTCAAATCCATCAAGGTATTCTTTGATCGGACTTGATTGCTTGCAAAAAAGGCGTACTGTTTAGTGTGTATTGTTTGTGCATGATGTATTTTCATACCATCTTAAATGTTCACAGATTCTTACTTACTTTGAAATCTAGGTATATTTCGGAGAGAAGATTGCGTCTACGCCATTTTTTTTTTAATAATCCGAAACATAGATGTAATTATGGTTGCAATCATTCTTTAGATGCGTATTCAACTTTTCATTTCGGTATGTAATGAACTTGATCTCTCAACAACTAGAGTTGAATTTAAAATAAAATTACAAAATATTTTTATTAATTCTAAGTAAATACAGGGTTGTGGTGGGAAAAGGGGGAAGGGTTTCGTTTTGGCAGTGAGAGAATCTAGTTTTCACTAGCAACCATGGTTTGGACGGGAGTTTTTTTTTTTAAAAATGGCCGTTCTTTTATCGCCACTCAGAGAGCCTTCTGACAGCACTTCAATATCCCTGTTAGGGGAAACGTCTCTGGCGGTAATGCCATTAAACGTTGGGCTAGGACATTGGAAAACACTGGGTTCAACAGCAACTTCTTCGCCAATTGGAAGACTCAGAACTGTAAGAACTCCTGAAAATGTCATCTTGGCAAGAAATTCTCCCAGGTTTTTTGAACCCGAGCTGGAAGAATTGAGTAAAGCAACTAATCTGGGAGACATCTGGTTCCAACAGGACGGTGCTACATCCCACACTGCTAGGATTTCAATGGCGAAATTGAGGCAAGTGTTCCCCCAGCACCTCGTCTCTTTGAAGGGTGACGTGGAGTGGCCTGCACGCTCACCAGATTTGAACATTTGTGATTTTTTTTCTTTGGGGGTACATAAAGGAAAATGTTTTTAAACTTCGTCCACATGGAAGAACTTAAGGACAGAATCAGAGAAGAAGTTACGGCATCGAAATGTGCAGAAGAGCGGTTGAAAACTTCAGAATTCGCCTTCAAGAGTGCATCGCGGCTGACGGCCGCCACCTACGTGATATCATATTTAAAACTTAATATAAAAAACTAGATTCTGTACTGAATTAAACAATATAAACATAATTTCTATAAGTTGAATTGTTTTTACTTTACATCCCTTTAAAATCGGTTCATACCTTTTGCTCCACCCTGTACAATAGTGAATTGTTAGTAATCTGTAAGATTTTTGTATCCGTAGATGAATAAATAAATAAATAAATTAAAATAAATATTATAAAAATTCAATTGAATTGACTTTTAACTTACAGCTTAAAGATGATTTTGAATACGGACCAATAATATGTTTTCCGGTCTTTGAAGGGATTCAAAGCTCTAGTAATACTCGTATACGAATCCTTGCCTCAAATCAACTAAAAAATGTTCCTTTATTTATTGCCTACATTCGGAAGTCTACAAGTGAAATCAATTGACTCCTAAAAATAGACCAACCCAGCCCACTTGACTTCGATTCTTTGTTTAATGAATGTGTTTTTCATTCAAAACATCATTTCGTTTGAGACAAAACTATTTCTTCAGTTAATCACATTACCTTTCTTCTTAACATAAACAAAAGTTTCCAACATCGCCATTAGATATATCAACACCTTCTGAACCTAATCATCTGTCAATTTATATAATATAGAAAACGAAATCACGACCATTGAAAGTAAACTGAGTGAGAAATGACATGTCGATCTCATTAAATTTGTCATTAGTGCCACAAATGAAACATGTTACAATCCAGATTCATCTGGCCATTGTACTTTAAGAGTAGTGATTAAAATTTAAGTCCGTTGTCTAATGACAGAATCATATCTTCGTTTGAAGCTTAAAAGTTTCTTGAATAAGCAGCTTACGAGCAGATTTTGAAATTTATATCAATGGACCAAACCAGTCATTGGATGGCAATTAATATTTAAAACTTGATCCCTTTGAAGGTGTTATTTTTTTTTTATTTTTTTTTAAGAGGTTCTTAATGTGAAAATTAGCTTGAATATTTTTTCTATAGCCTTAATAGTTCTTCTGTCATTAGCGGGGTTTTCTAAAATTAAGTCTCTTATTGTCTTTTATTTTTTTGGTTCTCAGCTCATTGATTTGAGACTTTGTATTTACCGCTCTCTGCGATAGACATGAGAGAAACGTAATTAACAAACGCACTTCCTGCCTCCATAATGATGGTGGTTAGTTGCGTTGTTTCTTCTAAATGTCTCCATATTCTCTCAACTACCTACTATCTCTGTTTCTGTTGAATGAAATTGAAGTCTAATGAGCACATTTTCGACGACGAAAATATCTTCAAATGGAAATGTATCTAAGCACTTACGGTTCGGGTTCGGGTATCTAAGTGGATACCGAAACGTCATTTCAATGCCATGGGAGCATGATAATGTAAATAACACAGACAATTATGTTTGTTCGTGTCCACTTATTTGTCCCTCTGCCCTTCAACTGCCACCGATGGATGCCTTTAAGTTTCTTATTACAGAAACGAAACTACTTGTCATCAAATTTTGGTGCGGAAAACGTGGAAATAATACAGAACAGGCGATTTCAGGTGGAATCTTTGACTTTTATTTGTTTGTTTGTCAGACTTGGATAGGTGCTTATTTTAAATATTAATAATAATCGATTGAATCATTTCTCATACGGGCTGCTATAGTTAGATATGGGAAGGAAAATTAAGTCAGAAAGTAGGTATTGTTTGTTTTTGTTTTTTGAATGACTTTTATACAATTCATTTAAAAGCACCCGCAGAAATTATACATGCTGTGAAATTACATCCAAAATTTCAAACGTAATTTTTGTGCTTTTGAAAGAATCCATGAAAAAACTATATATTTCTCATACTTAATCTACATGGGACTTAAAATTATAGATTTCGTGATAAGACAAAATTCAAGCATAAATTTAAATATCACAAACTGATGTTTATTACAAAGATAATATATGTACCTAGAATAAATATAACAGAATGCACAACTTGCCCACATACTTGCTTTTACATAATTTTGAAATGTATAAGAATTTTAAAAATTCAACTTACAAAAAAAATATATAAAACATGGATGTGGCTAAAGAAAAATATTTATTCTTTACATTGCTTAAACAACTCATTTAATACCACTTTAACTATACAAAAATGTAGGCTCGAAAGGATCGCACTTTATGCTCACTCTTGTATTTAATAACTATATTATAGATTTACACAACACATTGCATTTTAATAGAGAGACAAATTAAAATAAAAATTTCTAAAAAAAAGGGTGTTTTTTTTGTTTTAATTTGAATTTTTAAAAGATGTAATTTTTAAGATTTTGTAATGCAATACTATTAAGGGTGCTCCTTTATAATATTGCATTTAAAATATTTTAAAATTCGGTCAAGCCATCATAAATATATTATTTATATACAGTATTCTCCTGAGGCTTTTGCTCAAATTGTGTTGGGCGAAATCCAAATTTTCAGAATTTTTCATTATTAAACAGCTTGACCGATTTCGTTGGAATTCTGCAAACTAAAATGCTTCTGAGTTGTTCAAACAATTATTATTGCAATTAAAATATTTGAAAAAAATTATTTGAGAGCAGCTAACAATTCTCCTTTGCTTTGCGAAAAATCTGCTATAAAATTCTATTTTTCAAAATTATGCTTTTCAAAATACTGACAAGTAATAATTTGTGGAATAAAATCTGCTCATTTTTCCAAAGAAACAAATATTAACAATATTTATGCAAACTAACAAAATTGAAAGTTTACAACAAAAAATGTCAGTTTTTAACAAATAAAAAAAATAATATGTAATCTGAGCTTTTATGCTGTCTCGATTTTATGGCTCTATCTGCATTAGCTTTGACAGTAAAAGACCTTTTCTTATTGAGATTTCAAACTTCATTATATGACTCTGGGCAACCAAAATTTTTTTAGCGACGATAATATAGGTATATTTCTTCAATTCTTTTTCGTTCCAAGAAATGATTCTGTTTTTGAAATATGCCCTCTGGCAGAATTTTGACCCTAACCCTGTGTTTGTTTTTGTACAAAAAAAAAATATTACATTTTTAATAAATTACGTTGGAATCAACTGTATGAGTTATAACAAATTTGGGTGTACGTAATTTTCTAATTTTCTTTATGATTTTTGAACAGTTTTAGTTTATGTACTGTCATTTTTAGTTTTATATTTTGTCTAGTAAATATTTTAAGTTCTGGGAAGAAAGCATATTTTTTGTAAGATAAAAAGAAATTTATTTGTAAATTTTGTAGTTAAAAATTTATATTTCGACCAATTTGTTTTAAAAAAATGAAACTTTTTTTTTTAAATCCAAGAAAATTTTTTCAAAATGTTAACATATAGTAAAAAGATATTTCTAAAATTTATTAGAAGTAATTTTCTGGACAAGAAATAAGACCAAACACGAAAAATTCAAAAAAGGTGTTCTTACCAAAAAGTGTTCTGTTTCAGCTGCTATTATTTTTATAAAAATCTGTCGAAACATTTTTGAGAAAACATATTTTTCTTAACGCCCTTACAATGTTGTATTAAATTGGTAGCGTTCTTTTTTGACCTAATGCAAAAAAAAATGTTTCAAAATAATCGCTCTATTTAAAGTCTAGTATTCTGCTGATGTGAAACGAAAAATTCCAACAAAAATGACACCGCACGAAATCACAAACCAAACGTTTTGTTCTGCTTTTCGTTCTGCGGTATCTCTGTTCGATGATCAAAATCCATAATTGTAGCAGACTATTTGGAGAGATCTTCCATCTTTTTCCGCACAGAATTTATAAGGAAACTTTACGAATCTGTCAATGTCTAAAGTGACAGCCATAACTTTGTGGCTTTGACAGATGCGAACGAAGAACGAAAGCGAAAATAAAAAAAGGCGATTATTTTATACTAGAAGTTTAGTATGTTGTTCCGAAGTGAAAACATGTCAAACCCACAATGTGATGATTTTGACGTTTATGAGTGAACGAGAGAGAGATATATTGCTTATGCGTTTGTGTTTGTTTCTGCAAACGGTTACACTTTCAAGGAGTAATTTTTCGTTGTGGTTTTCGTAAGCATTTCGTTGTCATGTTGGAAACCAACGAAAAATTTCGTTTCGCATCAGCAGCGTATACTAGGATTAAGCTATAAACAAATAGACAGACGTAATTGAGAGATTTGTCTTCCCTATATCATTGTAATGTCAAGTTTGGTCAAAATCTTGATTTCGTTTTTTAAGTAGATAAGTATTCAACTGGAATCAAAGATTTATTTTCATTACAAAAGAATGGCCATTATGTATAATTTATGTTTCCAACATTAGTTTGGTAGGTAGAGGTACTTATTTGGTACTCTTGCAGAGTACCAAAGATTGTACAATATCGTACGAATTTTTAAAGAAATAATCACTCGCACCTCTACTAGAAATTTTCCAATTTCGAAAATCATGCAAAAACAATTAAATCTTTAAACTTTCAAGTCAACTATGAAAAATACTTTAAAAAGTTCATCTTAAAGAGATCACAAAAGCATTCAAAAGCAAAATCAGCCTTTTTAACTTTCAACTTTTAGGCTTGAAATCTATGGGGAAATCTGTTGCCAAATAAATTATTATTGTAGGTTCATAGATGATACACTGGGAAGTGATTATTTGGTTAACAAATAGGTATACTTAGGTATGTAACGTTGAGCTATACATACAATCAGATTATGACCCACTATGCTAGAGTGATATTTATTGCTCCCAAGGGTGTGCCCAGTATCTGCGATATGTTGGAAACCCAATCTCAGCTGAATAAATCATTTCTGAAAGTGTGAGAGAAAAATCCCTTTTCACATTCATTTGGTTATAAAGCTTCCGGTTTTCTGCATTTCAAATTTCCTCTGTAAAAGTAGTAAAAGAGTTACCCTCATTCTAGGTTTTTTTTGTTCTCAAATTTGTGTGATGATAATTTATGTTTTCTATGCCCGCAACTACTACCGGTAGCTGAGCATACATGAAGACCATTGCATAAGGGTACATTATTTCAATTCCATAATACACCGTGCGTCAACGTACAACAACTACATGGACGTGTCCAGCATCATATATCTCATCTCATCATCTGCATCACTGACCACCAACCAAGCCCTCGATTTAAGGGAAATCATTAAAATAAAATGAGCATCTCTGACGCTGACCCCATGATGATGGCCATCATAAGTGGACGTATAGTATTAAGCGTATATGATTGTATCTCTTCCTGCAGTGGTTATCTTTCATTCAGGGTGTTTCGAAATAATCGTCATATACGTCTTTAAGAGTAAAGTAATTTTGGATGCCCGGAAACCTACATTTCATTTATACTGAATACAAAGAAACACCCTGTGTTATGTAATGGTTCAACATCAACTGAAAAGCAGTTACTTCCAGAGAATTGTTTTAAGTTTCATTGTGTTTTACGGCACGTGTGGTTAAAATTATTTTTACGGTCGGACAAGGGAAATAAAGATTTAATTTTTCTTCTGTTCAAAAGATTAACACACAAAAGGAGTGTTTATTGCTCTAGAGCTCGTAAAAAATCACCCAAATCTACAAAACTTTTAGCTATATCTTCTCCGCGTCTATCTTTATCAACACTCCACAGTCCACATCCACATAGTATCAAATAAGTCAGCATTACGTAATCATAAACATACAAAAACACAAACAAAAATCACTCTAAATCCAAAAACAGACATTTTGTCTCAATTTTAAAATTCAATTAAGTTGATCTGACAATCATCGATAGCACCCTGGGGTGTTGATATGAAGCACGACCTTTTTTTTTTTTTATTTTGAATATGGCCTGCATCTCATTTGACTGCATGTGGGAGTGTATAGTATAGCTTAGGCTGTATAGCCGAGGCAACTAAATTTCAATGGGATTCCTCTACAATATTCAGAAAAGACTTTGTTCGAACATCAATTTGTTCACTTCCCCTTTGCCTTCGGAAAAAAATTTATTGGCTTTTGGATTTTAAGGGAAAACACTAAATCATCACTTAGGGAGAAAGAATGAATCTTTTTCAGTTACAAAGGCAAAGAAGAATTTTTTTTTAGAGAATATACGAACATATAAAGAAAAAAAAAAAAAAAAGAATGGCATGTTCCAAGTTCGGTTTGCCTCATTTTCTTGCCTCTAATGAATGTTCACAGCTGCTTTTTGGATTTAAAGATGAGAAGACAATTCTGCCTTGATATAGAAATGTCATTTTCTAAGAAGAATGACATGATTTATTGCAGACGATATAAAAAAAGTAATTTGTTTATCTAACTTTTATCATCATTAGGATTGTATTCACTCAAGCTTCAAAAATAAAAAAAAATTACATTCTCTGCACCTGACTTTCTTATCAATACTTTTAAAGAGAAAATGTCTTAAATGTTTGTCAGTCTTGATAAACCAATGATATTTATGATATTTTTTTTTACTAATGTCGTTTTCGATTGGATTTTCAGAGTGTTTCACTCCTTTTTGATTCCAATGGAATATGAAAAACTCTCTTCCGTAATATGTGTATCTATGTAGAAGTTAAAAATAAAATGAATTCTTCAATAATTTTAATTCCAGAACATCCCAAGAACAAGCATTTACTATTTTGACAATTAATCCAACATATACTTTTAAAAGTATGTGTGTTTTCAGAGTGCACTCCTAGCACTCCTTAATAAAATCCGGAGTAAAAAAACACTCCTAAATCATCACTCCGAACAGCAAATGGAAGGTTTTTGGAGTGTTGGGAGTGTGGATGGAGTGAAAAAAGAGTGCTAGGAGTGACCAACGGAAAACGACATAAATCAAAAGTAAAATTAGATTTTTTAAATATTCTAATAACGTAAGGACAGTTTGGTTATGATGTTTTGAATTTGTTAAGTTTCACGGTTTAAAACTGCAACGTAGTGCCCTCCTCTGTTATAACCAACAAAACATCTGAATCTCTTGCGTCTGAAAGCGGTCTAGTAGACAGAACTGCGGGGTCTCTTCTGACAACCGTGAATTTTTGTGGTCTTGCCTGTCATCACTTCTCTCATCTCTCCGCCCATCACTGCCGGTGGAACAAAAAAAAATTATTTCGTCGATCCGTGCCATTCTTTGGAAGCTATTTCCAATCGAACGACTTTATTCCTGTCCATTTCGAGCACATTCTTTACATGATTCTGCTGACAGCTTTAATTCATTTTGTCAAGCATTTTACTGTTTGCTATCGAAAAGAGGGTCTTTATTTAATCGATGTTAAACTTGCCGATTCAGGTGAACTATTCAGTAATACATACTAGCATTTGTATGCAATTTTATCAATCGATATGGTGCAAACTGTCTTCCTCATGTCCAACGTTTCTAATCTTTCTCTTGTCCTGGAAGACTACTTTTGGAGCATTGCGTGGTAACGAAGTCATAAATTTCGTCGGAAAGTGTTGGCAAATTAGCTGAATTTTCTATAGATTCTGCACTCAAATCTTAAGTCTCCTATATAACCTGACCAACCGGTGGGTGTTGCAGACGTCCTTCAACTTAGCTTCCAATAACATGCTTCAACTCATTTTTGTTATTTTCGATTCTAGCATTCTTCGCGTTGGTTATTATAAGCGGCATTAAATTTGACTGGGAAAATATTATTCCACAGACTGACAGCATAAACAAAGAAAATAAATCCATTTGTTCGTACGCACATAACTCGGCTAAATATCATCCGATTTGGTTGGAAACTTTTTTGTTGGATTCGTATTGAATTAAATAAAAACACAACGGAACCAAAAAATGAAAAAATATCGAAAGAAAATTAGAACATTCGACCAACAAAGTCAGAAAATCGTAAAAACATCTTGAAATTTCAAACTTTCTGAATTAATTTTTTTTCGTACGCACATACATAACTCGGCTGAACATCATCCAAATTGGATAGATTTTTTTTGTTAAATTTGTATTGAGCCAAATAAAAACATTACGGAAATAAAAATTTGAAAATTAGGCCGATAAAGTCGGAAATTTGTGATAACAATTGGAGTTTGCTCGACTTTCGAAAGAAAAGGTTGTTCGAAAAAACATTAATAATTTAATCGATTATATTGGAAAAAGGTTCGCCGGGTCAGCTAGCTTAAAATAAAATATGGTAGATTTTTTTTTCTAAATCTCATCAGTTCCTCATTACGTCATTATGAAATTAAATTATTAATAATATCAGTAGCTCTCATGAGGACGACGAAATAGAGAGTTGGGAAACACAGTTTAGATGAAATAAATTCTGGATTATTTTTGCTAATATCTCAAACAAAAATAGTTACCCAGGAAATACCAGAAAAAGGTAAATGTATCAACCGAAAGTAACACGCTGTAACAATGGGTGGTTACTATATGAATCTGTTACTAACCTGTAACAAATGAATCATTTGTTTTTCGGACGTTTAAAATAGGTAATGTAGGCAAATAAAAAAATTTCACAATGCAAAGTAGGTGTTGTTAAGCATTAATTAACATCATAATTATATCTCGGTTACAGCTAAATAATTGATTTGAATGTGATTAACAGCGTTAACAATAACATCCTTAATAATGCAAATGGGATTGTCCATTTATTTTAATCAAATGTACCCAATTAACTTCTCAATTGCGTTTTGTATAGCAATTGTATATAGCGAATTGTGTTGGTGAATATAATAACGAGTATTGCAATAATTTTTTTTAAATATATGTATGTATAGATTATGTAATACATTTTCTATATTAGAGTTTATTTATAGAAAAAGTTAACTTCTTGATTAGGAACTTATTTTCCATTAATGAGTCCCGTCAAATAAGACAAAAAAAAGGGCATATGAAATTGCAGTTTTTGTTGGACAAAATTTTATTTATGGGTGCACCTCGTAAGTATAAAACCTAGTTTTTGTGGTTAGGGAAGTTTGGTTTGGTTTGTATCGAATAACTCATTCCCATTTTATTTTACAACAAAATGTGCACTTAAAATGACATAGGGAATTAAATTGTCTACAAAATAAGATATAAACTACGTCTGTGTATTGCTTCACATTTAAGTTAATAGCGGCTTATTTATTAGGTACTTAAAAGTACTACAAATGTCTTTATAAGCATTATCCCAACAAAATCAAAGGTAAGCGAGCTGTCTAAATTAAAGTTGCACCACACCCAAATATTCGTTAAAAACCAAACCAAACTTTTTGAAGATGGTGGCTCTTCCCTAACCCCAAAAACTCGTTTTTTTACTTAGGAGCAGGAGGTGTACCCAAACAGATCCCATAAAGTTGCATATATGCAACTTGATTTCCTAATTTACGTGAAAAGTTCTTAAGTCCACTTGTAGCCAAATTAAGATTTTGATGCGATTTCTGCATATAATGCGCTAAAATAACTTTTGTGTAATATTACATATATGTAGGTAGTTTTTGCAGAATGTTTTAATTTAGAGACATTTCAGTTTTTATATGGACCCTTTATGCAAAAATTATATGATGTTTTGTTTTTCTTCTTAAATTTGTTAAAGTATGGGCTTAGTAATTTTAGACATTAATCGGACGAGTTAATAACAGGCCATTTGTTGTCATTTTTTGATTTTTGTTCGCAACGGCAATTACCTATTTCTGGCCAAGAGTGTACACGAACGAGTTTGGTTTCAAATGAAAGGAGACCTTGAGCTTGTTATGTGAGTTCAATGCTTTCAAAATCGTCAATGGGAAAGTCGAGATATTTGAGCTTGAAATTGCCTTTTGCAAAAAAAGATTTTAGCTTTTTATCCAAATAATTGTTTATAACGTGAGAGAAAATTGACGTAGAGAAATGATTTTGATATCATATGAAAGGTATTTTCGTTGTCTTTAACGTAGTACTAAAACTATCTTGCTATCTTTTATACATTCTGAGTTGTTCAAATTTAATGTCACGAGAAGAAACTATTTTTACACAGTATTTGAGACACCGATATACAAAAAAATTCAGTGATGACATATACTTTTTTTAGCACTAGCTTATTTGGTCACCTTTAATTACATAAAAAATAAAGTTTTCTGAATCGAATAAATTTTTTATTATAAACAAAAGATTCTAAAAAAGGCACTCAACTATGCTTGAGGTAGTATGAATGTTCAGATTCGCGATATTCCCTCATATTTTAATACGTGATTTGTTGAAAAATAATCATATCTAATACAGAGAAAAATTATTTAAAAATAATACCTTTCATTTGATATCAAAATCATTTTTCTACGTCATTTATTTCTCACGTTATAAACAATTATTTGGAAAAAAAGCTAAAATCTTTATTTTGCAATCGGCAACATTTCGACTTTCCCATGGATGATTTTGGAAATATTTTACTCACATAACAAGCCCAACGTCAGCTTTCATTTGATACTAAACTCATTCGTGTACACCCTTGGCCAAAGCTCCATAGTAAAATGGGGTTTCCTTAATGTATTTATAATGGAATCTAAAATTTTTCAAATTCTAAATCTCGTAGGTACATATATCAGTTTTTGCTTATATTTTTTTTTTTCGTTGGAAATTATAGTTAGCTCTACATTGTATTACTTAAATTATTTTGAATCTTTTTTCAAATAATATATATTCTCTGTTTCCGTTAAAACCTTGTAGGTTAATGCACTTTTTAATTATGCAATGATGCATTTCAACCTTTTAGTTGTTTCCTAAATAAAAATAAAATCTTATAAATAGATCGTTATGTAACTGAACCTACCTGTTTCACAACAAAAGAACCCAAAGATGGATCTATATTCAGAAAATTTGTTTAGAAAATAGAAACCAACAACTAAATGAATTGAAGAAATAAGAACCCTCACACAAATCGAAGTGCAATCAAGCAGAAAAGAACTTGAAAAAAAAGGTAATGGGGATCCTTAAAATTTCCTTTTATTCCATGTTCATTTTGTAGGTACCTATCTATAGACACCCGCAGATAATTCAAGGAAAATAGGTTCTCTGAAAAGACATTACACAAAAGGAGCTAACCCACACATACATATACCTACATAAATATCCCTTAGGAAAAATAACATCGCCACAGTTGAATTTCCTATAATTCATCCGAGACAATAATAGATTTGGCATTCCAATAAATTTCAAAAAGTGCCCTATAAGAATTTCAGCACCTGCTCTCTCACACACACTCGATTTATTCATTTTTTTTTTCCTGTTAAAGATATTTGTTATGGAACCCACACACATGTCATTCTTATCCTTATTTTCCTTCTCTCTAATTTAAAAAAAAAAAATAATTTTTCTTTTGAAAATCTGGACAACATATGTGTTACATAGATTCTAAAAGGACAAAAGACTTTGCAACATTCGTGTGAGTTGTGTTTTTCTAACAAAGCAAGAACATTTTTCTTTTTCGTTTCACATTAGATCAACACCCGAGACAAATCCTGTGCAACGTGGTTGCTTTAGAAAATGGTTCTCCAGGCCATCCCTACCATTTGTAATTGGAATTCTAGCACTGGGTGGCGTCGCCTGTACTCTAGGTGGCATTGTTTTGGGCTCTACTGGACTAATCGAACATTCAACACAATATTTAAGTGCGGCTCTCCTCATGATTGGAATTGGGGTGTCTCTATTGGTGATATCGGGCGCAATCTGGAGACTGAGCATACCGGATGAAGCCGATGAATGTCCCTGCTTCAGGCATTTGGAAACATGTCGCAATTGCAACAGTCCCTATTGCAATAATCGAATTCTCCCTGGGGGTTACCACATGTATCCGGAATTCCAGCATCGTCCTCCGCCACCATCGTATTTGACCAGTTTGAATGAGTGTGCTGTTGGGTAAGGAGTGTATACCTACTACACAAAAGAAACTCATTAAAAACATTTTCTAAAAATAATAAATTCTATTTCCAGATTACTTTTCCATCGGGACATGACCAACACCCTTGCTCAACATCCCCAGTTTCGAATCAATACACCCCCGCCCTTATACAGATCGACAAACTCGTTAAGGTAAGACTAACTGCATTTGTATCCTTATAATAACATATCGAATTAACCTTTATTGTTCTGTGTTTTCTCCCTTTAGTGTCTTTGTGCCAGTCAACAGTCAAATGGGAACAGCAACGTCTGGTAATTCTCAATCGACCACAGAAAACACTGTGGCTCCGGCTATCAATACGGCTTTGAATGTATTTGAAAGTCCGGTGCCAAAGGAGATGACATACCTAGAACTGGACTGAACCTAATGAACTTCCATTGTGTTCAAGGAGAGAGGCTTTCAATTGACTCACCACATTATACCTACCCATAATTATAATTAGAGTATTGTTTGTGTACATGACTGATGTTCAAAAATTGTACATGCTTACATTTTGATATTTATACAAAAAAAAAAAAACTATAGAAACATATTTTTATACTAAGCTTTAAATAATATGTATTTAAATTTTAAGAGGAAAGAAAGGATAATTTTGATTTTGTCTTCAGAGTCAAAAGTTTCTGTAAATATCAGTTAAGCTATTTATATTTAAGTATTTTACTTTTAAATAAAAGTTACGTTTTTTTTTATACATATATACAAATATTGAAACAATTCCTAATAATAATATTAACCAAACATACCTAACTGTACAAAAATCAAATACCTACCTACTCATAATTGTATAGACTTCCAAAATTTAATAAAAAATATTCAGGAATTTTAGGATACGTAAATAAAGTACAATATCGTAATAATATTATTTTATTTTCGTAATTTATGATCTATAATATTTTTGAGTTAATGATTTTGATTCGATAAGAAGAGGGTTTTTTTTTCACGGCCACTGCCTCTTGCGGGGAAGTCCTAAGTACATAAATCGCTCTTTAATGTGCGTGAAGTTAGCACCGCCATTTTTGATTTTTGTAAAAAAGGCTCAATTTGTGCAGGATTGCCGAAGACATAAAAAAAAAATATTCGCATATTTGCAGCTTTTATCAAAGTTTCACCCGTAAAATTTGCGATCTTGAAAAGAAAAACAAATTCTAGTCACAAGTAGCACAAGTAAATTAAAATACAGCACTTTTTTTTTAAATCGAAAATGGCGGCCGGTGCTATAACTTCCAAATTTGCAAAGTAAATGTTTGGTTTTAAAAGCTGCAAATATGCACTTGGCATTAGAAACTGATCACAAAAGTGCATAAGCTTATTTTTTTTTTTTTGAAAATAGAAGTTTTGCAAAAAAAATTTACCCGAAAAATTTCCAAATTTGCGAATTTGAAAACAAAACTCAGGGGAGAGTACGATAACTCAGGCGCCGCAAAATAACAACGGATTTTTATAGAGTGGTTTAATACAATAATTTTTTACTATGGGAGGGGGGTCTATCTGGCCCCGTTTAGGAGGTAGGGGCAATTTTAGAAAAAAAAATTACTTTAAATGAAAACAAAATTATTAAAAAACAACGGCAACACTTGCAATGATATACTGTACCGGGATTAGAAGCCAGAAATCTGCGCTTAAATCCTGTATTTAAATTAAATTATGTAGGGTAATAGTTTTTACGAAATTCGCATATGCAAACTCAAAGTTTTGATAAAAATAAAAAAATGGAAAAAAAGTTTAGACCAATTTTTTTCAAAATTGTGAAATGAATTGCTAAATTGGCTTTCTTTAATCAATGCGTATTATAATTTAAAATCGAACACAAAAAACCGAATGGTTTTATGTCTTCTAGTTTTTGAGAAAATTGAATACATATTACTAAAACAATTTTTCTATGAGATTTTTGTTTTTGGTATTTATGTTGATCTAACTTTAGGCGTTTTTCTTTTTTAGTTCAGAGCAGTTCAGAGCCGAGCCGAACAAAAACGTTGTGTTTCTTTTTGAGTTCAGAGCGCTCAAAGCTTGTGTTTCAGGATTAAAAATAACCGATCAAACGGAGTAAAAAGCTGAGCGCAGCCATCTTCATACAGTTTTCATGCAATTTGACAGATCGAGGTGCTCTGAGCACACTTTGCACAGAGTTTACTCCGCTCGCTCAGATTCTGCTCACTGCTCTGCTCTGAAAAATTGGTCTAAACTTTTTTCTTTAATCTTTTTTTATCAAAATTTTGAGTTTGCATGCGATTTTTTTTTTAGAAACTATTGACTTAAATAATTTAATTTAAATTTAGGACTAAAGAAAAGATTTCTGGAATTCAAAACCGCTATATTACTTTATTGTAAGTGTTGCCGTTGTTTTTTAATAATTCTTTTTTTATTTTAAGTCATTTTTTTTTCTAAAATTGCCCCTAGCTTCTTAACGGGGGCGAGATAGACCCCTCTCTCATAGTATTAAATGCTTGTTTTTGACCCCTCTACAAAAAACCGTTATCAATTTTTGGCACCGGAGTTAACGTACTCGTGGCAAAATTCATAGCACAAGTAGCACAACAAGTGGTTTAAATATATCAAAATTCGTCTGAATACCGGATTTTTTTTTTATTGAACGTACCGGATATACTTACCTACAAAATGCAACCTACTTATCCTAACTTGAACGTGTGACACGTAACGCGCTTCACGGAACGTATTACACGTAAAGCCTGCCTTCTTAATCGCTACCGCCATCAGCATTTATATTTACACATCAAAAAAGTGTACGAAGTTTTGATTTTGATTTTTTGTTTTTGGTACCAAAGCTCGTCTTAAGCAAAACCACAGCCTTCAGCTCATAAAGATAATCAAATTTGCTTCTTACCAGGGTAGCGTTACCAGAGTGGAACGATTTTATTTTATTTTATTTTATTTGACAAATTTCAAGTTCAAGCTCAAATCACACGATTTTATAAATTATTTCTAGTGATTTGACTGTCAAGTGTCTGTTCATTAGATTTTTGTTCGAGAGAAATTCATTCCGGGGGAGATTAACTATCGTAGACGAACATTCGAAGGAATAAAATATTCTGGGGGAAAAAAATTACCTCGAGGTTCACGCACGATAGATAGGGCCCAAATATTTATTTATTTTTTTATTAGTACAAATTTTTTTCTATTGCTAATTTATAATTTTTTTTAATAAAAAGTTCTTATAAGAATTTAATAGTTATTAAGGATGTTTTACACTTCTTTGATTTCTTTTTAAAATTCTAAGTAAATGCGCTTAAAATTACTGTCATCAATTTGAATTGGAATTGGAGTCTTATGATGTCAGTGTTTTTCAAATAATTTGATTAAATTCTAATTCTATGCTTAATCAAAGTTGTAAATTTTAATAAAAAAAAAATAACAGTTGACTATATTCTAAAATGTATCCTTTGATTAAAATCTAATTCTCTTAGAGCGATTTTCTTCATTCGAAGTTGATTTTTATTTTCATCTTGTGATTTTATATTTCTTCACTCAAAGTTGACAGTTTCAACTTCTAATTTTCAACTCTAGAATTTATCAACTTTCGAATTACGCAACTCCTGAAAAAAGGAGAAGCTGTTTAGCAAACTTGAGATTTAGGATCTGAATTTTGATTTTTGTCCGTATTTTGGTTTGACCAAGTTATTTTCGCTTTAAATATCGAGAATAAATAATGTTCTTTTACTTTGAAACTCTCTTTCTGTGCATTTTAGAATCTTCAGGTTTATTTTTTATATGCACTTTGACAGAACTTTAGACGAAAAATCACAAAAATGCACAGAAAACCACCAGAGTTTAAAGCAAGGAATGAATCTATAAGTTCAAAGCTACAATATTTCGGAGAAACTATTGTTGCAAAATTTGGCCATAGTCTGCTTCGGAAAACGAAGATGAAGTAGAGGGAATTGTTTTGGAGACAATAAAAGATATGTAGGTATGTAAAAAAAAAAACATATTTTATATTTGATATTTTACACACAAACTTTTAAACAGCACTGCTTTCCTATAAGATAAACACAAAATAAAACAATTTCAAACTAAATTAACTTTGCCCGATGGTGCGATTTGAAAGTCTTTGCAATTTTCACCCAAGTCTTTCCTATTTCATGCTTAAAAACATCACTTGTTATTTTATTTTTGAATTATTCCATCATATTCCAATGCATTTGAAACCGACCAATCTTCCTCTTTTACCGAGTAAACTGATTTATATTATTTATTTGTTTTTCCGTCAAAATTTTTTTAAGTTTTCAATATTGATTCACAAACTTAAATTGCAAATTCAATAAAAACAATAAATTCAAATCTGCAATTGAAACAGACATACATATATCTCTCACAAAGTCACAAATATCCCAAGGATTTTTTGAAAAACTAAAGTTGGCAAACTTTTAAATTTCAACTCTTGAGTTGAGAATTTGAGTAAGTAAAGTAGTGAAAAAAAGCAATTTTCAACTTGCCTCTTAACTCTCGATTTTGTATCAGAGTTTTCGACAAGTTGTGAAGAAAACCGACATTAATTTGGTTGATATAAAAAATACAATACCTAAACATTTTAATTTTTAAGATATTGAAGATCTCCCATTCGGAAAGTAGCACAACATTCATTGGATGTAAGTATATCTTTCGATACTTCACATATCCCACATAAAACATATACAATACATCATAAAAGTAAACCACAATTTAAATCAATACCCTTTTGGACTACTCATGAGAAATGGAATATGGAAGTATGAATATCAACATGATAGTAAATTTATGAACGAATCTATAAAAATATGTACATAGGTAGATATTGATGTTTAAATTTATATCGAAACATTGGAAATTCCAAAAGAAATTGGCATCGTTCAATGCCCAGGTTTAATGAACACATAAATGTATGTTTGTGTATATAAAGGTTTACCCACCCCAGCAGGAAATTTCGTCTTCAATGAAAAATTAAGCTGAATTCATCATTGAATTCAACTACCACTTCATAGGCGAAACAGTGTGCACTGATTACATCAGTAAAAAGTAATGCATTGTTTCAGCAGTTCTTGATTTTCATCACATTATCTGCTTTGCACTTGGAAACCATTTCCAAACAACCCCTTCTTTTACTTTTTTTCAAAAAATCCAACTGATTTCAATACGGAATTAAAAGTTGCTAAAAAGGAAAAATTAAGCGATGATTCAATTGACGAAAAGTCATGCATAAGTTCATTAGTTCATTCTCTAAATCCACTCGTCTGCTTTGTAAAGGATACTCTGCGAGAGAGAAAGAGTTCTGAAAACTCTCCTTGGCTTACTTTGGCCACAAATATGAAATTAATGCTGAATTAAAGTCGACGTTTTCAAATGAAAAGTAATCAGTTCTAGTTCTCATTCTCTCTCAGTTTTAATTCTTAATCGCGTCGTCTGCTTTATATAACCTTCTTCTCGAGAAAAAGTAACGATAATCTGAAAATTGCCCTTTCTTTTTCGTGGTACGAACAATGTGATGATTTCTGTAGTGCAAAAATATGTACCCTTTCAATTTAACATGCCATGATCACGTGATCGTTTGAATTTTTTTTTCTTCTATTCTGTATTTCTTTTGTGGCGCGTGCCTTATTTGTTGGCTTGTTGAACATTTTGAAAACCTTCTTTTGTTTTATATTTTCATTGCAAGTTAGTTGTTCTTTTTCTATGGAAGCGGGTGTTACATTTATGTGGAAAATATTGCCAAGGTTAGTAGCTCTTTATAGTTACATACATATGTATGAATTATTGTAAACTGAACATTTTTTCTATTCCTAGGTTACTCGAGGAGCCACAATAAATAATTTTGTAATAATTAATAATTTGTTGTTATTATTTTAATTTATATAATGTAAATAATAATGCAATAAAAAGATAATAATTAGGTAGGTACCACACAAATTAAATCAGTTTTTATTTTAATAAGGGAAGTAAATTCTACTTTTGAAAAAGGTGGTGAAAAACCAATTCGTTTGTAATTGGTGATTTCACTACTGAATATTCCTCACATTTTTCCTCGGGCAATAATAAGTCCGTGAATAAGCAACTCCCAGTTACCTAATGATTTCACTATTGAATTTTCATCACAATATTCATTGATGAAAATAAGCAGATGAATCAGCATGTTACATTTATGCAGTGATTTCACTGTTTAATGTTCATCATATTCCAAGCTGGTGAAAAAGCAACTTCCAACGAACCAGTGATTTCGTTGTTGAATTTTCATCGAGAAAGTGGCATGTGCCTACCGCCAATGACATGCCCATGTTAAATTCATCAAAGAAAAGAGCACAAAAGTGGCGGGTGCAGCTTCTTTTCCTCGAGGAAGAAGCAGCTTATTCAGCACTGAATTTTTAGAAATTTCCTACTGGGACTGTGGGTCGACATCGACACTGACATAAAGAGCTTTACTACCATGTATCATGTATGCGCATTATGACATGGAAGTCAATTTGTTTTCAGGACAAAAGTCGATCGATATCATGTTTCAGGGAATAAACCAACTTCTCTACCCATTTGTTCCACTCCTTCTCACCCATCAATTTGTGAACCCAAAAATTATCCTGAATCTTCTGGTAGAAAGCCTGAAATCGTCGAGTATTCGATTTCAGAATTTTCAACCTCATTCACATTTTAACAATGGTTCCTCGAAAGAGCTTCAAGGGAACATATAGTACCTACCAACAATCCCACTAAAATTAAAGGACGACCGGGCATATATAGTATACATACACCTTCTGGTATATGGGGCAATAGAAAACAGAACTCCTCTCAGTCAAGTCAATGTGTGTTGACAGTTAAACTTTTTGTGCCTTTTTGCAGGATGCGATGGTTTGGTTATAATGGTTGCACACTTTGGAACATCGGAGTGAATTTTAAACAATAGGACCGCAGTAACGGTGGTAGGGTGTGGGTAACACGGTCCCAAAAATGCCCCTGAGGAAATGTTCGAACCGATTCAATGGAAAACATCAAACGTGTGTTGAATTTCCAAAATTTTAATTGACAGACGATGCTTTTGTTTCAATAAGGAGACGAATGGATTGCCTTCAATGGCAAGAGCGAATGAAATTGATTTTAGCAGTGGAGTGGATTTAAAAAAGCTATACATAAATACGCGTTTCAATTTTTTGTGGGCATTAATTGAATGGAATTGAAAGGAAGTAGGCGCCTAGTTTTTTTTTAACTTGTTGAAACGGTAACGGGTTTTATAACTGATAAAATTTCCACAGTTTTGGACTGAATCTTTATATTAAAAAATATGAAAAAATTTTGAGAAGTCTGTGCTTTACACTTTTAAAGTCTTGTGATCGGAAACATTTATGTAATGGGGCTTTCCATTGGTAAAATAAATCAATTGATTTTTGATTTGGATCTGTCAAAAAGACAATTTCCCCTCTTTTTACGTTCCATTGGGCAAAATAAATTAATTTATTTTTGATTTAAAATCAAATTTGCAAATCTAAATTTTTCGGCAGATTTACCCCTCCTTGTACTAATACCAACATAAATCCAGCTGTCAGTTTGCAAATGTTTTTCATTGATATTTCGGTTGTGAAAATTATGTTGAAAAATGTGGAAAATAATTGGTAATAAATAAATGGTAGCAGTTTAGAATGAACCGGCAACTTTATCAAGTTCATATTTCTCTTCTAAAAGTAAATCGAGGTATGAATATTTTTTTTTAATATTGACATAGAAGCAATAATGCACAAATACAGTGACAAAAATAAATCAATTTAAAATTGTGTTCCATTCGCCACAAAATAAATCATTTTTTTCATTGAAATCTTAAAGGCTGATTTCCAATGCCGCGTTGGGCGTCGCTTTGATAGATTTTTCTTTCAACGCGAAAGCTCACACATAGCAATTTAAATACGAAGATTTTTTTGGTTAGATATAGTTCACACTAGGTATTCACCATGAAATCTATGTAAGATGAACTGAATTTAATGGAAATTGCGTATTGACAAGGCCCTCACTAGTCAACTGATGAGCCCAAGTGAGATCGCCGGGACGAAACGCCAAAAATTTTCATGGACTAAAGGCCGTTAAAAGCTATTTTGAATCCATAGCAATTTAAGCAAATTGTTTACAATGACGCGTTGGGTATTATGTTACGATTTGGCACCTATTAGCATGTACACAAACCAACGTAACATAAGCTACCTCGACGATAAAGTTGAAAAAATCAACTTTAGCGTGCGTTTTGACAGTTAAACTAATATTCGAATTCCTTTCAACAAAAAAATCGATTTATTTAGAAGAAAAAATCGGGTTTTCTGAACAAATTACTTTTATTGAAAGAAAAAAATCGATTTTGTTTAAAAAATAATGGAATAGTTTGTTGAAAGGAATTCGAAATTACAGTTATGTAGGTTCATTTTGATTTTCAGGTCCTCTGCAAGTCGTCTGTTATGTCGACGCGTTCGTAAAGCTTGTAAACGTATACGTAAGCGTCTCTAACGCGAACGCGCCATTGGAAATCAGCCTTAATTTACCAATGGAAAACCCCATAAGCTTCTTATATTTATTTATTACTAGCGAATCCGTGCTCGCGTTGCTTAGCAAAGTTTCAAGAATAATTGCTAAGAAAGACTTTTTGTATTTTTTTTTTATTTTAAGCAGATTCAGGTTCGACAGACAGTAGGTACAAGAAAACTAGAACCCCTGTTCTGTTTTCTGGTTTTTTTTTAGGAATCCATTGATTGCCCTTATATAGTTTCTTTTAGTGTTTTTGGCAAAAAACGCGATAAAGGGCATGTAGGTCGAGATAAGAAGAAAATTTTATTTTATTTTATAAGGGTCTACTTCTCCCTCTTAAGCCAAAAGGGGCAATTTAAAAAAAAAATAGCTTTGTCCCCTGTTCTTCGGGGGTAGATTTAAAAGTTTTCTGAGCCGGAGCATTGATGACCTTTATGGACATTGGCATCAAGTTAGACAAAGTTCCTACAATACTTGCTCCAAGTTATAGCTATTGAACCAATTTTTAATTTTCAAGATAATCCGAAATGCGAGACTTGAATGCGTCTATTTTATTCGCCTTAAAACACTCAAGGCTGTTTATGCAATAAGACACAAATTAAATGAACCCTAAAAGGCAGTTCCTATATGAATAAATTTAGAATGATAATAATAACCATCAGTTATTTGTTTAACTCTTAAACGAATTAGGTTTTTAGAACTCTATTCAATAACTATTGCCGAAGGACTCTCCTCAATTTAAAATAAATAAACTATGAATGTTTCTATTAGAATTAATTTTATGCAATAAGTCCACCCACACAAAGTTCGGTCAAAGCCCATAACCAAGTCATGTGTTTCACAGACTAACACCTTCATCATGAAACCCTCTGATTTCCGAGATTTGCTTTAAGCAAACCAATTTTCAAGAAAAACAAATTAAAATCCTCCAATCCGTGACACCAAACTTGCTCATCCTCCTTCTTCACGCCAATCCCAAACATCAAATCACAATTTCCTTCCGCACGAATACCCCTTTCATTCAACCCAAGAGTTCCTTCAGCTATGGAAATAAACGGAGGGTGGCGGGCTTGATTATTTAAATAAACTTTTGCTTCTATTGTCCATGCGTCGCTTCGGTCGGTTTGTAAATTTTACTTCTCTGGATCTGGAACGGAACAATATTCTTCATCTTCATACAGATCGTTTTTATCTTTCGCCATCTTAACACCCAGGTCTTTGGCGGGTTTTCCGTTTCTATAGTTCTGTGTGTTAACTTTTTGCTTCTTGCTGACTTTAATACGCTGGCTGTGTTGGAAATGGAATTATATTGTCTCAGAAGTGGAATAAAATATTTTCTTATTCTTGTTCCTTTCCACATTCTTCATTGTCGTCGTTATCAGCGTCCCAAAGGCAGGATAAGACTTAACGGCGTGGAACGGGCATGGTGAATATAATTGAATTTATCAACACGTTTCTTTGTCTTCGCAATGAATTACTCATCTTTTCTCTTATCTAGCTTAGCTGCCCGACCTCTTCCCATTAATTTTCTTTTTCCTCGTTCCTCGATAAAGAGAAGAAGTATAATATTTTTCCTTCCTAGGCGTTTGCTATTTGCTTTCCAGAATAAGAACAAGGATAAAGACTTAAGTTTTGAATTCGAGTCTATTTGTATTTGTGCGCTTGAATTGAATTTTCACAAATTTCAATATTTGCACACGAAGTAGGTGATGGGCAGATTTTCCACAGAATGATAAGATTTAATGGAGTATCATCTTGTCGTGTATAGGTGGATATAAGGCTTTTATTGGAAGACCGAGACTGAGAGGAATGGAAAGAAAAACAATTGAAGGAGAAAATTAAAAGCAATTTAGTGGCAAGTCTTTGGCTGGGTATTTCAAAAATAGAAGAAAGTAGGTAGGTATATAGGAAACGTAGGTATATCTTAACCTACCTAGTCATTCAAATTCTGAGACATATTGTGGAGATCCAATTAGTAGTTTGATGGTTTTGTGATTTTGAATATAAAAATCAGTTAAAGCTATAAACGACGTCTTGAGACTCCGTAATCGAAATCCATTAAAATTCTCCTTGCTTACACTTCTTATATTTTGTTTAGATAAATAACACAAAATTATTTTTTAAATTAATGTTATACGTAAGTTGAAAAAAAAAATCAGCAATCGAGGAAGAATATTATTTGTGAACTTTCTGTGGATGAGAACATTTTATACAAAGCTATGTAGGTACGCTTGTAATTGAAAAAGGATACCCCTGAGCGAAGTTTGGAAATAAATATAACCGGCCAAATAAAATTTGCATAACTTTTAGGTACAATAAGTTTTTAATATTGAAGAAAACTGCCCTTACTTACGTTTTTCCCACAAAGGTTTCAAAATATTTCCTGTTTGTTTTGGTTCTTCTTTTAAATTCCATAATTAATAATATAACAAACTTAAGCTAATTGTCTGATATCCCTTCAAGTCCGCAGTTGAAACAAGCTTCTAGTGGAGATACAAAAATCTGAGCAGCTCGTAAAAAGTATCTTGTTTTTTTTTTTTTTTTTTTTTTTTTTACATAGCTAAGCTAACCGGCAGAAAGCTAAGGAAATATTGAAAACAAAAAGAATGTGAAAAAATATTTCACTTAATATTCCAAAAATGTTTACTTAAGCTAATGCAAATTTTCACTCCGACAAATGTATTTTAAAACAAGGAGAAGAAAGTTATGGTAAGGATAAAAGTAGAAAATTATTTTGGGAGTATAAAATAAAAATAAAATTCATGTCTGCTTTTGGAGCTCAAGAGGTAAGTGAAATTCTTTCATTAAATTGCTAAAATAAATTTAAAAAAAAGATGGCGCTCACAGTCCAATACATAACTGCCATCTGATTTCTTTTTTAAATACAAATTAATTTAAATAAAAATAATTTTTTCCAAAACAAAAAAACACAACATAACTCATATTTTATTAATACAGAATGGATTTTGACAATTCATATTTAATTTCATCCTAAATATCGTCAATTTCTCTCAAAACACTATTGCATGGCCTTTTAATTTATCCAACATGCAAAGCAGTGGTTCAAAGGCAGCAACTTCACACTGTAGAGGCTAAGTTGTTGAATGTCATTATAAACCTTCATATCCCCATTAAAAGAAGTCACATGTTGGTAAGATCTGGTACCCTGGGATTGTTAGCACCTCAATTGTAGGATATTTGAAAAAAATATACCATATCTCAAAGGTTACCAAAAGGTTAACACAAATATAAATTGTATGAGCCCAACTTCTTTTAAATCACAAAAATTCAATTCACTTAATCTCTCTTATTGATCCTTTCGTTGAATTTTTAATATTTTCGATTTTTGCAAAAATATATTTGATGAAAAATCCTTCTCCAATCTTATTTAACTTCCATTTGATCAACTTCAACCTTCATGCTTCCTTGCACTAATTTAAGCATGAAATCCTTTCCATTATAGGTAGGTACTCCATTATTTTACACCAGCAATATTACATGGTCTGCACTAACGATTATTGAGCTAATGCCATTAGCAACTTCCATTTTCATTAAGCAATCTCAGCACGAACAATAATGGTGGTCATACTCATACTACCTACAAACAAAATCTTCAAAAGCTTTGTAAACTACACTCTTAGCAATGTAATACTTTAATTCGATGAAAAAGCATTAAACTATTCGATTACATGAGATCAGATTAGCTCTGAGAACTTATCTCTATTCCTTTAGTGTAGAACAAAATGTTAAAGGTGGCAATTTTAAGGAATTAATATAAACAATATGCTAAAATTGTGCTCCATGATTAATGGCCTGCCTCTCATGATAATTCATTTAGGAACCAGCTTAACTAATTAATATAATAATGGTCCAAAAAACTTTGCTGTTTTTACTTGCGATATATAGATACATAGGTACTATGTGGCAAGTTTTGGACTCGTAAAAAAAATTGAACTCGAGATTTTGATCAAACTTGACATTACGATGATAGGGAAGACGAAAAAAGTGGGTCTCGCAATTCCGTCCGTCTGCCTGTCTGTGTGACCTCGTCTACAGCCTACACCCGTTGGCCGATTTTAATTAAACTTGGTATAAAGTGTTTTTGGGACTACCCCCCGGCACGTTTTTTCGTTTTCTTTTTAGGACCAAAAATAACGATACCTGCGATATATTTTTTTTTTAGCATTTTTGGAAAATCTTATTTTTCTAAAAAAAATCAATAAATTTTATTAGATATGTTTAGTATATGCTACCTTTTTCTGAAAATTAAATTTCAAAAAAATTGTTTTAAAATGGTACCTCTCATATAGAACCATTTTTTATTTTGGTTTTTTTTTTCAAAAAGGAATAAGCTGATTTTGATAATTTTTTACCAAAATTGTCGAAAAACTTTTTTTTTTTGATTTTTAAAAAAAGTTTTAATTTTTTTTTTGAAACCAAATATTTCGCAAACGACTTAGTTGATTTTTATGTACCAAGCGGTTTTTTAACATTACCTTAAATACTATAAATAAAAATTTTTCTTGTAGTTAAAATTAACGGCAGGTAGAGGTACCTCTTCCATATAAATGTTAAAAAACTCTTTACAGAAAATATAAATTTTCATGAAAAAACTTCTACGATTTCGGTTAAAATTATTGTTCTAAATACTAACAATAGTATAATCTTCTCAAAAGTTAAAATCATACTGCATATCAAAATTTTCAAAAAAAAAAAAACAAATTTTGGATTTTTAAAAAATTTTGAAAATTTGATACATATTTCAACGGGAGCGGGTCAGAATTCTGGCTATCAAAATCCTGTATGACCAAAATTCTGTTTTTTCTTTTTTTGAAAATACTGTACGACCAAAATTCTGTTTTTCAGAATTCTGTATTTCAAAATTCTGTATATCCAAAGATCTGTATATTCAAAATGCTGTAAGTGTAAAATTCTGTTTTCCAAAATGCTGGTTATGCCCAAGTTCTATATTTTGAAGAAAAAACTTTTTACAATTATCATTGTTAAGCACGTACAAGAACAAATAAAATTTTTTACATTTACTTGTACAAAAATTCATTCAAGTACGATCTCTTTAAAAACGGGTAAAAGACTTATTTGTAACCAACGTTTTATTAACTATATTTTCGTAGAATATTTCTGTTAAACCTCGATATGTGGAAATTGTAGAATTTAACCATGAAACTTAGAATTCTTTAGCAATTTTGGTACAAGTCTGAAATGTTTTATTTGCAAAATTCATTATAGAATTTGAGTAATTTGAGGAGATTTTACATTGACATCTTAATATGATCAATTTTAAATTAAAGGTCCAAAATAGCTACATATAATTTGGCCCCATTAAAAATAGCCCCAAACAAAAAATGAAAATTTTCCACAAAAATGTATATAAAAGCAACAACAACAAAAAATTGATAATATTTTATGAATTGGGGTCATTTTCCATTGTTTTAGTACTTTTTTTTAAATTTTACATTTTAAATTTTAGTTGGGGTCATTTTTTTATTTTGAAAATGGGGTAATTTTTTCAATTTTGGGAATATTTATTATATTATATGTTTAGGGTAATTTTGCATTATGAAGAAATTTCATGTAGCCGTACATTCTGCTTTTCAAAATTCTGTATTTAAAAAAATTTTTTTAAATACAGAATTTTGAAAAGCAGAATATTGAAATACAGAATTTTACTCATACAGAATTTTGACCGTACAGAATTTTAAAATACAGAATTTTGTGTAACCAGAATTTTGAATTACAGTATTTTGAAAAACAGTATTTTAAAAACAGTATTTTGACCCTACAGTATTTTGACCCCAACCCATTTCAACAACGGGTAGATTATTTTTTTTCGAAATTTAATTTTTAATTCAACATAAATAAATTCTAAAAAATTGTGTACCAATTTTTCTTCTTGAATTTTTTAACAAAATTTCATATATAAAAAATTAATTTAAAAAAAAAAACCGCTCCTACGACTTTGAATTATTTTTTCTCCAAAACTAAGATTTAGTTTATTTTTAGCTCTCAAAACAATTAAAGAAGATATTTTTAATAAATTAATCTTGAATCATGTTGATTTTTATCACTTGTTCAGTTAAGCTCTAAGTACCATGTATGTACAGTGTACTACATATGTACACACGCATATGTGCAGCAGTGTGCTGTATTCATTATTTTTGTATATTAACAAAATACTTCCTTTAAATTAAGGCTTATAATATACTCAATCTTTGAAATTCGAAGAAACTTTTACTACAAGTGCAAGTTCGTGCGATCCAGTAGTGCCTTTTTTTAATACAGTAAAACCCGCTTAAACGAAACTGGCTTAAGTGAAAAACCCGGATACCTGAAACATATTTTCAGTTCAATTTTATATTTTTCATTGAAAAAAAAAACTCTCTTGAGTGAAAAAAAAAAAATTGAATCGCACAGAACGAAAAATTTGTTGAATTACATTTTCATAATTCAATTATAAATAAAAGCCAAATAAAATTGTTTCTAGCATTAATTCTACGCTTAATGGAATTTTTAGATCCGCTTAAGTGAAATTTTTTTGATTCAATATAGCTTTTAACGGCCTTTAGTCCATGAAAATTTTTGGCGTTTCGTCCCGGCGATCTCACTTGGACTCATCAGTTGACTAGTGAGGGCCTTGTCAATACGCAATTTCCATTAAGTTCAGTTCATCTTACATAGATTTCATGGTGAATACCCAGTGTGAACTATATCTAACCAGATTAGAATTCCTAATCATTAAAGCTAAAATAGTGCTAAGTCTTCTACTTGGCTGATTTATTTCAGTAGTATATAGAATTTGTATTATTAAAAAAAAAAAAAAAAAAAAAAAAAAATTTTCACTTATCGGGACTCCGCTTAAGTGAAATTTTGTTCACTTAAGTGGGGTTCGTTTAAGTGAAAATCCCGCTTAAGTGAAAGAAATACTGTGAAATTTTGCAGTTTCTCTTAAGCGGGTTTTACTGTATATTTAATATCGAAGAGAGAAATATAGCAATAGAGAATCCGCAGTGATTCGCAGTAAATTATTCTATTTTCTTTGCACGTTAAATCGATGAAGAGAACAGAGAGCACTATTACTGCGAATCACTACCGATGCAATTTTGCGAATTTCATAATCTGCATCACTAACAGAACAGAGAAGGGGTGCCATATTTTCTTATTGCTCTCAAATAACCAAGCCCAGTCAGTATACATGGGATTAAAGTTTTTTAAAGGTTGTTTTTAGACAGACATTTTTTTTTAATGATGATGTTTTCATACAGAAGATACAATTCAACTACGAAGTATATGGAAAATGGAAGCAGTAGGTTGATCATTAGCGGAAACATATAAAAGTATTTTGTCAACAAAACTAGCATGTGGTGTATTTTTGGTAAAATCTACTTTTTTCTTTAAAAAATAGTGGTAAGTGAACCGACAACGACCTATTTTATTTTTATTTATAAAATGGTTTGTTTATTTTAAGCATTTATTTTTTCGATCTTAAGTACTTCAACACGAAAATGTGTTTGGTTCATAGACTGCAAATGCATTTTTGAAACATGGGCAAGACATGGTGCAAGGAATATGTTCGCGACTTGCATATTCAATTTTAACGAAGGCACGACAAGCTCTATTAGCTTCGTAAACGGGTTTTCAAAAAATATCCAGTTATCAAATCGACATCAATTTGTATGTATGTGCATTATGCAAATATTCATCTATTCTTTGGATTGATTTTTTTCCTTGTATGTCTCTGGATGGCGCAGTCACTCACTAAACCACTCCATCATTGCAGTGAATTGTGTTTTGCCAGGCACGGAACACTGAATGCAGAATGAACTTATCTTTTCTAGCAGCATTGTACGTAAGTAGTGCAGCATATCCTGCTGTTCGTTCCTTGTACTAACTATTTTACATGTTCCCACGTCCGTATACTCAACTCATACATAGGATTTTTTGCTTACTTAAATGAGATTCTACCCAGAACCGTTTACGACAGGTCCAAAGGATAAGTTCCAGCAGCTTTTCGAATCCAAACGCCCGGAGCAGAACTCTAAGCAGTGTCTGGTGTTCCATTTTTTTTTTTTAGCTCTGGTTTTTCCGAAGCACCACAGTTAGAGGTATTCCCTCACGTACCATCCTGGAAACAACAATTGTAATGATAACTGACACAGTTGGTGAGGGAAATGATTTAAAAGGAATGTGCACGTGATGTTGAAGCATCTTGCGAATATTGATCAATTCCGGATGTGAAAAAATTGTTTTAGCTGGCTGCTCGGGCTGTTTTACATTGTGGTTGGATGAGATGCGATTCAAATGATGTTGGAGAGGAGGGAGGGAAAAAGCTATGGTGCAAATGATATCGTTTCGTTTGAATTTCAATGATTTGTTAAGTGAATTCAAAATTGTGAGCTTTAGTATAGAAAGGAGCTGGGAATGTCAAAGCTATTCGTTGAAACAGATGTACCGATAAAATCACATAAGAGGAGCGATTTTCATGGATTTAAGAATGTCCGCAGGTCCAGGTGTCCGGTGATAAAAAGGAATTCTTTTTAAACTTAAAAGTAGATGGCATCAGTTATTCTGTGTTAAATTAAAAACAAAAAAATTTAATGAATTGGTTACTTACTTAATAATATCTATAGTTGCTTTCAGGAAGAAGCTTAAGTTTCAATAAAACGCGAATTACTATGGTTAGAGATAATAAATTAAAGGGGGTTTCTAGAAGCATAGAAACTTGTATACAGAAAAAAATTTATCAAAGGCCCTTGATAGTAAAAATATCAGAATGTTAGATATGTGATGTGCTTCTAGATTTCCAGCCGAGGTTACGCTCACCGGTCTTGGTGGATCAGCACGGTTACGGGCCATATAGTGGCACTAGATCATTCAGGTACTACGCCGCTGGTGGCTTACGGAACCGCAGACCTACGCGCGCTGGTAGATCGACAGGGTTTGGGCCCCTAGTAGCAAGAGATCTGTGCCACGCTCCTGATGGCTTAGTGGCAGGTTTGCGCACTGGTAGGTCAATAGGGTTAAGGCCCCTAGTGACCAAGATCGTACAGGTACTACGCCCCTGGTGGCTTAAGAAACGGCAGGCGTTAAGCACTGATAGATCAATAGGGTTAACGCCCCTAGCGGCACAAGATCGGACAGGTACTACACCTCTGGTGGATTACGGAACGGCAGGATTTCGCACTGGTAAATCGGTAAGTTAATGCCTCTAGTGGCTTTCGAATCAAGCTGTAGTTTGATAGATCGACAGGTACCGAAACCCCTGGTGGCAATTGTTAATCAATTTAAGGCTTAATGGATCACATGGTCTTTAGTCCCTGGTGGCAATCAATGATCGAATCAAAGTTACTTGTCAGCAACGAAAGCGAAAGCGAAACTGATTCTGTTTCTGGAGCGTGACCGAAAGGGGACTTTCTACTTTTTTTTTACAATTATTTATAAGTTTTATTATGCTCAAAGTGTTTACAATGATTATTATTGCGAGCTCAGAAGGTGCTCTGCTTCGTTAAGTGTTGGTTATTTTTTACATTTTAAATAAAAAGTGTCTTAATCTAACATTGTTTGTTTTATAATAATTGAATTTTTCTCGCCAGCATGAGCGTTGCTGACGGTCGTTGGCTGGTATGGTGGTGATGGGGTTGTTGATTCTGTTCTTTTGTTGGTTTGGATTTCGGTGGATCATCAGGTGGCTTCGGTCTCTGTGCTGCGTTTCTGCAGCATCATAGATGTTCTCGGCTTTGCCTGTGATGGTTGTCGTTAGTTGGAATGTTGTGATGATGGGGCTGGTGATGGAGCTTCGTTGGTCATCTGCCTTCCTGCAGCATCGAAAAAGGTCCCGAAGCTGTCTTCTGTAGATATTCTGAATGCTGGGTCCATTATGGATAGCACCTGGAGATATCGGTCGTCTGTGGCTGGGTTACCTGAAATTATATTAATAAGAGGGCTGGGATTGGATGAGATTTTCCTCAGCATCTTGGTGCTGAGATTGTAGATGTATTTGTCAATCGGGACGATTCCAGATGCTTCGTATAGTTTTTCATTGCTATAATAGCGAAGGCTGTTTGGTTTTCGGTAAAGACCAGTGCAATGGCGAAGAGCTTTTCTTATTGTGTACCATATAGGGAAGCAGTAGGTTAAAATGGGACGAATGAGTTGCTTGTATAGCAGCAGTTTCGTCCTGGTTTGAAGTCCGCCTCTTACTTTTATAAGGGGTCGGAGGAGAGATATGGCATAATTTGCCTTACTAAGTTTGAATTTAACGTGTTGAATGAATTTGAATCTTTCGAAGAAGTGAACTCCGAGGTACTTAACACTTTTCTTGGGCGTAATAATTGTGTTGTCAGGGAGAGTCAATGATAGGTTTTTGCATTTTGTGGCTAAACCATTATGTGAAGGATTTCTAAAGCATATCAGCTCTGTTTTAGCAGGATTAATTTTTATTCCCCATTTGAGGTAATATTCCCAGAGTCTAATGTGACCCTTTACTCTACGGAGAGCTATCTCTGGGCTGATAGATGCGCTATATGTGATGGAGTCATCAGCAAATAACAGGGTTTTTATCAGTGGCAGGTTTGTTGGTTGGTCGAATGTATAAAAGTTGAAGAGGTCGGGCCCAAGGCGAAATCCTTGGGCAACTCCAGCGGAAATATGTCTGAGTGCTGAATGGGTGTTCCACACGCGGACGTAAAATTTATGGTAAGAGAGGAAGCTGTGGATGATAAGAATATAGATGTCTAGGCAAGTGAAGAGACTTCAATTTAAAAACCAGACCATCTATCCAAACAGAGTCAAATGCCTTTTGAATATCGAGCAGACATGCTACAGTAGTCTCTTTTTTGTTTAGTGCCAGAGTTGTATCAGCGTGAAGCTTCAACAACGGGTCGAAGGTGGAGTGGGATGCTTTGAACCCGAATTGGTTATGCTGCACTATTCCCATTGAAGAGCATAGTGAGCGAAGTTAGGGGGACTTTCTACTAGCCGAGTAGGTCCCCATATGTTATTCTTTGATGCAAGTGAGTGTGAACTCCATAAAGATGAGTGACAATGACAACTTGTTTGACGTCAGATGTTTTTGGCTTGCAACGCAATCCTCGCTTGGTGTTCTGGTGATGGGCGTAGTGTATATAGTGCGGTCGAAGAGTGTAGCATGGAACGCTTCGTTACAGATATAGCAAATAAAAGAAAATAAAGCTAAAAAACTGACAGTAGGAGAAAAACGGAAGAAAATTCATCGGGAAAACTTCTGTCATCACTAATTTAATTTTTAGAATGACCACATTGAATCTGAACTTTTTATCCAACTTACCTGCTTATTCACGAGCGTATGGGAACCATACATTTTTATTCTACAGAATTGTCATCGTCCGTTATGTCGAAAACTATGTTTGAAATGCCATTCTTAGTGCTCACATTCTATCAGAATATACGTTTGATTTTATATCAAAATATTTCAAAGTGTTCACTTATCAGAGGATTGAGTGAATAAGCCATTAAATTTAAAAGTTTCAGTTTTATGAAAACTCCCTTAATCCGAACATTTTTAATTTCTTGCTTGTAAAAATTCTCAGGGAGTTTTTAATGACAATTAACGCTGACTATATCAAATCATTTTAAGCTAACTAATGTAATCCTTTAATATAATCTTTTTTATTTCTTAATGATAAAACAAAAAAGGTATACATTTTGTGACATTACAAAAAACTCCGATCATTATAAAGAAAATATAGCATATCATCATGATGCGTTCCTTCTACTTTATGCTCGTCCAAACTCATTACTGTTCCAGCCGTCCATCATGATAGAAATTATTCAACTTGACACTCAACTAACACTGAACCAACACAAAAACTTTAGTGACATCATCTGAATGTGTGTCCTAGATACATATATCCTCTTAGGTTTTCAGATGATAGGTCCAACCATAAGGACGATTCATCATTGCCCAAGAGATGAGAAATTTATGTATACCTATGATAACTGACCAGACCATGTTGCTTCACTATCACAAGGATTGCAAGGACTTCCATACTTCCAACATTTGCCCAGGACTAGACTATATATGTACAATTTTAATTAAATAAATTAATTCGAGATGAGCAAAGCAAGTCTAGGAGGGTGGAATAGATGAAACGAACTAGTTTTAACAGGTACTTGGTTATATCCCCATGGACATCAACATGTTCAATTTGATGAATCTCTGCAGTCTCTATGATAAAGGGGATCTTTATGAGCTTAAGCAGAAAGGAGCCGGACAGTTTAATGTGTTCTTTGTGATGCAGGTGTAGTTCTCATTTATGTTCGTTTATTGCAACCACAATTTTAGTTTAAAGGGATTTTACGATGAAAAGAGTACGTACATTAAACCTAAAGTTCGTTCATTCTGTGAGATAGATTTAGTTTTAAACTTGATGGTAATTTTAATGTGGCAAATAAATATTTTTTTTTTGTGATTCTATTGTAAATTGCTTCGTTAAATTTATTAACGTAGTTTAACATTAACTTTAACACGGTATATGATTTTGTTGGAAAATTGCCAATTTGTATTTCAAATGTAAATATGGTACATTTAAAATAAAAGGGCTTTTGATACATGGAACGTTATATGTCTCAATGAAAAGAATGTGGTTTTATCTTTTGAAGCTTAGCCAATAAAGGTTTTAGTATGTTTCACATTGTCTGAGTAAATTTCTAATCCATATTACCTAGACATATGTATAAGTAAATATTGGGAAAGGGTTATAAGTCCACTGCCGTTTTTGAATTTATAAAAATAGGTGAAACCTTAAATAAGACGTTGGTTTCAAAGTATTTTTTTTTTGTATTATTATTATACAAACAAAAATAGTAATTAATTAAGACCCCTTTTTTAAAATAAATGTAACCAGATGGGTGGAGAAATATCTTAACCTTCAGTTAATCGCATTATACGCTCAATTATCTGATAAAAAACTCTACATTAATCTTACACAATACTATTTTCCGAACTGGAGGCACCATTTTTGTATCTCTTTTAGCAATTTGTAGGGAATTATGTATTTTAAGGCTGTGGTTAACAGTCTGTGGTTAACAGAATTAAGATTATAAGGAGTGAAAGCCTTGTTACTATAACTTTTTAAGGTATAAGGGTGCGGTCGGGTCAAACTTCTGTATAAACAAATCAGCGCTGTCCTTAGACTTTTCAGGGCCCGGAAACAATATTTTTTGAAGTGGATCCGAACTTTCCACTAAAACTTAAAACTGATGAGATATCAATATTAAATTGAAAACAAAAATACTACTTAGGGCCATTTGCTAAAAATGACACTTAAATATATATTTAAGTTAAACATAAGAGCTTATGTAACAGTTTAAGCTGAGGAAAAAGTAGAACATAAGCGATTAAGTTGAGCATACATAAATATTTAGGTTTCGTTTCAGAAAATGGGCCTTATTAACGTAAAATTTTCAACAAAATTAGTTTTAATACAATTTTTAATTTTTTTTTTCTTCAAAAATTTAAACAACTTAATTTAAAAACAAAATAAAATCAGCAACTTCTGGCTATCTAAAAAAAGTATAGTATGCCGTTGCAGCCATTACCGTTGTTTTTTAATAATTATTTGTCTGTATTAAGTCAATGCGGTTAAAAATACTCCTCCTGTTATTTTTAATTTTCTAAAAAACTAAAATATGGTTTAGCATAAAGTTTTCGATTTTTGAATAAAAGCTAACAAAATCAATAAATTTTGAAATCAAAATTAGTGCTTAATTACGTAAAATTTTGAAAAAAAAAAATAGTTTTTCATTTATTTTTCAAAATTTTAAGTTTGGAAATTAATATTTCAAAAACTATTTTCCAAAACAGCTTTATTTAAAAACAAAATAAAAGAAGAGATTTTTGGCTTTAAAAAAAAAGATAAATAATGGAATTTTGAGTATAACAGTTGTTTTTTAATAATTTTGTTTTCGGTTTGAAGTCAATTTTTTAGAAAATTGCCTCTCCCGGATAAACGGGGGAAATAGACCATCTCCCGTACGATTTTTTTTTTTTCATGTCAATATATGGGCATATTTCGGCCATTAAAGCCTACCTTGGAAATACGAAATTTTTCATCGCCATTACGAGTTTGTGAAATGGAAAATTAATTCATGGTGCAACATAACCTTCAATGTTTTGAGTTAGCCAAAATCGATTTTTCAATATTAAGGGTAATATTTTTAATATTTTTCAATATTAAGGGTATGTGCCCCTTTGAAAAAAAGTTTGGAGTTCTGCGCTTAACTGTATAGCGTTCACAATTATGCGAATATTTTAATGAAACAAACGGTCATCGATTGGAAATTAATTGAGTAAAATATTTATGTGGCTTTGAAAAAAAAAAATAATTTATACCTTAAAATCACCAGACAGATTGAAAAATCATAAAATTTGGTACGATGCTTACAAAAATGAATGGGAAATTGGGTAAAAATTACTTTTTTATTTTTTTATATTTTTATTTCTAGAGACATTTGATCTCAAAACTAAGTAATACCTTTTTTTTTTCTTTTTTTTTGTTTATTTATTAACACAAAAAATGTACAAAACTGTGAAAAATAAAGGAAATTTGCTAAATTTTATCAATGCGTAATTTGATAAAACTTCTGAATTATAATAGATAAGGAAGTCAAATTAACGTTTTACAGAGCTTATATGTACATGCAGTTACTTTTATTTTAATATTTTTTTTTTACAGTCATTTTCCCTCAATAATTTTACGCGATTGACTGGGAAATTGAATATTATATTTTTTTAATTTTTTAAATGTTTTTTAAATCAAAGGATCATAATAAATGTCCTGAACTGAACTATACATACTACAATAGGTATCTTAAAAATCTAATCCATGTGATAATTTTTTAAGTAAGAATTGAATTTCGGACACTATATCGGAAAAGCATAATTATGTTTTCGGCAACCGAAAATTTGTTAAACTTTACTTTAACTTCCTTTGAAAATGAAATATATTCTTGAAAATATTTTTTTAGTATTCATCCTGTGTCGACTATTTAAATTTATTAAATAAGAGAGTATATATGTGCTTCGGTTTTAATGGTTTTGTGCAACTTTATTTTCGTTTTTTTTTTTTTCAGATTTTCAGGGCCCTAAAAATTGTATGCCCCGAAAACTCTCTTCTTCGTCGAAACTCCGCTGATGTAAATATTTACAGTACAAAACTAAAATGTTCATTACAACAAGAACAATATAAATGAACAATGATTTTGTAATTATGGCAATAATCTTTTAATGAGAGATAATAGATAGTTTTTCTTCCAAATTTTGTTTTGATCCTTTTGCTGGTGCTCTAATTGAACCACAAATAGAGACAATTTATTTGTCATTCAGCAACTAAACAAAATTCCGCCAAACCCAGTGCAGCACCATAGTTTCGGCAGAGAGTGTGAGGGCAGTAATTTTGGGAAATATTTTGAAAATTTATCCTGCAAGGATATGGCAAATAGCTGCAGTCTAAACACCAACATGGATTGGATACAGAGGGATATCCTTTTTATGACTATAAACAGTGTTGTTTACCTCTTTCGGGATTAGTGCAGTGGAAAATCAAATTCGAATTGAACTCATCTATGAGAATGAAGTCACGGGTTTGTTATGCTTGTGATATCTGAACACGCGGGAGCACAAGCAGAAAATCGAAAATTGGGTTTGAAAGAGTGCTGTTGCTATTGCTGGTTGCGTGTCATGGATTTGAGGTGGATTAAGCGGTAAATTGGCTCGTCGCATAGCGTCGGTGAGCTGCAGAGGCAGAGCACAGCATTTACATATACATATGTGCAGAAAATTCTCCCGATGAGACTTAGCCATGGCAACGTGTGTACTTATAGTCACTAGGATCTATTAGTGCTGCATTTGCATTGGGTTCCAATTTTTTGCTAGGATGCCTTATTGGGATGAAATCATCCGCGTGTTACTGGCACGCGCTCGCGCATTCCCTTCTGACAGTTTCGGCGATGTGCATTTTGAACACATTTGCGTGAGGATGACACGTTGCTATTTGAATTAAAGTGGACACAGCGCAGTGTATTCCAATTCATTTCCCTTGACGAGAATTTTAATGGCTTTACTCTTGAACCAATCCTCTATGTATGACATCAGCTAAACTCGTACTTTCGGTTACGGCAGAGTTTAAAAAAAGAGAAGATACAAAATAATTTAAAAATCAATCTATGAACAAATTCAGTCATAACAAGCTTTTCAATTTATCTCTTACCGTATTTGCATAAGACCTGCTACATCCACAGCCCCTGGACCTGAACTCCAACTCTATATACAATCTAATCACAAAGATTGCGACATGAAAACTCCATTTTCTTTCCTTCTTTGCATTTTGTCCCCAGAGCAACAAATGAAAGTGTCAAATACGAACCTGTAAAAGCCAAAAGCACAAGAGAACATTTATTATGCCAGAGGGCACGAAAAAGGATATCATTTGAGATGGGAGGTTGGGAGTCTGTTAGTCGATTCTTTTGTATGGAGAATATATAAGAATAAGAAAATCATACCCGGTCACAATTCAATAGAGATTCTTAAAAAGGGAAAAGTTTACCGCTCTTCCATAAGTTCTGCCAGAACAAGCCAAAAAGTTAAAGCTGAACGGGAAATCTTGAAAATATATTTTTGTAAACTGCGTCCTTCACAAAACCCCTTAAAACCCACCCACAAAGAAACGCCTTTCAGCCACGACAGTAAATAATAAAAGTGGAAAGTTTTATTCGACTAAAAACGAACACAAGAACATGGAGACTTGAAAAGAATCACTCAAGTGAAGGCGAGGATTAATCCTTTAGCGCCGTTAACTCCCGGAGAGATGCTCGCTTTGGGTTTTCCTTCGCCAGATTCTCTTTATTTTAGATTTTTCATTCCCCCCCCCCCCCCCTTCCGTTTTTTGTTTCAAACATTACCTACTTTGTGTGTTTTTTTTTTTTTTGTTAAGGAAACATTTTTTATCCTGGAGTTTCATGAGATGAGTTAATTTTTACTTTTTCTCCAGAAGTGCTTTAGGATGTCCTTGCTTGGGATGTAACGCCATGAGAAAAAGGTTTTCTAAGACTTCCAGTGAAATGAGATTTTTTTCTTTGTTTTTCTTATAATATTGTTTTATTACCAGAGCATTAAGGACGATGATGTTGTTTTTGATGGTACTCGTATAATATAATAAATATATATAAAAAAAAGAGGAAGTGTGTTTAACTGTGTTAATATACTTCAAGGTTCTTGTAATTGTAATGAGATGTAAAAAACAATCAACTGGCTGTGATATTTCAAGTGTAAAAATGGTTTCTTTGTGCAAAGAAAAATTGGTTCTCATGTCAAACAAATTATACTTTGACGCAGTTAGAGACCAACTTGATTTAACAATGCTTTGGTTTCACTTTTTATAAATATTGTAACGAAGCATTATAATCACGCCGTGGCGTGATGGTTAGTGCGATGGACTGTCATGCCGGAGGTCTAAGGTTCGATTCCCAGCCTCGCCACCTATTTATTTAAAAGAAAAAACGGCTACTGCCTCTTGCGAGGAATTGACAAATCCTCCAAGAGTATCTCCTGTCACAGAAAAGTGCCGCTCGTTAGCCGTTCGGATTCGGCAATAAACTGTAGGTCCCCTCCATTCCTGCAAACACGCACACAGGAATGGTTGAGAGTTGTAAGTCACTAGGCCCTAGTTCTTCATGAGCTGTTGTGCCATCAAATTTATTTATTTATTAACGAAGCGTTACACTTTCAAACCCCAAACCCAATACCCAAAGGCAATATACATATTCACCGCCGGTCGAGCTGCTATCAGCACCCAACAGTGTCATCCGATATGCATAAAAGCTATCCACCAGCACCCTTTAATCGAACCCATAATCGCTAAACTCTCACCACAGACCGATACCGCCTTGCGACAGAGAACCAAATAAACAAACTCGACGTCATCACTGGAAAAAATTATTTTCACTTCTTCATTTTTACAATTCACAGTGTGTCGTTACCGCAAATATAACAAGTGGACGTATGAAATGTCAACAATATGAAGCTTATTGACTTGAATTTTTTCTTGTTTGTGAATTAGATAGAAGAGCAGAGTTTCCGGCTGATTTCAGTTTGTAGCAACAAGCAACTGCGATAGTTGCAGGTGCATTCGTGCATACGTAAAGCTAACCTTTTTGGTCCTAAAAATATTCCCTGGTTACTCCCTTCTCACTTTAGTGGTGTAGTGGGCTGAAATTAGATTCCTACCGATATTCACCTCTTGCTTTCGAGCGATCGACGCCAATGGGCCACTTGTTATTCCTCTGGGTTAGCCGGAGGCTGGAATTAAACTAATACCGCTATTCCCCTCTTGATTTCGAGTGAGCAGCGGGCATCTTGTTATTCCTCTGGGTTTGGGTTAGTCATAAAGGCTGGAATGAGATTCCTACCGTTTTTCACAGGTTCACTTCTTCTGAGCGAATCTTGTGGGCTGAGTTTACTCTTGTAGCTCATAACAAACCAGCTTTGTATTATATGAAATACGCTATTATTTAGAATAATTTTTTAATGAAATTGTAAGATTGTAATGTAAATACATTATTTGTTGAAATAAAGTTACATTTTAAATGTGGTAAATGGTAACAGTTCTAACTTACTTTCTTAGCCAGAGTTTTACTTGTTTTCTTCGGAAATACCCTGGACTTTGACGAGCTTACCTCAGCCTAGAGAAAAAAACCATTACAATATATTATTGCATATTTTATGGTGAACATAACGCTTTCGTATTGTATCCGTAAATGGCAAACTTGTCAAAGTTTTTTACAATACTCATAAAATGTTTTAAAATTTTGCAAAACATAAGGCCTTATTATTTTCTCGATAATAATTTGGAAAAAAGATCCAGGATATCGCTGATAGTTTAAAGTTTTTCTCAAACCATACTTATTTGACTGATTTTTCTTTTAACTAATTTTTTTTTTTGAACTTATTTAAGCAATAATAAATATTTTGTTGGGCATGTAGAAAATATGATATAGAAATGTGGGTAAATAGTTATTTTCTAAGCTAAACATGATTGAAAAACAACTGAAGTTAAATGTGTCACTGGGGCGTATACGTACTATTTTATATTGTGTTTATTAATTACATTCATAGAACTCGTTCCATAAAAGAAAAAAAATTGTTGTTTGTTTAAATTTGGCAATTTCAAATAAGTATTATTTTGACCCGTTAAACCAAATCAAATTCGACTACAAAATTCGAGTTAAAAAGAAATAATTTATTTTATCTTTATTGGCTGTAGAAAATTGTGCTTGAATATTTCAGGAGTTTATTTAAATTCAATTAGCTATGCATAACAATATCTTCGTTTGTCTTTAGCAAATTTAACATTGCATAAAAGTTTTTAGGATTATTTTCAACTTTCTAATACTTTTCTTACCCTTAGCGTAATAGCCATAAGCGATATGAAGCAAGTGTATAAATAAGTAATAACTTATGAAACCTTTATTTGTTCAAGTAATAATGGTCCTGATTAGTCCCTCATGAAAAATTAAATCAAAAAGAAAAGAAAAAAAGAATAGCAATTCCTGGGAGTAAAAACTTTTCTATACGTAAGATTGAAAGAAGCCTCCGGGAACAAGTTTATTTAAAAGGAAACAAATACATTTAAATTCTTTTTCCTTGTCCTCCATTTCCCCTCGTCCTTATTTCCACTTAGATTTTTATGAAAGAAAACAACTTCAAGATTAAATTCAGTGGATGCCAATCTATGAAAATATATATAAGACTTCCTTGCTTTCGCTTTCCTCCGAAAAATACAAAAATATATAAACCACAACAGTGTTAGGATTTATTGTTATTGATCCCCAGAGCTTCCCGCACCACCGATAGTGGTTCTGCTCGTAAACACATCACCCAGCCCAGAGGATGGAATGCTCTGCACTTTTCGCCCGATTTTGCTTTTCCTCCACCAACAGCGAACATTTTGTATATTTTGAGCTCCCTGGTCTCTATGTTTTGTTCTCCCAAAAGTCAAAGTTGGCTTATTTATTGAGATTGAATGCTATACATCTTCTTTTCACAATTTGAAAAATGGTAAAAAATTCAACGGAGTAGAGGAGATTCTCTAGCGTACACCATTTTGACATGGGTTGTACATATATATTTTATATCCTTTGTTTTTTTTTTTGTTATGGTTTCCTATATTCTGTCCACTAGGATGATGAACAAAATTTTACATTGTTATTTTCCATGTGACAGCTCCATTATCTGTATCTTAAATCTTGATGGTAATTGACAGGCCAAGAAAAATACATTTACGCAAAAAATTTCAATAATTCCGGTGAATGAAAAGACATCCCTTCCTTCAAAATTCTTTTGACAATTATTATATTAGTATTTACCTGCACATAAATTTCCATAATATCCCATAATTTTTAAGTAAAAAAATTATATTTAAGAAAATTAAACGCAAAATCGTAACAGCCTTATTTAGTTCTGTATCATCTTTATTAATAAAATTAATTGTTTTACTTAATACTAGCTGACCCGGGGAACTTCGTTTCACCAATAATTGATTAAATTATTAATGTTCCTTTCGAAATTCGAGCAAGCTCCAATTGCATTCACGACTTTCCAACATTTCCAGCCTAATTTTCCAATTTTTATCTCCGTAGTGTGTTTATCTTGTTCAATACAAATCCAACAAAAAGTCTCCATCCAATTCGGATGGTTGTTCAGCCAAGTTATGTGCGTACGAACAATAAACTAATTCCGAAAGTTTGAAATTCAAGATGTTTTCACGATTAACTGACTTTGTTGGTCCAATTTTCTAATTTTCGTTTGATTTTTTTTTAATTTCGTGCTCCGCTTTGTGTTAATTTTGCAAATCGAATGATGTAGGTACGAACACAATTTCATTTCAAAAATTTTGTAATTTCAATGTGTTTGCACGATTTTCGTACTTTTTCGGTTGAATTTTTTAAATTTCATTCTAATTTTCGTATTAATTTGTTTAATAATTTGGTTCATTAAAAATCCAACAAAAAACCCACGACTGAATCGGATGATGTTTAGCTGAGTTATGCGCGGACGAAGATGTTGTACAACTTCCTAATTTTTTAATTAAAGTGAACAATATGTCTTCTTTATACCTATATGTTAAAATGGATGTATGTTTGTATGTTTTGAATGAATCACCCCATATGTACCGATTGAGCTCAAAATTTCAGAAAATCTTACGAGGAAATCTAAACGTATATGCACCAATCTGCACCTTCAAACAGACTGTGGCAAAGAAAATTCTTGAGAAAACTAATGTAAGGTGGACCCTACTCGACTCCTGCACGAATACCAAAAAACTTTGGCCGTGTTTCGACAAGGGGAAGACAGATAGGATCCTAACGCTAAATAAGAAATCATTGTACACACTTGTAGGTACAATAACTGGACACAATCTGCTGAAGTACCACATGAAAAAAACTGAGGCTCAGCACGGGTGATCTGTGCAGAGGTTGTGGCGATGAAGAAGCACAAGAAGACTCTTCTCACTTCCTATGTCACTGCCCAGCACTCTCGCAACTAAGAAATAAGCACCTAGGAAACTACTTCTTGAATAACTTGGAAGAGCTCTCCAACTTTTCTGGTGTGCAATTGTCGAAATTCATTAATACCTCCAGATGGCTAGATAATCCATGAAAATTTATAGGTTAGACTATTTGGAGTGTCCAATACTCCAGGGTATCACAAGGGATCTACATTGATCTAAGTGTGATAGAAACAAGACCCTCTATCAGCCCGATAACCTAATCTAACCTAACCTAACCTACGAGGAAGTCCTATACAGTGATGTTCTTGTGCGTGTTTGGTGAACGTTGATCTAGCAGTTTGCCAAACAATTTAGCAGCGCAAGTATTTTCGAAATAATTTAAGAAAACGCGTTCGTAGGTTGTTCGAAATTCAAAAAATCTTAAGTATAAAAGTCCAAGAGTTCCTGTGTAAATTTTGGTTAAAATCGGTCTAGCAGTCAGGAAACAACATGCGGCAGTATTTTCGAACTAATTTAAAAAACACGGTTAGATTTTGGTAAAAATTACAGGAAATCTTAGCAGTCCGAGATGTTCCTATATGCATGTTTGTTCAAAACAGGTCTTACAGTTTGTCAACAAGTTGAAGGAATGCATCATGGGCCGATTTTAAAAATTCTTTTTTCTTTGAAAAGTAGGGGGCAATACAACGTTCACCGGCTCCGCTATTATTATTAAAAATAAGAAAAAATTGATACATGCATTTTCGTTTGAGTCCAAAATTGTTCGTCAAATAATAGGTACCTGCTCAAAAACTATAAAATCAAATTGTAATAACTTCGCGATGGTTATAATAGATTTGTTTTTGGATGCCAACTTTCGTTTCTCTTTTTTCCAATTAGTAAATTCAAACTACTTAATTTTTTTTGTTGAATAAATAAACATCCAAAGCATCATTTTCCAGCTTAGCACTTTAAAAATCTTGTTTCACCATTGAAAACAAAAAAATTAAAAACAAATTATTTCCTTCAATTGCCCACAATTTCTTCATCATCAAGTCCAGCAGCCGGTTCATCACCATCAAGCATCAACAGTTATTGTTGTTTTCAATCTCTCTCACCACCTCCGCGTCATCTTCATCAGGAGGGGTTGAGTTAGCCGCAACCTCAACTTTAGTTTGATATAGTCAGCACCAGCAATCTGCTATTAAAAGTCCGTTTTCACTTCATTGACTCCTTCCATTCGATTGCGTATCCTTGGTAGGAAACAACTTCAAGTTTTCCTCTTCTTTTTTTTTTTCAAGTGCTGATTGCTTGCTGCGGGTGCGATAATAGCCGTCAGCTTGTGATATTTCCTGTGATCGATTTGCTCTTTTGCCCTCATTTTGGGTGAAACATTTTTTGTTTATGAGTCAATTTCTGACAACTTTTGTAATTCGAAACTCCTATCTCTCATATACATACATAAGTATACGAGTACTTTTTACTACCTAAATATATGTATGTATGCAAGAATTTTATGTCGGGTTGCCTTTGTGAATGTTTCTTTTGGATCAAGTATTGTATTCAGAATTTTATTGGGACATAAGGGCAAATTATTGGTTTCGTGCTGAAAAACCTAAAGGTGATTCTCGACATTTTATATTATTATTTTATACATATTTTATGTAGATAATAAGGTTAAAAATCGGTTTCTTGTGAAATTGCCTTTAAGATCTTAAGAAAAACTGAGTTTTTGGATGTTTCAATAAAAAAAAAAAAATACATAATTATATACGAGGTACTGCAGGATTTTCAGAAAAATTCAATTACCGATTTTTTTATTACAGTAATTTTTTTTAAAGTTGTAAAATGGCTTCTTCCTCGAATATCTCTAGAACAATTAATGCTATCGACTTCGGCCTGGTTTCAATCTATGCATAATGATGTAGTGAAAAATTGGTAATACTTAAAAAAAAAATCAACCCATAGTTTTTTTTTTTTTAAATTAAATAAACTTTAAAAATTGCTAAAAAATATCGAATATCTTCAGAACACACAAAGTTATGAACTTCGGGTTAATTTTATTTAACACACAAAGTTATAGTTGATAATCGGTAGAGTTTGTAAAAAAATTTAACTAATTGTTTTCTTTTTTTGTCTAGGCTAAAAAAACTGCAAAAAAAATGCTAAAAAATGTTTTTCGGCTCGAATATCTCGAGAACAACCAATGACATCAACTCCCGGATAATTTTCATCTACACACAATACCACAGTTAGTAATTGGTAAAGTTAGTAAAAAAAATTCAATTGACGATTTTTTTCTAGGCCAAAATAAAACTGCTAAAAATTGTTAAAAAAATATTTTTTCGGATCGAATGTCTCGAGAACAATCAATGATATCAACTCCGGGATAATTTTAGTCTACACATAATGCCATAATTAGTGATTGATAAGGTTTTCAAAAAAAATCAATTGACATTTTTTTTTCTAGGCCAAAAAAAAAACTAAAAAAGAAACTGCTAATAATTGTTGGAATTTTTCGTGTCGCATATACACTCACAAGCACAATTATCCGCCCACCTGCATTTTTCGTCAACCTAAATCTTTAAGTTCACTATAATTTATCTGCTGATTTGTTTTTTGTTTAGCGGATATTTTCGCAAGAAACAAAAAACTAAAACCCTTATTTCGCCCGATAAAATTGTCATCGAAGCATTTTTTGCAATTTAAGCGATTCTTAATATTGTTTCAGTTACTTAAGCAACATACTGAGAAACCGGTTTTGCATCGCTACTGAAGCTCGAACACGTCTTTTTGAGATGAGGAATGTTGGTGTGAGTAAACGTGCCATCAGAAAAAGGTTGGCAGAATTAAATTTTAGAGCTTTCCGACCAGCGCGCGCCCCAAATTGCTCCCACAGCACCGTACAGCAAGACTTCGTTTTGCGCGAGAATGTGTTAACTGGACTGCAGAGGAAGGAAAGGACGTCTTAACCTCAGACGAAAGTAGAATAGGTCAACGAGGTCCCGATGGACGTCAGCATGTCTACAGGCGAAAAAACGAAAGGTTTGCTCCATGCACGATAACCGAAACAGTGGGTTACCAAGGAGGGTCTATAATGGTTTGGGGAGGCATCAGTTATGAAGCTCGCACGGACCTTGTTGTGTTCGATAGAGGTAGTGTAAATGCTCAGATATACGTGGAAAGACCATGTGATGCCTTTCGCACCAATTTTTGGTGAACACTTTCGGTTAATGCATGACAACGCACTCCGCCATACCGCAAATTCTGTAACTAACTACCTAAATGAAGTCGGGATTTCAGTTTTGCCATGTCCATATTGCGGTCCAGATCTCAAACCTATCGATACTCTTTAGAACAACCTAAAAAGACGTGTCCGAGCGAGAACACATGTCCCTACCACTTTAGGAGAGCTTAAGACAGCTGCAGTAGAGGAGTGGCACAACATCCCTCAGTCGGATGTTCAGGACATCATTGACGGATTGTCAAACCGGCTCCACGAAGTAATTAGAGCCTGCGTCGCAAACACACATTATTAAAAATTAAATTTTTCAATAATTTTACCACTTTTTTAACAACAAAAGATAACATCTTTTTCAGTATTTTGTGTTTTTGTTTGATTTTTGTAATAATTATTTAATAAACGTGGTTTTTTCTCAGAATTTTTTTTTATTTTTCAAACTTTTCTTTCAACATTACTTACACCCAATGTGGTCTAAACTTGACGGCTTCTTTAAATTTACAGAAATACAAGGTGGGCGGTTAAATGTGCCTGTGAGTGTATTTAGAGCAAACAGCCTTCCCTTGATTGCACAACTGATAAGTTTTTTGAAGATTTTTAACTGGTAATTTTCTTTAAAAAAATAACATCGGGTGTCGAGTTTCCAAGGGAGCCAATGGGAAGTTATCAGCGTGGGTCAACCCCAGCCTTTTTTTTTTTTAAAGATGAAACATAAAAATCTTTTAGGAATTCTGCCTACTGATAAAATTCACGGACCTTTTAGTTTTAGCTAGAAGTGTATTTCGTTTGCAAAAGCAGGAAGAAAAAGTCAAAAAAGATACAATATATTTCATTCTTACCAAAAAGCAGTTTCGTGCAACCAGCAAAAATATCGATTTCGAATCTTATAAAATTCCATTATCCGCCACACATCGATTACCCAGCCACCGCAACAATCCCTAGAGGGAGTTTTCCTTCGATTTTATTACATTTCTCTGACCTTAGTTTAGGGAATTAATGAAAATCCTTTTATTTTTTTCATTTGGATTTCGGAATTCCATACTTGCTAGCTGGGAAAACATGATGGGAGAGATTAATGTGTTTGCTTACACGCAACACCGTGTGGAAGCCATTAGCATTTTTATCACCACTTTACTGTACCGCTGTGTGTAATTAGTATCGTTGTATTAAATTAGCCTCCCCAATTTCCATGTATGATGCTAGAGTAGCAGTAAACTTTTGTCTACTAATTTCTTTTTTTGGTCTATTTCGTTTGTCTTTCTCATACAAAAACTTCATCTTGATGGAATATAATGCTTTCCTCATTATACCGGCATCAGCATTAAAATTTAAGTTTCCCGGCTCCATTGTAAAAGTTAACAATGTTAGCTAGTAGGTAGAGCTAGAGGTACCATATGTGTATGGTTAAACTCCATTTCTTTGAATACAGGAACATAGAACCTTTGCAAAACTCAGCTTCCATTAAAGGATCATATAAACGCGTTCTTCTTTTTAATAATTCCACTTCCTTCAATGTGTGTAATGAGTTTCATCGTTCGTCGTCAACGTTGTCGTCATCCTCCTCTAGGGTTGTCGTTGCCTTTTTCTTCTTTTTTTTTTTTTTTTTTGTTATATTCCCTAAGAATATTCTTAAGGTTATGCCTTGAGGACATCAGCTTCTAATATTAGTTAAGTTGGAATTTTAGAGTCTGTCTCTCGGTGTGGCGTATTATCAAGAGAATACATGCTCTTGATGGTAATATAGGTCGCTAGCAATCTGCCTTGTATAGATAGAATATTCTTATAATGTATTTGTGCGCGTCGCAAAGCAACCGGAGCTTCGACTTAATGGCTGAGGGCTGCTTTTTAGAATGAAATTTCATCCTTTCATTGTTGTTAGATATATTTTCCTTTTTTCCTAGATTTTGTTTCGTTTTTATTTTTTGCTTCCTCTCTCTGCATTAAGGGTGAACATACTTAAACCATATACAATATGGATAGCTGTAGAAGTTTTAATAGGTTAGTCAGTATGGTAGGTAGGTAGGTATAGATGGTAAAAAAAAAAACTTTTTGAATCGAGGGAATCGGGTCATGTGCATGGGAAACGGTTGGGTGAATTATATTTTTACCCCAAAACCTAGATCCTTTTGTACAACATCATTCTGTTGTTTCATTTATAGGGGAGAGATAATATAACGGATGATTAAGGTCACAGATTTAGTTACAGTGAATTATATGTGTGTGGTGTTTTTTTTTTGTACAAAGGATTATGTATGAATAATAAGTTGTGGATCATCGAATAATGAAAATAGATGAATCTAAATTGAGGCATTTGTTTGTGCTTTGTTTTGATAATAACGTCTTAATTAGAACTATCTCTTCATTAAATATAAACAAAGTCCAGTGTAACAATTAAAAACCGGATTTCTTGTCTAGAAAATAAAATGTTAATTTCAAAAGGAAGATGAGGACTGGATAGGTTAAGGCTAAACCTTAACAGTCAAGACTTTTTTCAAAAAGTATGGCAAAAAGTGAAAAAATTATATACTTTAAGATGCCTGTGTTCGAAAAAATTGTGCTTGGTCTGTAAAATCAATCTGAAAAGACATATCAAACACATTTTTCGTACGCATTTTCGCACACAGGCACTTCTACCGCATGTTTTAGTTCTTCACTTTTGTACTTTTTGCAAAAAGTTTTTAATGTACTTAGTTAAGCCTTTAGGTAGGTATTGGAAAATTTTACTGAGGACATAGAAAGAAGAACAAGAAATAACACATCAAATGCAAATGTTACGATATCCACAGAGTGGCTTTTGTTTTTAGTAAAATTAAATAACCAAACATGGCTGACATCCATGTTTTAAAGTGGGGTCGTTATGACACCAGTCGAAATCAAGCCAAAAATTAAAAGAAAGAGATTACTATGTCTAGTTGATTCTCTTTGTTATTTTTCCATCATTTAAGAAAACCGTTTTTTCTCTTCACGCCAATTAGCTGATGTTCAGCCGAATTATGCATGTAAAAATAATAATCCAATTCAGAAAGTATGAATTTCACGATTTAACGGCTTTTCAAGGCAAATTTTCAAAACGAATCTAACAAAAAGATCCCCATGTAGGTTAGGTTAGGTTAGGTTAGGAGGGGTGTGCACAGCTCTGAGATTATTGCGTACATGGGGGCTCATATGGTCCATTGTGATCACCTATAATATAGATTAATCCTAAAGCCTAGTACGCAGATCGCGCTAAAATTTATCTTCCATACAAATTTCCTCCAAAGATAAATTTTAGCGAGGATATTTAGCTACGCAGTACGCAGTTCACGCGCTAAATTCAAAAAGTCTCCACTTAATTTAGCAAGCGAAATAATGCTCAACGCATTCTTTCACAGATAAATTTTGACATTTGTGCTCTTAGCAAACGATTGTAGAGATAAGAATTGTAGGGATAAAATTTAGTTTAGCTTGAACTGCGTACCTGGCTTAAGCTAGGGTTGTCATTGACTGGCTAATTTACGAACCAGCCCGTGCTTTCTATATATTTTCTCGTGTTTGCCATTGAGACCTGCGCTAAATCGTTCATTTCTCCAACAAACCTGTTTCCAAGGTAACGGAGGCGGTTTGCTTGGAGGTTTGGGCAATCGCCAGAGCATGTGTTTAATGGTTTCTATTTCTTCCACATCCTGACAGCTCCTACAGAAATCGGGTGCGTATACCCAACAAAGTGGCCATTATGCCAATGGCACAACGTCCCGTCAGTACACCTATCAGATTTCTAATATTCTTTTTACTCACAAATAGAATATATACTGAGTTTAAAAATAAATAAATAAATTTGATGGCACAACAGCTCATGAAGAACTAGGGCCTAGTGACTTACAACTCTCAACCATTCCTGTGTGCGTGTCTGCAGGAATGGAGGGGACCTACAGTTTATTGACGAATCCGAACGGCTAACGAGCGGCACTTTTCTGTGACAGGAGAGGATTTGTCAATTCCTCGCAGGAGGCAGTAGCCGTTTTTTCTTTTTAAATAAATAGGTGGCGAGGCTGGGGATTGAACCTTAGACCTCCGGCATGACAGTCCATCGCACTAACCATCACGCCACGGCTACTACTGAGTTTCCTTTTCGTTAATTCTACGCCATAAACTTCTAGACATGGTGCACTCGTTCTTAGATATCCAGGAGTCATTGATTTGCTCTTTCGTTATTGGGTCTATATTCCTTTTGATTACGTTAATCGGGACGTTTATGTCCAGGAACCCAGCAGTGTTTGACTTGGTTAGTGTAATAAATAATGTTCAGTATGCCTCGACATTTTGCTACTGCCTTGGCTGTTCACGAAAAAAGTGATCTCTGACGAGCTCAGTTTTTTCTCGTGAACAATTTCGGCTGCTTTTTCAATAGTATAAATCTCAGCTTGAAAGATACTACACTCATCTGTGAGTTTATAAGATTCTCTAATATTAACAGCTTGGCAAAACACCCCTGCTCCTGTTCCTTCTTCCATATTTGGCCCATCAATGTAGAAGGGGATATCCGGTTCACTGAGTAGTGAGTTGAGTTGGGTTCCCATCAGGTATTAGAACCGAGAAGTTTTTTCTAAAATCTATTACGGGTGGAAGGTAGTTAGTGGTCACATCAAGTCCAGCATATCGTTGCCAGATAGACCCACAAGCAAAGGTGATGTGCTTTCAAGAGTCCATCCCGTAGTGTGTTTATCTGATTGAATAAAAATCCAAGAAAAAAATCCGCATCCAATTGAATGATGTTCAGCCGAGTTATTTGCGTAAACGAACAAAAAAATAATTGAGAAAGTTTGAAATTTCAAGGTGTTTTCACGATTTTCTCAGTTTTTCGGTCGAATTTTCTAATTTTCGGGTCCGTTGTGTGTTAATCTGGTTCAATACAAATCCAATAAAAAAAATCCTCAACCAAATTGGACACGAATACAGAAAGGGTATCGAGGTAAATGCATTAAATCCAAACTACGGACATTGAAGTTTCCCCTACTTTTCCCCTATTAAAAGTAGGTAATACAACTTAATAAATCTGGGTGCATCAATAACGCCAGTTCTAAGTTCATGAATAAAAATAATATCATTATAGATACTCCTCAGCGAAAAAGGTATAGATTACGCTACGCTAATCCCGTCATCAGTACTTTTTTTCTAGGAAGCTCGAATTTTTCTATAGAATCGTAAATTTCCAAACAACTATAGTTTCTTCAGTATAAAAAAAAAACTTTAAGTTTATACAAACACTCGATAAAACATGTCACTGCTTTACCCAATAATGAAGCAGATTATCCACTTTTTATTCACATTCCATGTTCGTATATTATTAGGTAATGAAATATAAAGTAAGCCTCCCAAAAATAATTCGCTTTTCTGGCCCTATGTAGATCCAACAACCAAAATCGATTAGCACATAATTCCACTTGACACAAAGCCTCTCTGAACATTACGAACATAGCTCTCTTAGTCCAATGTTTACAGTGAATGTAGCCTCTTGTTTATTAGGCAATACGTGCCCTATTATGCTGGCATCTGTTACATTGTCATATGTGTGTTCTAAGGACACCACAAACATGAAATATAAGGGTCAAGCTATGTTGCAGTGAGGTATAAGGAGAAGTCGCAGAACTACTCTATACTTCGGATATGAGGTATATTAAGAGTTTTTATTTTCATGATGTACTTTTGGCTGGCAATACTCTTAAAGGCGGGATATAGACAATATTGTCAATGCCATGGATCATGCTTAAGGACAATTTAAGTGTCCTATGACTATGACGTTATGACTTAAGAGATTTATTCGACGGTGCAATATTACACTGTCGCAGCCTCCAATATTGCACCACAGAGCTTATTTTTTTTAAGAAAACAAAACTTACTGGTTTAAATAGTTTACAAACACTCTTGTCATTTTCTTTTGTTCAATTAATTCAAAAGAATCAAAATACTCTACGAGCAACTCCACAGCAAAAGGATTCCACAAGGAAATCAGAACTCTGGGTGTAAATGCAAGCGATTAAGCGTTGAACACGACTTAAATGTTCTCGAAAACTTTTCAAGTGGTTATCCACTGGAATATACCTTGATGTCTGGAGTTGATGGTCGAAAGCTAATTGTTTTCTGTCAGATCTTATTGTCAATTTATTCTCTGGCCCTCTTCAACTTTCCCAATGTTTTTGAGCTCAACTGTATTTAGAACAAAAATCGAGACAGTAGGAGGGGTTAAGAACCATTTTGCTACAAGCCATAACAATGTGAAAATGGGCAAGATGATGATGGTGGTGTGGATGATGACAAAAGATATTTAGGTACATACATAGGTAGGTACTTGAGAATTTTCGAAAAGGCGATATAATGAAGAAGTTTTGTGCACAATTTATTGTGCGTTATGAAGTTTCATCATAGAAATTGAAAATATAATAAAATACTGCCTTTCATAGAGTTATAATGAACTTTGCCAGGTTTTCGTCAATTAAACTTCAAATTTAAATTGGAAAACTTTCTTATTGGATTTTCAGAAAAGTTAAGATGAAATTGACTGGAAAGTACATTGTTTATGCAGTTCAATGACTATTTATACATTTATTTAGTCCAGTTAAAAGGGCGAAAACATAAAGTAGAGGACAAAAATAAAAATCCTTATCATTGTAAAACTATCCGCATTGGTTGTTATAGGGAAGATAAATTCAATTCAAGGTTGAAATTTTTAAAACTGAAATAAAATAAGCCTAGTTTGATGCATGCTAACAATGCTTACACAATTGATTGATTAATATTATTTTAGTGATACTTTCATAAAGCATTGTAGTAAATTTTGGCCATTTATTTGGAATTTAGTCGGTTAAAATATTTTTTTGACTAACTTTTTGCTTAAAACTTCTTTGGCGAAAACAAGAAACAAGAGTTCGTAGATCGTAGTGCGTTATTATCACCAAGGTTAATATTAAGACTGAAAGTAAGGCTGTTTTACGGGACCATCGGATCTTCTGAGTCTTGACATTCACTATAAAAAATTAAATTTGATGAAAAATATAATTTTTAATTTAGATTTGTACCTTAATAATTTAAAACAAAAATTAATTTAAAAAAAAATGTTTCATCTCGGTGGCCCTTAGCCTATAAAGGCTGATTTCCAATGCCGCGTTGGGCGTCGCTTTGACAGATTTTTCTTTCAACGCGAAAGCTCACACATAGCAATTTAAGCAAATTGTTTACAATGACGCGTTGGGTATTATGTTACGATTTGGCACCTATTAGCATGTACACAAACCAACGTAACAGAAGCTACCTCAACGTTAAAGTTGAAAAAAATCAACTTCAGCGTGCGTTTTGACAGTTAAACTAATGGTCGAATTCCTTTCAACAAAAAAATCGATTTATTTAGAAGAAAAAATCGGTTTTTCTGGACAAATTCCTTTTATTGAAAGAAAAAAATCGATTTTGTTTAAAACATAATGGAATAGTTTGTTGAAAGGAATTCGAAATTATAGTTATGTAGGTTCATTTTGATTTTCAGGTTCTCTTCAAGTCGTCTGTCATGTCGACGCGTTCGTAAAGCTTGTAAACGTATACGTAAGCGTCTCTAACGCGAACGCGCCATTGGAAATCAGCCTTAATATTTAAAATTAAATTAAATAAATTTGGTGGCACAAACGGCTCATGAAGAACCAGGGCCTAGCGACTTACAACTCTCAACCATTCCTTTGTGCGTGTCTGCAAGAATGGAGGGGACCTACAATTTATTGCCGAATTCGAACGGCTAAGGTGAGCGGCACTTTTCTATGACAAGAGATACTCTTGGAAGATTTGTCAGTTCCTCGCAAGAGGTAGTAGCTCCGAAAAAAACTTAAGGTGGAAGCGGCTGGTATTGAACCCCAGACCTCTGGCATGACAGTCCAACGCACTAACCATTACTCCACGGGCTACTACATATTTAGTTCGACATAAATTTTGAAAATCTACAGAAAAAACCTTATTCCGCATCTATATCTAACTAACTCACGCTACGGGTTAGGAGCCACCGAACGATCAGCTGTGTTCCCTTGGTTCCAAAACAATTCCAATTTTTATATTTTTTGTAAAAGATAACCAATACAAAATTAACTGGCCGTTTTTGACCACAAATTACAATTTTTTGATCGCCCGAAGTTATCAAAAAATCTTTTTTTTTTAGAAAAAAAAATATCGATAGTTTTTATGCTTTTTGGCAAAAAAAATATCGACGATTTTTTTTTACTTTTCTCTTATTTTTTTAGTTTTAAAATTTTGAAGAAACAAATTGCAAAACTACACAAAAAGCACAAAAGTAGTAGCTCATGGCGTAATGGTAAGTGCGTTGGACGGTCTGGCAGAGCAAAAGCCGATTCTATAAATGGTCCGAGATCATGGGAACATTATCTAGGGGTGGGGGAAAAAGAATTTTGGTTCATACAATTATCTCCAGAGTTGAATTTTTTGGGTTTTCATCGTACTATTGTTCAAAATTCGTTTCAAAATTTTGATTTCTTGCATAGCTTGACCACTGCTTTCGACTCATATACTTTTTTTTTGGTTCACTTTCACACCCCGAAATTTGCTATGGGCTCTTAGACTATTAGTCCCCTTCATTCCTGCACACACGCACACAGGAATGGTTGAGAGTTGTAAGTCACTAGGCCCTGGTTCTTCATGAGCCCTTGTGCCACCAAATTTATTTATTTTTAGTTTTTTTTTTTTTTACAATCATGGTCATCTTTCAAAGTTCAAAAAGTGCGGCTTATATAGTACTAAATACCTATAGCCAAAGTTTAAAGCTGAAAATACTTCGTCAGTTCTAAACAGTTTCTTGGGCGTTGACCATCATCAATAAAATTAGTTTTTGCTCTTGAAAATTATGACCAAAAAGTCAATTCAATAATCAACATCAACGTTGGATGTTTGTTTAACTTTAATTTTCGTAGTTAAACTTGATAACTTTATCAAAAAGCTATATATGTAACTTTTATTTTTATCCCATATGCAAAAGAGTCCTTTTCCATCGAATCAAATTATACCCATAATGATGTACTCCTAAAGGCTAAAATTATTTTCATTTAATACTAATTATGGCTCTGCTGCTATATTTTAACTCAACAAAAAATCTAATTAATGTCCAACCAATTTTACCGCATCACACAGAAGCAACCTCAGCAAATGCCATTTTTATTTATTTTTATTTTTTTTTTGGTAACGCATTTCCGAAACCGTTATTCAGATACCAAATGGGAATTATAACTATACTAAATTGTTACCCAGGTGTACGTTTGGTTATAAAACGCATATCCAGCATCCAATTGCGAGTCGACAAATTTTCTATCGAAATCGATTATTTCCAGTCGATATCCACTGGATAATGTGCAATTTTGGTTTATAATTAAATTCAATTGCAAATTCATTCAGCCATTTGGTCAATTTTAGTGTTCGCGCCAATGGTTACTTTTTCATATCCGGTTTACCTTGCTTCTCGTTTTTGGGCGGTGTTTTCACATTTCGACATACATAACAGATTATGACGTCAACGTGCATAAAAATGTTACACAGGAAAAGGATATTGACCAGAATCGGTGGGGGTGCCAATATTGCAGTGGCATCAGTGGCATGGCAGAGTGGCACGTGCAAAAAATAAAGCCGAACTTGGTAATCTGAACCGACCATGCCGCCAACCGGAAAAGCAAAAAAATCCTCTTGCCGAATGAAAAGAACTATTTCGACAGGGGGTTTTGCCCACACTGCACACTTTTTCTTTACAATTGCAATCAAAACGGATTTAATCTAAATTGCTTGAACATTCTGGCTGGCAGGCATGTTGCGTGAGATTTCATAATTTAAATTTATGCGTATTGTAGAATTTTAACCGTAAACCAATGCAGTGGCAATGGCAGTCAGTTACAACATCATGGGGTTGACATTGGTATGAAATTGTTTTAATGATTTATGCATTCAAAAAAGGATTCCCAGTCGTGACCGACGAGGCTCAAAAGTTCAACGGAAGTTCATGTTGTTTGCTTAGGTACCTGCACGATTTTGATTGCTTTTTGTATATATATAGTACCGAAAACCGCTAATAAATATTTGGGGTTTCAATTGCATGAATGATGAAGAGTTAAGATTTATTATGTTATGAGTTGCATCATGCACTTGCAACGGTTTTTCAGATCATTTTAAATGTGAAGAAAATTGTTACATACCTGGACAGGAAACCTTTAAGTTTTTACTTAAAATTATTGAAATAAATTTTGAGTTATTTCGCTTCACACACATTTTTGTAACAATTCAACAGCTCCTTTGACACATACGTCCTTAAAACAAATAATTGATTTCTGCTGAGCTCATATTTGTATCTTTTTAATATGAAAGTTTTGAATACAAATTCTGCAATGCCATTGGGCCATTTGTGGTTTCCAGAATCTCTCTGAACCATCAGTAAACAATAATAAACCCAAATTGTCAACTTGATGCAACGAAACAAAAAGTTCAAAAACAAAAGTGCATTAAACAAATTTGAGCTTTATTACATCCCTCGGGTGAAAAAGCTTTATAAACGTTGTAAGAAGTCTCTGCTTGATGTGTACATTTTACTCTATTTAAACAGTCCCAATTTCCTTCCGCACGACAGACCGAGTTTTTTTTTTAATGAAAAAACTCCAACACAAACAAATACATATTGCAATTTATTCAGTTTGTATCCTTTGTTCTGGATTTTCATTAACTTTACAAAAGTTTTGTCTTCGGAAATATGTAGTGTCTGATCTCTGATGAGTGTATTTTTGTAGGAGATCATAAAAAATGAATTATTTAATAGTCTGTCCGATATACGCGGCCTAGTAATGTTTTCAAATTAATTTAGGAGGACAAAAGGTTTCTCTTGAAACCATGACGTTAAAAAAGGCTTGAAACATATGAGCATTTAATATTTACATTTAGGGTATAACAATGTATGGAAAAATATTTGACATGTTTTTATTTGATTAAATGTAGCAACGATATTTCTTATTTTCTTGAAAAAGATGGTTGAGTATTGAAAAGTTCTAAGTTTATGAAGGCTTATTATCAAATATTTCAAGTAGAGTAATATCGAAACAACTCCAAATTATGAGAGAAATTTCTTATTTAATGACTACTAGCTAAAAGTTGGTAAGTTTTCTTGGCAAGTTTGCAAAACCTTTTGAATTTTGAGTAATCAGATGGAAAAAAAGAAAACTTGCCAAGTAAAACTACCAAATTTTAGTTATAAAAATAAAAAAATAAATTTGATGGCACAACAGCTCATGAAGAACTAGGGCCTAGTGACTTAAAACTCTCAACCATTCCTGTGTGCGTGTCTGCAGGAATGGAGGGGACCTACAGTTTATTGCCGAATCCGAACGGCTAACGAGCGGCACTTTTCTGTGACAGGAGATACTCTTGGAGGATTTGTCAAAGTGGGTTGATGAGAAAGTGGGTTGATGCCACGCCCCTGAATGTCAAATATTAAATTTAAAATTTTTGTTTCTTTGCTTGCATTGCAAGCCCTATCGCTCTACCAAATTTCATCATTCTACAAAAAGCAGATATAGTTCTAAGAAAGTGGGTGGATGTCACGCCCCTGAATGATAAATCTCAAATTCTATTTTGTTTCCTTTACACACATTGCAAGCCCTACCCCTATACCAAATTTCATCATTCGACAACAATCAGAAAACAATTTGAGGAAGTAGGAGGATTCCACGCCCCCTATATGAAAAACCTTAAATTTTGAATTTTGTCCTATGTAAACGTTGCAAGCCCTACCGCTGCTCCGAATTTCATCATTCTACAACAATCGGAAGTGCTCCATATAATTGATAGCAATTCTGTGAAAGTGGGCGGATACCACGCCCCCTATATGGAAAATACAAAATTTTTGATTTTTTCCTCTGTTAGCATCACTAAGCCTACCTTTGTGTGAAGTTACAAGATTCTATGGTGTCGGGAAGTGCTCCATATGATTGATAGCTATTTTCAGAAAAGTGGGTGGATGCCACGCCCCTGATTGATAAATTTAAAATTTTAATATTTTTTCTGTGCTCAAATTGTAAGGTCTACCGCTCTACCAAACTTTATCATTCTTTAACAATTAGAAGTGCTCCAAATAATTGATTGCAATTCTGTGAGAGTGGGCGGATACCACGCCCCCTATATGGAAAATACAAAATCTTAGAGTTTTTCCTTTGTATACACAACAAGACCTACCGATATGTGAAATATCAAGATTCTACGGTGTCTAGAAGTGCTCAATAATTTTGATTACCTGTCAGTCAGTAAGTCAGTCAGTTACGGTTTTCGCAATTTTTGACGTCCTATATCTTAGGAACATCTAATGCTAGGAAATTAATTTAGTGAGATACCTGTGCTCGCTTAGTTCAGCAAAAATAGCGAGTTTGAATTTTCTGACATTATTGGTTCCAAAGTTAGAGATGGGTCGAAAAACGCTTGAGTTTGTTCCTGCAAAAAGGGAGTAGTGCCGAAAACTTGCCTGATATTTGATATTTTTTTTTTTTGATAAATACATAGTTTTTTTCTCTTCAATTCTTAACAATTAGGACCTTATGCAACCAATGCAAAATTGATCAACTTTTTTAAAATTGCCCTTAAATTTTTATGACCAAATTTACAAGTCTTTTTTTTTTTTTTGTTTTTAAAGTCCGATATCTCAGGCAATGTAAATTGTAGAATGATTGATTCAAAAAAAAGAAAGAAAGCAAGAAAAAGAAGCTTAAAAAAACAAATACCATTTTTTTATCGTGCTGTTTCTCACAATTAAATCGGTTTTGCACCTGTCTACCAAAACTGGCCCCTTTTAGCTGTACTTGGTTAAAATGTGTAAATGGCTTCATTTTAAAGGAATGTTTTTACAAAAAAGTAAAATGTTAAAAATCATTGCATACTTATAAGTTACACAAATTATCCGGTTCGTGCATTCGATAAACTATATCCAAATAAATTCTTGTTTCCGTTTTCGGAGACAAGAACCTTCCATTCGCCAGAGGAAGAGGAAGTACAGAGTCATTGTTAAATGGTGTAGTGTAGTCCAACATCCGTTTTAACAATACTTTCATTTTTTCCCATGTTTATTTCTTCACAGATCCAATACACGAATAAATAAATTGAACAACATTTTGTCCATTATCTAAATTCAACTTTCTACACAAATATTATTTTAGATTGATTTTATTCATTTTCATTTTCAAACGCTACCGCCATAGAAGTTAAATGAGCCGCAACGTAAAAATTATTGGTAGGTATACATTTTTACGATTTCTCTATTTTTTACCACCTTGAAAGTATATATCAAATGTAACGACCTCGGCACGAAGGATTCTTTATAAAAAATTTATTTGCCATTTCTAATGGTGTCATATAAAAGAGTCTTCGCATATCTGTCAAGAGCACTCGTGCTTTCTGCGTACGTTGTGGTTTTCTTCATTTATTTTTTTCTTTTTTCGGATTTAATGCGGTTGTAAAAGATCCTGCATGAGTATAGCTATCTTTTTTTGTTTATCTGTGGTTAAACGTGAGTCTTTACCACCTACAAACCATTCCAGTGCAAATAGTATTCCAGCAACGAGTTCAATAAACAGTCTTCTTGCAACATTCTTGTGAAGCTTTGAAGAAAATGGATGACGTGGGTGTTCTTAAATAAAAATTACCTACTCGTCTATTTTTTTTTCCTTCTGACGATTTACGATGTTTGCCAAAGAAGAATATTAAAAAGGGTCGACGATGCAAAAGCAAAATGCCTTAATTATCCAATTTAAGGTTGATGAAGTCACGATGTTCTAAGAAAATTGCTCTGTTTATAAACCAAGGATACGGCCCCGTGCAGGCCGTGTAAGCGGCTTGTTGTCGTTCGTGTTTACTAATTAAAGTTTACGGCAAGGGGTTTAACTAGGGTTCTATATTTAGCCTGAGATCAATTAATACGATGAAGGAATAAGGACGAGCAAGACGTTTTATTTACAGAAGGAAATCTCTCTTAGCTCTCTAGGTTTTTCGGTCATGGTTCTGGTTACGACTCTGATACTGCTTCCCCTGTTGCTTTGGTAATCTCGATCTCGATGGAGCTAAATCACAGAATTGAATCAGTAAATTTGCATTCCATAAACAAGCCTCATTGAGTCTTGTTGGCAATTTATGTACAGAAGCTCACTCCAGTGTCTCTTTTCGGTTGTAATGATTTATTCATCAATCTCATTTGAATTTGGTACCATAAATATTAATGTCCTGTATACCGTTAGGCTTCGTACACTCATCAAACGGATATATTTAAATGAAAGTTATCCTGACATCTGTATGACGTTCACATACTATGGAAAAAGCTTTTTTGGTGTGTATCGTCGTTTCATAAGGATATTCGAAAAATATTCCTTATCACAGTTTCTCATATTATTAAGGTGGTTGTTTGTGAATTGACATGACTCGCATATATGTATGTGTGCATACTTTCGTAGGTACCTATATTTTATCCTTGTCGAAAATTTAGAAGACTCTGATAGAGATATCATGAGTTTTCTCATCACTCAGCCTCTGTCAGGACAGGACTCAAATCGTAGTCAGGCCGAAAAGTTATGGCTGCAAACAAATTTAATTTGCATAACAAACATGATTCCCGCACCACAGCGACAAATGAAATCCTTTAAATTGAGGACTGAGAAGTCGGGCGGAGGGCTGTTTTGGTGTTGATGCTGAGTGGGTGGGTTCTTTCATGTGTCGACTGCGGTATTCTGGTACTTCTCAGGGGGTAATAAACTACCTATACTTTAGCGTCAGCGTTGTGGGTCCTACTGAATTGAATGCCTGGTGAATATATGAAAAGTCAGCCTGATGGAAAGCGAAAAAGCCATAAAACCTCAAAGGGATGTGGCTAATTTTGCATATTGAAACCAAGTATGTACTTGGTTTTTGGATGAGTTTGTTTGTGCAATTAATGGAGATTGAATATATTTGAGGTATAAATAATATTTATAACGCATGGAGAAAAAATTAAAAATGTTTAGGTATAAGATAAAATAAAATAAGGACCAAGGATCTGGATTAGCTTTAGCTGCGACTTGTGATTATCAATTTGGAAATTTGACAAAATACGAAATAGTATGAATTTATTTCAAAAGACCTATGTAAAAAAATAAATAAGCATTAATTAATCAGAGCAGATGGCATAGAATTATGGTCTAAGCAAATCAGTTTGTGCCTTTGCCAACATATTTTTTTTTAAATAATTCTTTAAGTATATAATGTCTAGACAAAATTTCAAATCATTGGAGTGAGTCCCGTTTTCAAATAAGATATATTATATTAATACGTGAACGAGAATTCTATCCACCCCTTATTAACTAACTTAATGCCCACATAATTTATAATTTTTTTTTAATGGCAGCTTCTTGCTCATCATCATCATCATCATCATCATCATCATCATCATCATCATCATCATCATCATCATCATCATCATCATCATCATCATCATCATCATCATCATCATCATCATCATCATCATCATCATCATCATCATCATCATCATCATCATCATCATCATCATCATCATCATCATCATCATCATCATCATCATCATCATCATCATCATCATCATCATCATCATCATCATCATCATCATCATCATCATCATCATCATCATCATCATCATCATCATCATCATCATCATCATCATCATCATCATCATCATCATCATCATCATCATCATCATCATCATCATCATCATCATCATCATCATCATCATCATCATCATCATCATCATCATCATCATCATCATCATCATCATCATCATCATCATCATCATCATCATCATCATCATCATCATCATCATCATCATCATCATCATCATCATCATCATCATCATCATCATCATCATCATCATCATCATCATCATCATCATCATCATCATCATCATCATCATCATCATCATCATCATCATCATCATCATCATCATCATCATCATCATCATCATCATCATCATCATCATCATCATCATCATCATCATCATCATCATCATCATCATCATCATCATCATCATCATCATCATCATCATCATCATCATCATCATCATCATCATCATCATCATCATCATCATCATCATCATCATCATCATCATCATCATCATCATCATCATCATCATCATCATCATCATCATCATCATCATCATCATCATCATCATCATCATCATCATCATCATCATCATCATCATCATCATCATCATCATCATCATCATCATCATCATCATCATCATCATCATCATCATCATCATCATCATCATCATCATCATCATCATCATCATCATCATCATCATCATCATCATCATCATCATCATCATCATCATCATCATCATCATCATCATCATCATCATCATCATCATCATCATCATCATCATCATCATCATCATCATCATCATCATCATCATCATCATCATCATCATCATCATCATCATCATCATCATCATCATCATCATCATCATCATCATCATCATCATCATCATCATCATCATCATCATCATCATCATCATCATCATCATCATCATCATCATCATCATCATCATCATCATCATCATCATCATCATCATCATCATCATCATCATCATCATCATCATCATCATCATCATCATCATCATCATCATCATCATCATCATCATCATCATCATCATCATCATCATCATCATCATCATCATCATCATCATCATCATCATCATCATCATCATCATCATCATCATCATCATCATCATCATCATCATCATCATCATCATCATCATCATCATCATCATCATCATCATCATCATCATCATCATCATCATCATCATCATCATCATCATCATCATCATCATCATCATCATCATCATCATCATCATCATCATCATCATCATCATCATCATCATCATCATCATCATCATCATCATCATCATCATCATCATCATCATCATCATCATCATCATCATCATCATCATCATCATCATCATCATCATCATCATCATCATCATCATCATCATCATCATCATCATCATCATCATCATCATCATCATCATCATCATCATCATCATCATCATCATCATCATCATCATCATCATCATCATCATCATCATCATCATCATCATCATCATCATCATCATCATCATCATCATCATCATCATCATCATCATCATCATCATCATCATCATCATCATCATCATCATCATCATCATCATCATCATCATCATCATCATCATCATCATCATCATCATCATCATCATCATCATCATCATCATCATCATCATCATCATCATCATCATCATCATCATCATCATCATCATCATCATCATCATCATCATCATCATCATCATCATCATCATCATCATCATCATCATCATCATCATCATCATCATCATCATCATCATCATCATCATCATCATCATCATCATCATCATCATCATCATCATCATCATCATCATCATCATCATCATCATCATCATCATCATCATCATCATCATCATCATCATCATCATCATCATCATCATCATCATCATCATCATCATCATCATCATCATCATCATCATCATCATCATCATCATCATCATCATCATCATCATCATCATCATCATCATCATCATCATCATCATCATCATCATCATCATCATCATCATCATCATCATCATCATCATCATCATCATCATCATCATCATCATCATCATCATCATCATCATCATCATCATCTATACTATTTTTTTTTTTCGAGGAAAGCCCTATAGAAGCCTTATACACATCAAGACTTGCAGCATTTCAATATTTCTACTCTAACCTGTAATAGACACTGAAATGTCTATTTTGTTTGTTTGTTTTATACGATATATATAAAGCAAGTAAATAGCATCATGGAAACGACCTTATACCTCTTATGTTTTTATTTTCTTGATTATACAAACTATCAAGTAGGGTTTCTTAACTTTTTCTCTGCCCTTCGTCACATAATTTCCTTTTTTTTAATTATTACATCATACTAATAAAAGAATTTTTTTTTGGGTTCCTTTTCATACCCTAACCCTAGAACGTGTGAGGAGCCCCTTCTTGTTACGTAATATACTTTTCAACCGTGAAACGATACAGTTTGCCTATTTTATGCTTGTTTTTTTTGTTTATAATTTACAGAATATTTCTTGCAATTAGACGCTGAACAAACTATGCCTGATTCCTTTTTATTTTTTTGTTTAATGAACTAACATACATATTTGAAAAGGCAAAAGGCTGCCTACTTTTTATAAGAGGTATTTGGAGCTTGTTTCTTATTTCGAAAAGTTTGTCCATGAACGACAATATTTGAAAAGGTAAAAACGAGAAAAAGGTCGAAATGATTTAATTAAGTCTTTTTACTCATCAGGTATATATTTGCCCCTCATAAAAAATAATTTGCCAACTTTCTCAAAAGAAGAATACAACCCTAGAGAAATAACTTAAAGTTTGTAAATTGAAAGATGTGCTGCTTCTTTACAACAACATACAATCATGCATTCTCATTCTCTGAATGTGTTTCTCAAAAAATCATAGCACGTTTGCCATTCAAAGTTATGAAGGAATTCACTTTTGTTATAATCCCTTTGTTGTTATATAGAAATCGCATATTCAGTTTAATTTCCCCAACGAAACAAAGTAAAGTTACATTCTCTAGGCCGAACATTGACACACATATAACTCGGCACAGAACTTACAGAACCCCATTATAAACTCCTCAAAGCACTTCACACTAACTTTTCCAATTCGCAAAATTTCGTGCATCATTCCTGATGGATTCCCATCTCTATATCTCACTCTCTCTCTCTCTCTCTCTCTATGTCGGCAAAACTATTGTCTGTGTGTTGCACAAATATTTTCCTCCATTAACCAGATTTTCGAAATTCCTTGAAAAGCATTCAGAACAGCACACAGACATGGACCACAATTGAAGCACCATCCGCCCCTAGCATATTCATACAATGGAGTCTTGCTTCAGATTCTGATGAAGGATATAACTTCAAACCCCTCTATTCAGTTGAGTTCGGTGTTTTGTCCTCTGAGGGAATCGGAGGATGGAAGTTTAAAAGTGATGACGATGAATTATTGCAACGCATGCATGTACAAAGAGACAACTTCTTCCAAATCTACAGCCGGCATAAAGCCCAGACCCGAAATTTCGTGATAAACAAATTATCCTCCCGCAAGCGGAATTACTTCATGAGCTGCTAAGACAAGTCTTGGCGCGGCTTGGTGGTACCAACTAAGATCAACATATAAGCTTCCTTGCCTGTGTTTCATAATTTATGAAAATATGGAGCATGTGAAAATTTCCTGTTGGGCTATATTTTCTACAAGTATGTCACTTATTGATGTGACACAAGGATGTCGTGTCATGGTGGTGGAGATGGATATAGCTGGCACTTCTGTGCTAAATTAGGTTCCTCTGGTGTTACCCAACTTCAGGATCTAGTACACTGGAACCGATTTAAGGCAAGATTCCCCCAAATTAAATTTATTCCCCGAAAATTACTAACAGGGAATATAATTCATGTGTAAATTGATTAGAAATTCATTTCACTTCGTTTGGCATTAACATTCCTCCACCACCACCACTCTCCTTGATATGCAATCAAAGAAGACAAAATTGGTTCTTTAAACATTTTCAAAGAGTTCCTTAGAGAATTGGATTGCCTTGAAAACACAAAATGGCAGGAAATGGAAAAATGTTATTTATCTTTCCCGAAACAGGGGAATAAGTACCTTTTGAAATTCTATAAAAGAATGTTTGTTGGTTGTAGGTATTCTGAATAAAAAAAAAAAAACAGCAAATCTTTACAATATCATAAATTGGAAGGACTGTAGGAGTTCTAGAATGATTTTTGTTTATTTTCTTATTCAATATTCTTAAAAAATTGAAATCTCTTTAATATGGATTCCTGATGAAATGAGGCCACACGTTTCTTATTTCAAGTCGAAATCAGTGTTTGTTCTCGAGAAATGTACGAACATATGAGCAGTTTCTTTTCCATCATGGTCATTTGTCAAAAATGTTCAGTACAAGGAAGATAGGATATTTGTCTTTCACCTTTACAATTATGGATTTTAATAAGCTATTTCACTGTAAAAGCTTTTAGTATTATTGGCATAATTCTATCACAAACTTAAGCTGGGTTACCACTTGTTTATTATAATTTCATGAATATAAAAGTGTTGGCCGTAAACTAAAATAAAATCAAAGCAATAATATATATTACTCATAATGTCAAGACCTTGTGAAAATAGTGAATTATTTCTAAGAGACCAAATGCGATAAATTAACTACATTTTAACGGAATTCTCAGAACAAAAAACAAACAAAACTTAATCGAAAACACTTAACCGTACTTGTTGCTCTCACAAATCTTTAAAACAGAAAGCTCTTTGATAAAATCCATTGAAAACAGCTTTTTGGTACTGCTTTCAATGGGCAATGGTAACTCTTTTGGAATGCATTTTTTTTTTCATCTCATACAGCGAGAATAGAAACGAGGAAAATTCCAAGAAATTATGCCCATGGCAGCGGCGTGCTTCAGTTTTTGTGGGGCAATTTTTCTCAATTTTATGCATCAGACGCCACTGCTCTAAAAAAGCTTCCCCCATAAGGCCTGTACTGAACATTTTTGTTGAACGGAGTATAGATATCAGTAATGGCATTATTAAGGTAAACAATAATATTAGCCGTATTTTTTTTGCAAGCCCGAAGGGAATTGGATGAAAAAAAACGATCTCGGTGCTTAACAGTTTACGTGTTAAATGCAGCAACAACTAAGCCCATTCGGGTTTAACTTAGTACGGAGAATTTTCGGTGCTTAAGCTTAGTACGCAGATCAGGAAAAATTTTTCTTTTCATACAAAATTTTTCCCAGGACAAATTTTTGTCTTCAGTTTTTTTCCAGGCAGTACGCAGTTCACGCGTAAAATTGTGATATTTGTACCCGTTGTAGGGAGAAGTCTCCACTAAATTTTGCCAGGAAAAATAATGTTCGAAGCATTATTTTGCGGGAAAAATTTTGACAGGTTAATAATATGGCACCATAAGCTCGATCAACTAATCATGCCGATTATGGAACCCGTAAAACTGCATCCGCAGTAAATCTTAATTTAGTGATCTCTTTTCTCTTCATCGATTTCACGTGGAAAGAAAAGAGAAGAATGTACTGCGAATCACTGCGGATTCACTTTTGCGGATTCCATAATCGACATGATTGTTTGTTGATAATTTTACAAAAAGAAAACAGAAGAAGAAAAACATTAATTTTCCAACGTTTTTGTAGAGATAAGAATTGTAGGATAAAATTTGTCTTTTCCCGATCTGCGTACTAGGCTTTAACTTAACCACGGAGAAAAACTGTGTTACCAGCATGAATTCCATACATGTTATGGATAGTTTGTATGGAAACTCCATGTTTTTTTCTGTGATGGCGTCGGTAATCTCCGATATCGGTTTTTTCGACCAATTTCCTCCGTGCTTGCAAAAAAAAAACACGGCTATTATAAGTACGGACTTACAGTTGTACCCTGGATATTGTTAGTTTTGCCAAAACAATGGGAAAAACATAAGTTAATTTCGCCATAATTTTGTTTAAAATACATTGATTTAGGGCCACTTGCACAGAATTTTTTTTTGATTTTTAAATAAATTATAGTTATTTGACTGATTTGAATCAAATCATGTTGTAGCAAAATATTTTTTATCTATCTAAGTTTAAAAAGTTATTTTCTCCTCGTTCTTTGGATAAATATTTAAGCTCGGAGTAGCTCTCACGTCAAATTTTAGAATTTCTTACGAGAAAGCAAGTCAAAGCGTTAGAGTTTGTTTATTTTTCAATGTGTTTTGTGTTTGTTGTGTTGGTGATTCTGAGAAAATATTCTTATCCGCTTGTTATTTATTTTCCGTTCGTGCAAGTAAAAAACGAGAAGTTTTTATTTATTTATTTAAACTGAGATAGTTATCCTTGTTTTATTAATTTATCCGTTCATTTTGTGCAAGTGGGCCTTAGTACTTTAATTATTAAATTCAATTATGTAATGGTATTTTTCTCTAAAAGCATTGTTCTATTCTGACGTGGCTAAAACTGAAAGCCAAAGCTTCCACGAGTCTTTTTTTTTTTTGGATATCTGAGTGCAAAGACACATTTTGGCGTAACGTGCGTCTTTAGAAATACTAACTTGAAATGTCCTGGTGGACTGATGTTGTCACTCAAAACGTCTGTCACATTTACTTTTACACTCAGGTAGTCGGAAAAAGTCCAGAGTTTGGGAATGTTTATTGGGTTTCTTTGAAATTACCACCAACGAATTTTCTTCCTGAAAATTAAACAATTAATAAATTGGAAATATTTGTAATTTAAATTAAATTTTCTAAGGCCCAGTTTTTCAGTGCGAGATTAAAGATAAACCCGAGTTAGTTCACCAAATTTAGTGATTTAACTCTGGACTAACTGAATAAATATTTTTGATGTTTTTTATTCTCTGAGTTTGTTAGTTAAATCCACTTGAATTTTCTACTACAAAACATAATCTTGAGTTATCTATAAATAATAGGTGTGTTTTATTGGTAATTCGTTGCTAGCTTAGCACTTTTATGTCCAATCTTTATTTCTGTGGCTGTGTTCGTAAGGTATTCCTGTTTCTCTATCTCTAGACTCCACATTATATAATTTTATGTCTTAACTACGGACAGTCATGAAATTTTTGGTGGATATGACTTCTCAGCAATCCTATTAAGAATTTTATTGCTTGACAGATATGGAATGAACTATATTTTGACGTATATGGAGAATTTGGTGAAAAAGTTCTTAGAATATACTAAAATCTTTTTTTTTTCGAGTAAAAATAGACCGATTTTGAGTCAGACATTATTAAAGACTTGTGTGGATGCGCTTTAGTTTTTCTAAATTAAAAAATATCGTAGAACACATCCCTTTTGTGATTGTGAGTGAAAACCGTTACTATATTCTGTGTCCACGTTTATTTTCACTTATTTACTGGCTTATCTTTTATAGGCATTTCTTGTTTTTGTTATTGCGTACCGAATGAAAATTTACTGCGCTTGTTATAAAGGTCAAAAAAAAAACACACCTTAAATTATATCCAGAGTTTAAGTCGTCACTGAAAATGGGCCTAAGTCAAAGGAGTTAAGTTTTTTTTGGGCTACTCTTGCGAGGAAGTGACAAATCCTCCAAGAGTATCTCCTGTCACAGAAAAGTGCCGCTTACCTTAGCCGTTCGGATTCGGCAATAAACTGTAGGTCCCCTTCATTCCTGCAGACACGCGCACAGGAATGGTTGTAAGTCACTATGCCCTGGATCTTCATGAGCCGTTGTGCCACTAAATTTTTTTTTTTAAGTCAAAGTAATTTCATAGGATTTTATTTTGCCACACATTTGTCTGGAACAATATTTTTTTTTTTTTTTGGTCACCAACGAAAAAATTTGTGTTAGTTGTTTAAGAAGATTGGTATAAATAAATTCACTTAAAATAGAGCTTAGAGTAAACGTTGTCATCTTCCCTTTTATACAAACAAAATCAATCACGCCATGCCTGTTTATATTCTTAATTAAAACTTCCTCGGTTGTGTATAAAAATGTCTGCTGATGCTCCATTATATACAGTGAAATCCACCAACAGCCTAATGCAATGTATTGACTCAGCTATTCCTCATCATCTTCACTTCATCTGTGCATTAATGGGCTTCCCTTCAATTTGCTTCAATTTGGACATCTAAAAATACCACAGCAGACTAATCAAAGTTTCCCCCAAATTTCCAAAAGTCTCTTTAGTCTTCGCAGTTCGCACCCATTCAGAGCGCATCTATTCTAGGTTTCAGCTCAGTTTAGCCCTTCGCCTTTATGCGGTGTTCCTCTTTCTTGACAAAACATCCAAAACGGAAAGGCGGGAAATTGCCTTGGTGCATACGGTATAGTTCAGGAAACGAGCTCAATTAACAAAAACCCACCCAGCAATTGTGTCTGCTATACCGTTGTTTTTGTGCTCTGTGATAGTGGCTGGCTTTGGTGAGTTGTTTTTTTTTTTTGTATTTTGGTGGTTGGCGCACGACCGCGCTCATCTATTTTTAAATGTGCGAAGTGTGACTCTCAATCTGAGTTAAATTTAGAAGTTATCCTGAACGTGATGGGGCTGGGGATGGGGAATCTTCTGGATGCTAATGTTAGTTTTGATTTTGGTGTCAGTGAGTACGGAGTAAATTGAGTTTTTTGGTTGATCAAAAGTATGTTAGTCAAGGTATATACCTTTAAGTGACCCAATAGTTTTTAAGGTGAATTTGTGCAAGGAAAATAAGATGTGTTTTAATAAAAATACCTACAAAACTAAAAGTGTTGTGTGTTGATGTATAAAAAACTTTTTTAATATTTTTTTTTTTTAATAATACATGATTCGATCGATAAATAATCATTTAGATATATTATTTCAAAACGTTGAGGCTAGATTCACTACCCCATTAGGTACTTTTCACATCGACGAACTTGAAACTGAAAACATTATCAAAAAAAAACATATCTAAAAAAATTCACATGACTTTTTTAAAACTATTAAAATTCTCTTCATATTTTCAGAATGCAAGAGCATTCCTGGTGTCGGGCTAACGGTCATCCCTTTAACGACCCTATTCTTGTCATAATCACATTTGCGGCAATAATAGGATCATTCTCGTTGCTATGCGGCTTTGTGTTGCTGTGTGTGGTTTCGAAAACTCTTAATAATGAAGTCTCCGAAGCAGTTCTACTTGTTGGTATGTTTCACAATCAATATCCCAATATTTCATCGCTGTGATTTAATTAAAATGTTTATGGTGGCTTAATATATAGGAATGGGTTTCTTTATAACATCAGTTTCGTACGTGACTTGGAAAATCACCAACAAAAGACGAATCGAGCAAATGATTCTGGCCATGAAGGAGGACATGGACGTCGTATGAAAAATACTCTCATCATACAAGAACATATTATATTTATTTAATTTATTTACTTAGCTAATATTCGAATAAAAGACTGATATTTTGTTAAACGACTTCATTTTGCTTTTGCTTGATTCAAATTAATTGACCTCTTGAAGAATAATTCGCATCTAGAGTTCGTATACTTCTCTTGATCCTTCCCCAAAGGACTCTTTACTCTCAACTTGTGTTCATCCACTTGCTTCTACAATGTAATAATAATAATTCCTCTTAACAAGAAGGCAAAGCTCATAACCTTGCAAATACATCCTAGTGAATTTGGAGTCTATCCAAGAAATCCTAGAATACTTCTTCGTCGTCTTCCTCGCCATTCCCGACCGCACTTCCAAATATTGTCGAAAATGGAGAAAGTGAATTTAGGTCCAAGAATCAACGAACCATCAAGCTGAGACACCATTCTTTAGCAAGGACATTTTTTATTAGCTCGCTTGAGATGATGCTTTGTAGAACATTTTGCCTGTCATATTTGCAACAACAAACAAGACACGAGATTCGGAGAGAATACATGGATATGCTATATGAACTAAGTAGAGAAAAGGAGGAACATTTTAAGTATCGCAAGGAACAGGAAATTCCTTTTCCATGTCATATCCTCTGAAATTGATTTTTAGTTTGCATGTCCTTATGCAGGATTGATACTTATATATTTTAGTTATTTACCTGGTTGAAGAATATGGCAAAAATGCAGCAGATATCTTGGTTTAAGGATGGATGTGAGTTTTGAGTGAAAAGACGTTTTTTTTTTTAAATAATCCAAAATATAAAACTACCCTTCATAACTCATGTTGCCATTCATGTTTTCCAATGAAATATATTAAAAATATTTTCCGAGTCAAAAGGGAGGATGTTCCAAAAGGAAATTGAAAAGCCTTTGGATGGAAAGGTATATGTTGACGTATTATGGAATTTGATTTAAATAAAGGTCGTTAAACTTTTTAGTGAATGAGTTTATTATTTTTAATATATTTTTTTTTTTTTATTAAAATATGAATTTCGTAGACTCATGATAATTTTGGTTTCAATAAAATTCAATTTTGTTAAAAAAAAATTCTGAAGAAACCTATGTGAAATTGGGAAAGGGAATAGGCAGGTACACGCCATTGAGATGATTCTTTTCAAGAGGATTTTTCTGCTGAGCCTTTTGATATGAGAATTAATAATCCGCATTTTATCGAATTCGAAGAGAAGGTTGAGAGAGTGATATAGTGATGTCAGCTTGCCAACTTCTACCAAAGTCCAGACTTTTTATGCTTTATGTCGGTTTTTGTCGCCCAAATTTCGAATTTTGCCTTAATTCTTAATTTGGGCGTTATCGTCAAATGAAATAATTCCTACCGCCAAGGTTTAAAAAATCTATGGATCGATTTCTTAAAAAAATAAAATTCTTGAATGGATCATACGTACTTGATAAGGCAACAAAAATATACAGGCTGGGGCAAAAGCAATGAACCAGTTCTAAAGAAATGTAAAACAAAAACAATTTGACTAACAGAACATATGTTTATATTGTTTAATTTAGCACAGAATCTAGTTTTTTACATTAAGTTTTAAAGATGATATCACGTAGCTGGCGGCCGTCAGCCGCGATGCACTCTTGAAGGCGAATTCTGAAGTTTTCAACCGCTCTTCTGCACATTTCGATGGTTTTTGCCGTAACTTCCTCTCTGATTCTGTTTAAGTTCTCCCAGGGTATGTGGACGAAGTTTAAAAACTTTTTCCTGTTTGTTAATATTTCCACACAGGTGGAAGTGGGCCTCGTCACTGCTGAAAAATGTTGAATTTGCTGGAATTCTGTCCAACATTTGGTAGCAGCAGTTTCGTCGATGTTCAAAGTCACGGGGCAACAGCTCTTAAACCATCATTATTTTGTATGGGTGAAACTGTTAATCTTCGTACAAAATTCTCCTTAAATATCTGCTAGACATGCCCAAAGCAACTGCATGTCTACGGGCTGAGTACCTGGGAGACTGTTTGATAGTATTTCTTGCCAAGATAACATTTTCAGGAGTTCTTACAATTCTGGGTCTTCCAATTGCCGAAGGAGTTGCTGTTGAACCAGCGTTTTCCAATGTCCTAGCCCAACATCTAATTGCATTACCACCAGGGACGTTCCCCCAACAGGGATATTGAAATTTTTCAATTTTATTTATTTTACATGAAGATATTTAAAATAAAGAGTGTGCCATAGTTCACGCAAATTTTGAATTAAGCGCCATTTAATAGTACAATGTTGCCAACGGAAAAAAATGATAACAATGTGACAGCTGACATGACAGTTCGGGGTTAATAAAAATGACCATGCAGGCAGCTCGAAGAGAGTTCGTTGAATCAATTTTGGAACAACAACAAAACGCTGATTTAAAAAAAAATCATTTTCAGTGATGACGCTCCTGTTCATCTTGATTGCTTTGTTAATTGTCAAAATTGTCGCATTTGGGGTTCAGAAAACCCACGAGTAGTTATTAGAAACAAATGTATCCACAAAGCGTGACTGTTTGGTGTGGATTTTGGGCTGGAAGCATTATGGGACCCTTCTTTTCCGAAAATGTGGCTGGTCAGGGAGTAAAAATTAATGATTTTCATTATCGTGACACGGTAACCCAGTTTTAGGGCCTAAATTACAAGATATGGATGTGACCAACATGTAGTTTCAAAAAGATGATGCTACATGCCATACAGCCAGACAAACAATTCAATTACTGCATGTGTCATTTCCTAATGGGGTAATCGGGCGTTTTTGTGATCAGAATTGGCCATCCAGATCTTGCGATTTATTTCTTTGGGTTTTTTTTTCGAAGTCAAAGGTCTATTCAAACAAGCACATGACCACCAACGCCTTGAAAGAGGAAATTGGGACGTGTAGAAATTCAGCCACATTTATGCGAAACGGTCATAGAAAATTTTAATAAAAGAGTACGTACTTGCCAGCAAAGCCGTGGCGGTCATTTGTCCGATGTGCTAATTCAAACATAACCTCAATCTGTATACACTATGAATCAATAAAAAATTTAAGCTTTTTAATTAAAAATCTGTATTTTCTATCAAAATTACATTTTGCGTGAATTATGGGACACCCTTTATATTAAAAAAAAAGAACTGCGGTACTATTTGAATAATTTGACATTGAATTGAATAAATAAACTGAAATGGAACCTAACTGCCTGAACACAATGAAGACGGAGCTGCAACTAGAGCTGCAGCTGGAATACCTGTCAAAATATTGAATACACACAAATTAAATGTTGCGAACACAACGCAACGTAGCCGCATCAGACTAAAGGCTGATTTCCAAAGGTGCGTTCGCGTTAGAGACGCTTACGTATACGTTTACAAGCTTTACGAACGCGTCGACATGACAGACGACTTGAACAGAACCTGAAAATCAAAATGAACCTACATAACTGTAATTTCGAATTCCTTTCAACAAACTATTCCATTATTTTTTAAACAAAATCGATTTTTTTCTTTCAATAAAAGGAATTTGTCCAGAAAAACCGATTTTTACTTCTAAATAAATCGATTTTTTTGTTGAAAGGAATTCGAACATTAGTTTAACTGTCAAAACGCACGCTGAAGTTGATTTTTTTCAACTTTAACGTTGAGGTAGCTTATGTTACGTTGGTTTGTGTACATGCTAATAGGTGCTAAATCGTAATATAATACCCAACGCGTCATTGTAAACAATTTGCTTAAATTGCTATGTGTGAGCTTTCGCGTTGAAAGAAAAATCTGTCAAAGCGACGCCCAACGCGGCATTGGAAATCAGCCTTAAAGAATTCGCCAACGTTTAACTTTTGTGCAGCACTTTTGACGTTTCAAATTGTATGAAGAACAAAAACCACTTCTTGCGTCGGAAAAAACATTGCGGTTATTTGTGTCGCGAAAAAAATTATGAATTAAAAGGAAAAAAATATTGGAAATAAGAAATGTGAATAAGAATATTGTTTTGCTTTTCTTCAAAATACTTTCAAAGCTGTACAGTTGCATTGTGGGCGCGTAAGAAAAATAACGTACAACACTTTTTGACAGCTCTTTCTAGTTCCGTCTGCTTCTCCAGTTGCAGCATGTAGCATTCAATTCTGTTCAGCCAGTAACATATTCGAAATGTCCTAATATTGTAGGTACAAGCCGTTATATTTACATTGTGTTTTTAGATTTGTCCTTCTTGACTTGACAGAGGCAGTTGACCTCCGGCAAAAATTACGAAATGTTGTTTTCTAGTTTGAGCCAATTGGCGCAATTGATTTTAATATGCATATAAAATTCTACGTATGCTTTAATATCGTAAGAATAAAATGATCTAAGATTGGAGAGTTCAATTTGAATAGGGCCAATTCTTTATCCCGCTGTTAAATTTCTCCCTATTATCATTACTTTTTGAATGGGTCAGGTTTTTTTTGCAGTCACTGACATCACATTCATTAAACTTCAATAAATACCAGTGGTTTGTCGACTCCAATTAAATTCATTCTTCGTATTACTTCGTTTTTTATCATTAGAAAGTCAAGAATTTATGTTCATATAGGAGAAGGACATTTCTTTTGCCCTTAACTTCCTGCAACACACTCAAGCGTCAAGCGGCCGGCGTCGTCGGTCGTTGGTCATCATTACCATACACACATTGTCTTCAAAATTCATTTTATTCCTGCACAAAGTCCAGGCGTAGTCATTTAAAGTTTAAACCTAATCATCCTTCTTCCTGCTGTGTGACCGTCTAGTTCAGTCAAAAGTTTTTCCATTATTCCTTCTTTTTAACTTTGGGGAAATAATGCATAACCTCTTTATTCAGTTAGAAAGTTGCAAACACACAGAGGTCAATGCAGTGCAGTGCAATGGTGCAATGGAAACCAATGAAGCCTATTTGCGGTATGCAAGTTCAAACTTTGTCCGGAATCACGAAACGTATTCATGTATAGTACATATAGATACTTTGGTACCTAACCTATAGTATAGGATGAAGTTTTGCTATTCGGCCTCATACATTTCACAAATAATGATTCAAAAGTTCAATGAAAGGTAAATAATTCTGATGGAGAAAGATGTGAAAATATTGAGAATATGTGGCAAGAAGTTCTATTTGCTTCAATCTTATAGATTTGTGTGAATGTTCGACGATTTGGGAATTCAACGTTATCGTGCTAGTTAAAGACAAAAATTTTCAAGAGTTATGTATTTGCTTAATAGGTTTAATTTTAAAGAAAGGTGAAATGAATATAATACTAAGTACTGGTAGGTACTATGTTACTATCATAGAATTTTTTTTGTTTACTAAATATGTTTTACCCTCTCGTTTCTTTGAAATTGTTTCATAGCTATATAAGCATCATACAAAAGATATAATTTTTAGTCATGTTTGTAGGACAAATTGTATAGAAACAAGGTTCTATTTCCCCCTTGTTGGGGGGGGGGGGGGGGGGGGGGAGGTGATGTAATTACAAATTTTAACTATGTACCTGTTTATCTATATTAATATTCTTTAATTCTTAAAGGATATTCACACCGGAAAGAAATCTAGATTTCGAGCAAACAACACCAAATCTCATTGAAATCAAAAAGATTTCCCATACATTTTTCAGATCTCGTATAATCTAGTAGATTACTACAAAATCTCCAAATCTACTTGGAACAGTATGAATGTCAAACAAACATACTTAATTACTCATTTTTCTTTTCAGTATAACAGTTCAGTCAGCAACAAAAAATAAACAATGAAAAGAGAGTTTGTTATGTGTAGTCAGCGTTGCCAACCGCCTTGGGCATAATAATGCCTCACTTGAGAAAAAAAGATGCTTTTTCAATAAAATAAAGCCTCATCTAATTTTTTTAATTAAACAAACAAAATCTTTTAAATAACAAAACATTCCTTTATTAAAAAAAATTAAAAAACATCTTAATAAGGAACAATAGTTAATCCAGTCATTTAAATTACAAAGGCACTTATGAAATACTTATGAAATTTTTAATCGAAATCGTCCTGTTCTTTTAAATCATAAGTATATTTTGATATTCAATAAAAACATGAGGAAAATGCAGTGTAAGCGGTATTATCGACTGCCATTTAATGAGTTCTGAAGGCTCTAAAGTCGCCATTTCCTTCAGCATCAACAGTCGCAATAAAATTTGTCTTGCACTTTCGATGAAAAAATTTAGACAGTTTCCGCGAAAGAACTTTAAATCGCATGCATTTAACGTTGAAAAGTTAACAGCAAAAAAAAATGTTTACTATCATTGGAAAATTGTGAATAGTTAGTTTGAAGGTGGATACACATTTTTTTAAGAAAATAGTAAATAGATAAGAATTATTTTTTGGCCAAGATTTTTTAAGAATGCTTTCAACAATAAATTAATAAATAATTTATAAGAAGTAGAACAAATAAATTAAAAAAAAAAATTAGTTTGTATGAAATGAAAAAAAAAAAGCCTTTTTAAAAAAAAATAATCCGCAAAGCCTCAGGCAGTGAAATAATGCTTAAAAGGCATAAAAAAGCCTCAGGCATCGCTGTGATGTAGTGTACTGGTGGGTTCCCATTCCTTTTGTGTTTTTTTTTTTTTTTTAAGAGTCCAGGGAATTTTAGCTAATGGCAATGGATTTTTTTTCGTAGCTACTATCAACACTGAAAATCGTTTTAAATATCAAACAAAATCTAGTTTATGTGCAGTGTGAACGATTCAGTGAAATTTGAAAATCTCGTTGCCGAAATCCGAGATTCCGGTTCAGTGTAAAAGCCGTATTAGTCAAACTATGAATACTAAATGGCTTCCGAATAGTTAGGTTCATATGTCATATACATATCTGACAACCGGCTAACCTCCCCTCACCACCTCACATTACAAATGTGAGGTGAAAGGTATGTTTGTTTCATATATTACAGAACTGAAGTTTTCTACACAATTTTATGTGTTATTTAAGATTTAATTTTTTTTTTCAAAAATTCGATCTTACCGCCATTTACGTTAACCACATCATTACCTTTTTCCAATCATTGAAAAAAGGTATGAAACAAATCCTTCACCTTCAAGTAAAAAACCGTATTCGTATTCACATCATAGAAGAGAAAGCTCCATCAATGTCCTCGGTGGTTTATTTTTGCCACAACACCAATAACATTACATCGCAGCTTGCCACAATGTTACCTTCATCAGCAACAACTACTGGAAAAGTTTTAATTGAATCCATAAATTTTCTACAATAAGCGGAAGGCATTGGTTTTCCTGTTCGCATATATACAAAAACCGAATTCCGCCACACCGGGGGCGAGTCAGAGTCGCTGATAAAACACAACAAAAAAAAACTTCAAACACATACAAACCAACCTAGTTTCGGAATATGTTCGCCAATTAGCAGTACCTACCAATCTGCTCGGTTGCGTGGCACGGTAGGTTGGCGCTGTCTGATGTGGCGAAGCATTAATTTTCCGCGCGAAAAGCAACGACCCGAGCTGAATTCCGTTTCAATCCGAGCATTCATTCTGCTTAATTAAATCTCACCTTGAAACAATAATAATCCAGAGCGGTGGTTGTGGCGGGCCAACACCAGGGTGACAGGAAATGATCCGAGGACGTGCGGCGACTTCCGTAAAAGCACCATCCTTGCACCAGCTTTCCCATTTATCACACTAATTATATTGACCATGTGGGGGTTATGCCGGCAAAATCTCTACAAATCTTCTGCGTGGGGTGCGGGGGTGCTCTTATAGGGTGGTTATTTATGCGTGAGCCTTACAAGCATCCCCATTAGAACCCCTCACCGCCACGATTTTGCTTTTGATAAAAGTATGAATAAATTTTTATTTCATCCCCAACAATCGCACAAGAGTATATACTAAATAGCTGATTGCGGATACACGCAAGTACTCCCCCTCGTAAGGCGCTAAATGCGTTCAATTAGGTTGAGTAGTTCCATGATTAGATTCGTTTTGATTCGAAAGGACTAAATGCATGCGAAGGGCCAACAAATCCTCTGCCAGCTTTCACGCATCACCCAAGAGGGCTGTGGTGGGTAAGGGGCTTAATATTCATATACATTGACGCGCTGGGCAAGAACCCGGCGCGGCGCGGCGTTGTGCACAAAGTTACAAGGGCTTTTGGTATAGCTGTGAATGGCACTTAGCCACGCGTCCTTCATATATAATTTTATTACGATAACTTGGTTATGTCATACACAGACTCTTCCGTTGAGTGTCCATTAAAAGTTCAATTTTGTGGGAGGGTTGGTATAGATCCACCGGGGCTAATCCTCTATGCGCTATGTTATAACTTATCTCTTATTTCGTTTTTTTTTTTTCTACGGCTAGAAGGGGATAAATGAATTGTAGTCCCTTATGAGTATTTTTTCCGCATTTTAATAAGAATACGTTTTGGTGGGAGGGAGGAAATGGATTTTGTTTATCTTGATTTCTAAGGATGTTTTTCATTTTCGTATAGATTTTAAAAAGGGTCAATTTAGTGCTATATTCAAGCTTAGAGCCATTACAAAAGATTTAGAATTTTACTTTGATGGAAATTATTCTTAAAGCATTATCGATTTGAAGTTTAAACCAAATGTAGTGATATTGAAGATGTTATAGGGAGAAATTATCACCCAAACACACGCAGAAGGATTTGGTTGGTTGTTAAAGGTATACATAAAGTACGTGAGGTGATCATAAGATTGAGTTTGGGTTAATTTCAGCTCAATTTGCAGCAGCACTTAAGCAACGGACTCCTATCATAAAGCTCACGATATTTCCGTTATATCTCTATAGGAATAACATTAATATTCATTCGGGGAAAAATTTAGTATTATAAACCCCCAGTCATTGGCAAGGAGGCTTATCTCTTACTTATAGACGGAAAGAGAATAAAAAACAAATTTTTTCTACTATCTTAAGGATTCTCCCTATCCCTATATACAGTCCTGGCCTTACTTGGAAGCATAACAGTACCACAATTCTATCATGTATTGAGTCTGAGTAAGATATAGTCAAAGAGGAGCACACTCCTGCCAGCTATATTTTTTTATTTGCCCTTTTTTCGAGCATATTTGATGTGCGTGAAGTTACTACAGCAATTTTCGATTTGCGTAATAAAAATTGATTGTGCTGTGCGATGTGTCCAACTTGAGCTGCATTTAAAAAATTGTAAAATTTGCTATTTTGAAAAAAAAAAAAATTAAAAGCTTCAAATATGCGAATATTTTTTAAAAATCTTTTTGGCCCTGGCAGCACAGACTGAGCTAAAAATAGCAAAAGTTTATTTTTTTTTATTTTTGCAAGCTAAGGTATGCTCAAGCTAAGGTATGCTTCGAAACATTTGCGTTTGGTCGTAAAAGTTGCAAATTCGATTTTTTTTTTAATTTCCTTGGTGCTTAGTATCATTTTTTAAGTGCAAAACAACACAGTTTTAAGTTTTTAGAAAAAAATATTTAAAAAAAATTTCATTCGTAAATTTTCTTCGAAAAAAACATTTACGGCAAGACGCAACACAAGTTGAGCATAATACAGCATAACCTATTTTTTTTTTTTTTTAATTGGCGGTGCTAACTTCATAATACATTCTTTCATTATGACTTTCATAGGACTTTATTACTTTAAAAGCCTTTAATCCTTCATATTTTAAATGCTCTACTGAGATAAGAAACAAAACTTTTCCTTGCCATTATGACTTTCACCAGCATCCACCACCACGTTTGTTTTTTTCTTTATGATGTTTCATCGGTATTTGAGTTACATTCCACAAGCCATGTTTTTAGAACCCAGGTGTAAGCATTTTTAATGTTGGAAGGCATCTTTTACACAAATATAAATATAAAACACCTTTACACACCTTAACTTGCCTTATTCAATATAGCTTTAAATATACGAAAAGGCCCTTTAAAAAATGTATCAACAAACATTATAGCTAGATATAATTTGAACACGCTACAAACGGCGACAAAGGCTAGATAGTGTAACCGAAAGAACTTCTAAGTTAAAAGGATATCAGGCAACTGCAATTTTTTTTTTTTTTTTGTTAATATCCTAAAAGTGCAAGAGAGTTTAAAACTTTTTCATTGTTTGGGTAAAAACTTTTCCATGGCACGCCCAATTCTTGCACCAAAAAAGTTGAACTTAATTATTGACTTGGGCAGGTGCATGTTGTTAGATGCAAGTGGGTAGATATTATATACTTTGTTCGTATCCTTTAACAAGACATTATTAAAGCTGGTAAATGTTGTTTTCGTGCAGTGCAAGGACGAAGTAAATTTTGTAGTGCACGTGGACCAAGTTAGGTTTTTTAGTTTCAGCATCATCAGCATGCATGAGAAATGAGAAAAATAAAAACATCTCAACGGGCAGCTCTAAGTCAAGAACTGTTACTTTTTTCCATAGGTACAAACTGAAATGGAAAATTCTTTTAAATTGATTAATATTCAGTGGAGGCAAGTTGTCAACTAATTGATTTTTCTTGTAATTTCAAAAGTGGTTACTGAATAATTGATATCGTGATAGCGGCAGCGTCGCACCCGGGCGCCATTTCTAAACGACGATGACTACGAAGAGGCAAAGCTAACGATGAATAAAGTTTTGTTTTTTTTTTTTTTGCTTCTGTCACTACGACCAAGACTAAGAGGAAAGGTTCACAGAACAAGTTTAACTATCTGCAAAAAAAAAAAAAAAATTATAAGGAAAGCGAAAAATATACTTAAATTGTCCCACCAACTTCCTGGATAAAAAGTTTCAATGAGACTTTTTGGAGAATCTCCGTCTCCATTAGTTGTTGGTAAGTTAAATGCACCAGGGTTGATGAATTTTGTATCCTCAAAAGATGGCTCTAGAAAGTCGCACACAACTTCACTTTAAACTTGGAAAATGTTTTTATATTTTATTATGTAATTTTTTTTTTTTTTTTTTTTTTTGACGAAAGACAAATATCTTATATAAATTCAAAGATCCTCAAGGAAAGCTTGCAGTAATTAAAACATCCAAAAGGAAAAGAATGCTGGAGGGTGTCTCGAGTGCTGACTTGGTCGTTACTGTTTTTCGATTATTTTTTTCTTATTAATTTTTTTTCAGGAAATGGGGCTGCAAAGGAATACAGAATGCTTCAATAAATTGTGTTGGGCTCTATTACCCGCGCTGCCATGAATTTTTTTTTTTAACGAAAATTTTTTCAAGGAGTAGTGATGGTTGCTAGCAAATCCTGTGATTCATTTGCTTTGTATATTTTTTGAAAGCAATTATTAAATCAATGAACATGTTTAATTTGTAATTTAACAGATTTTAACTTCAAACTTTATATGAAACAAGTGTTCAAATATTAATTCTTACTTTGCTAAAATTTATAATAATACAATTTTTTATTATTTGTCATGTTTTTGTAAACATACTCGTACATACAAAACTGTGATAATTTTATTGACATCAAGGGAGCTAAAGTATTTATGATACATGTGTTAAAAAACAAAATGGCGTGGGGTTAAAATAGAAAACTCCAAACGAATATGGTTAATAACTTGTCAAATTTTAATTACTTTCATCCACCTCCTGGAAGTTCTTCAAGATCCAAATAAAAAATATTATAAGCTATCTACTTACAAATACAAAATAATAGCATAAATATATGTATAAGTATCTCACCATAAATACAAAAAACATACTAATACTATTACTGTTACTATTATTCCTTTTTATTTTTCAGGTTTTACCAATTTTTTATCAACTCAAAACCAAACAAAGAAGTGTTAAAAAGTATGCACGACTGAATTTCACGAACTTATACTTTTGTAGTTAAAAGATCAATGGAGATTTTGTTAATTCTTTATTCAAAATTTTTAAACGCAAGAGTCCTTGAAATATTTAGAAACACCAAATTGCAAAATTACACAAAATGCGGGATCAGCCATTGAAAAGCTATTTGTGATTTTTTTTTTTTTTAGCTAAACCTTGAATTTCATTTAATTTTATTTTATTTATGTGCGAAAAAAGCCATTTTCCAGAACATTAGAAAAATTAAAATTTTTGAACCTCTTTTGCTTGCTTGAAAAAAAAACAATGTAGCCCAGGAAAATTAGACTTTCAGTTCGAAAAAATTCCAACAAAGCTGAATTTTGGCGGAGATGTTTAATTTTGAACCTTAAGCATTTTCAAAAAAGTACCCTAAAGTTAGACCGTGGCTAAAATTTTTACGGCGGGTATCTTAAAAACTATCAATGATGACCTTACATTAAAAATGTTAAGACACTTTTTTTCGTTCAATCAATAGGTGCACAAATTTTGTAGTGTACTGGATTTAGTCAACAGAATTTATTGAAGTTGCATGTTTCGACAGCCAAATATTTTTTATCGTAAGTGTTTGGGTACATCTCCACAATATAAAAAAAAAATTGGGGAGGGAGGGGTTAGGAAAAGCCACCATATTGAAACAGCTGGTCATTTAGTTTTTATGTAATAACTCGCCTGGATTTTATTTTGTTACAAAATAGCATAATATAAAAGATTTTCGCGCCACGGTTTTGCCGTCGGCAATAACCGCGTTTTATTATCGCCAATTACCCATATGGTTCACCCCGAAAAAATAAAACGATACAGATCCAATTGTCAACAGTGTTATATTACCCACCTCTTTTTTCCTTATGCCTGTTTATTTTTCATGTATTTACCTGTCTCTTTTCCTTACACCGGATTTTACAATACCTTACTATTTGCAAAAGGCACAACGCCATCTACCCGCCACATTAGAACTAGGTTTTGGGTCTGTGAATGAAACCCCGATAGAAACCTAGATCTTGTGTTGTTTTTGACGTGTTAAAAGATAACCCCGACCCAGACCCATAGCTAATAAAACGCGGCTAATGATACACGTTTTCTCCTGTTTTTTTTTTTTTGTTGTTGTTGCGTCTGAGATGTTTATTGCGCTATAAGGAAGTGTGAAGTACAATGATAACAAGGTAAGTTAAGTAGCTGTTTCACATTGATTTTTTTTAAAACAGCAAATAAAATTAAAGGCCCAGAAATAAATTGCCAAGGGCGGCAAAATTGGCTCTGCCCTGGGCGGCAAAAACCCACGCTACGCCACTGTTATCGAAGATCAATTGTAAAATTTTTAATCGACTTTTGCATTTTAAAAATCGAAAATCACATTGATAGCGGATTCAAACACCTCTCTAGTACGAATTTTGTTACCCCTTCTCCAATATATTTAAACAAGCCTAATATCCCAACTAACAATTTTAGTCCTATAGTCCAAAGAAGTTTCTTATTACTCCTTAACCTACTTCTATAAGTTTTGTATTATACTCCAAAAAGTTAAAAAGGCGACATTTTTTCACTCCTATTTCACCTTTATGGAGTAAAATTGTTTTACTCCGAAGAATGCTCTGATAAGATTTGTAAGAAGTGCTATAGAATGAATGTATTTCTATACAAAAAATAAAAAAACGTTTGTATTTATTTTTTATTTTAATTTTATATTTGTACTGCATATTATGTATATTTTTCCGTATGATCACCTGACAGGGTCTTTAGAGATAATAATTATTATTTAGTATTGTAAATATTTATATTTAAATTAAAAATTACTTGCACGTCCTTGGAATCGAACCGAAGACCCCTTGCACAAATAGTCTAGCACGCTAACCGCTCGACCAATCTGGATTATGCGGTGCATTGCATTAAATCGGGTTCTCTTTCATACAAAATTGTAACCTATAAGCCTGATATAGCCATTCATCAAAGACGCTGCACAATAATGTAAAAAGGTATGCATACTTATATCATCGCTATAGAAAACAGAATACTCCTATAGTTTTTCTATAGCGATGATCTAAAATCGTTTGAGTTTGTTGTTTACCGTTCCTCTCTTTCTGTCATATTTTTCTTAGATTGTTGGCGGTCTTTGTTTATTTTTTTATAGTAGTTGCTAGACATTTTAATTTTTGGCAACGATTTCATTATTATTTATTTGTAAATTTAGATATGAATAGGTTTTGAGATAAATATAAATGATTTAAAATGGCTGCGTAGAAGCCATTTTAAATTCTCCTCAATTAAAGCTTTACAACATTTTCTTATACAATTAATATCGAAACGAAGGTTCCTTAACTTTTTTATAGGATAATTTTGGGAGCAAAAACTTTTTAGTCATTTTATAGTATGATTATAGAATAATTGACTCATTGTGCCTGTAAGGCTGATATAATGTACTCCAGAGAATACTTAAGCCATGAATTATACCAACATTAACTCCTATAACGACTTAACTCCGCTCCGGAAGGGCTATAAAAGTGCTATAGTAGCGAATAATGCTTATATTGCCAAAATCGGAAGCAATTTTGCTAGTTGGGATTCTGGCTTAATTTAATGACTCCAACTTTGAAAATTACTAGTACACTATACAAAGTTTGTGCACGTTTTTCTCAAAACCTATTGATTGTACGAAAAAAAGCGCCATAACATAACATTGTTAATGTAAAATTACATAAGTTACAACTTTTGGCTTAACATTTTTTTAAAAGCACTGATAGTTTTTGAGATATGTATTTTCAAAAGACTGAAATTCGACCCCTTTCACCCCCTGTAAAGATTTAAGCCACGGTCCAAATTTAGGGCATTTTTTGGAAAATGCCCTAAAATACAAAAATAAAAAACAAAAAAAATAAACAAAAATGAACAAAAATAAAAACAAAAATACAAAAAAAAACATCTCCGCCTAAATTCAGCTTTGTCGGAATTTTTTTGTAATTTGGGCATTTTTTTTTTGTTGTCTAATTTTCCTTGGCTAGTGTGACACGTTGACGATCTGAGTTCTGAGAGCTGAGACGTACATACACCAAAGTCTTCTTTAGCGAATCAATTATTATTTTTGTCATCAGACAAAACTATAGGCTAGCGAGTAGTCATATTTTATCATCTGGTCAGTATCACATCGGAGAACCCATTTAAATCAGCATTTCAATTGAAGAATTTACATAGGGATCAGTTTGAGCTTATTCTAATTGCCCCTTAATTTCGAATGATTGATCCTCTCTTCCTCTGTCAAATAATGGATGAGAAATCAATTGCAATTCATAAAACAAAATGGGAAAATATCCGTAGACAGAAAACTCATTTCCATGTATACACAAAGGACCCGGTCTCCTCTTATCACATGAATCCGATGATTCATGAACTAGAAATAGTTGAAGAGGTCTATCGTAAGCCAACATTTTTTGGTGCGTAAGATGGAGTTATACGTTTATGCTAAAGAACTTCAACCTATTTTACCCCACCCAATCTTCAGCTCCAACCAATTTGTAAAACTTATCCGGTGGCAGAATCCAGAGAGAATAACGTCACTAATCCTTTTCGGTGCAAATTTGTGTTATGCGTTCGATTGAGTAATCACACTTGGAGTAACCCGAACACTGAACGCACTCCAATCTCTGAGTACATTCAATTACACAGCACTTTGTGCTGCCAATTCGTCGTTTGATAATAAATTCAATTAAATAATTGCAGTTCAATGATTTTAATTATAAGCCCCCCACTCTAAAATGATGGCCATTGATTTCGGAACATTGTATGCAGGATACACAAGGCTTAATCCTGCCATAGCCTGGTTTTTTTTTTGCAAGTGGGTTTATTACAACGAAAATCAGGGAGCAGAGGTATGAGGTTGGAGATTACACTATTATCCTGTGATTGTCTGGTTCTGCGTCAAAATAAAATGGCAATTAATGAAATTACAATGCGCTTAGGCTGTCATTTAATTAGAGATGGGGAGGGGAGAAGGGGTAGATTTGATTTTCCCTATTCAGCTTTATGTGTTGTGAGCGGCATTTTGTGGTTTTTATGTTTAATTACTCCCAGAACACTTCAAAGAATTTCAAATAAGGATCACCTTTTGTTATTGGGATGTGTTTGAGTAGAAAAGGAATCAATATGAATGAGGTGTTCTACTGGAGAGCCTTAATAAATTAATTAGGGGATTGTGGTCGTTTTGATAAGTTAATTTTATCGGTATTGTATTTTTAGAAACAAAAGCTAATTAGAGATTATAGACCTTTAAATTTAGCATGGGAAATCATTTATCTTGCATGGTATTAACTAGATGAGAATAACGTTATAATAAATTAATAACTTACATACTGGGAGACTACAACGATTTTGGCATGTACGCATGTAGTAGTTTTAAAATTGAAAGGTACTTTAAGTAGTGTACAGTGCTACGATATGAAATGAATTTGGGGAAGAAATTGATCATAAATTTCAGAACGATAAAGTTAAACTTCAAAGAACAACATTACCTTGGCAAACATGATTTTTGTCAAACAAACACACCCATGTTTGCTTTATTACATTAATACATTATTGCCAATTCAATACTGAAACTGTTTTGGCTTAAGCTTCCTTCATATCACTTATGGCCAATTTCTTGAAGTGTATAGATTGGGTTGGTATGGTGTGTACTGGTATGGATTTGACCGGTATGGAATGCGATGACACGGGATATTCGATATATTATGGTTCTGACAAATTGCTTAGAAAATGACACCTACTTAAGATGAGCTTTGAACGTGCAACACTTCATGTTTTTTGGTTTTCTTTCATGAAACACAAAATTTGTGCGAGTTCAGAAATAAGCAAAATCTACAAATTAAAAAATTTGTATACCACGAAAATTATATGCAACTAATTTGGATACAATATTGACAATTTTCTTCAAATTAATAAAAAGGATAACTTAAAAAAAAAAAAAGAAATAACATAGATAAATGCAAAAAAGTTCCGTTCAAAAACTCCACAAATATCATGTTTTACGTGGCTTTTCTGACCGGGTTTTACCTTTACTCAAAACTAAGGCTGGCAATGAGACGAGACCAGGCGAGGCTTTTGTTAGTCTCGTCTCTGTCTCGTCTGGCCTTTTTTTTCGTGAAAATTTTAATGTGCAGTCTCGTCTCGTTCTCGGTTTTGGTCTAAAATCAACTTTTTTCGGAGCAAAAAATAAAATCGGAAAAATTTAGAATTTTCTTAGGTAAAGCCTAGTACGCAGATCGGGAAAAATTTTTCTTTTCATACAAATTTTTCCCAGGACAAATTTTGTCTTCAGTTTTTTTCCAGGCAGTACGCAGTTCACGCGCAAAATTGTGACGTTTCTACCCGCTGTAGGGTGAAGTTTCTTTTAAATATACAATATTGACAATTTTCTTCAAATTAATAAAAAGGATAACTTAAAAAAAAAAAAAAGAAATAACATAGATAAATGCAAAAAAGTTCCGTTCAAAAACTCCACAAATATCATGTTTTACGTGGCTTTTCTGACCGGGTTTTACCTTTACTCAAAACTAAGGCTGGCAATGAGACGAGACCAGGCGAGGCTTTTGTTAGTCTCGTCTCTGTCTCGTCTGGCCTTTTTTTTCGTGAAAATTTTAATGTGCAGTCTCGTCTCGTTCTCGGTTTTGGTCTAAAATCAACTTTTTTCGGAGCAAAAAATAAAATCGGAAAAATTTAGAATTTTCTTAGGTAAAGCCTAGTACGCAGATCGGGAAAAATTTTTCTTTTCATACAAATTTTTCCCAGGACAAATTTTGTCTTCAGTTTTTTTCCAGGCAGTACGCAGTTCACGCGCAAAATTGTGACGTTTCTACCCGCTGTAGGGTGAAGTTTCTTTTAAATTTTGCCAGGAAAAATAATGTCCGAAGCATTATTTTGCGGGAAAAATTTTGACAGGTCAATAATTTTGCCACGATAAACACGATCAAGTGTTATTCATCGATAATTTTACAAAAAGAAAAAAGGAAGAAAAACATTAATTTTGGGCGATTTTTCCAACGTTTTCGTAGAGATTAGAATTGTAGAGATAAAATTTGCCTTTTCCCGATCTGCGTACTAGGCTTAAAATTTGAATTTTGTAGAGATTTTTTAATCCATTTAAATTGGAGCAATCCTTCAATAAATTTGACAGTTCATGGCTTGATAGGTAGGCAACAAACTATATTATAATGTTTCGATAATATTTTTTTTTTCAAATGTCACCTAAATATTTTGAAGTCACCTTTTTCCGGAAAGGGAAACAAGGTCTGAAAAATGAGCGATTTCTATTCCAACGACATGCATACATAAATCGTACGTATTTTTCTTTGGATTTTCGGAGTGCCCCTATCTGAGTATAACTATGTACTGTGGTTTGATATTTTAACGCGCATAGAATATTTGGCAAAAAATAAACTTTTGAATATTATAAAAATTGAACATGAGTACTAAAACATAATTAAATAAAAAAATATTTCTTCTAGCGAAAACCGAAACAAAACCACTGATGAGACCGCCACCGAGACCAGTGAGATTCTCGGCGAATTTCGGTACCAAAAATACGGTCTCCTCTTGGGTGCTTCTAAAGTAGTCTCTTCTCGGTCTCGTTGCCTTGCCAGCCCTACTCAAAACGTCTCTCAGATTCGTATTCGCAGTTTGCAGTGTCGAGATGCGTCCTTAACTATGTTATTTTGAGGAAAATAGTGCTTTAGAGGCATTTTTTGTGTCTTAATTAACAACTGCAACAATAATGCAAGGAAATATAGTGGTATTGAGAGCTTTTAGAAATATTAGGTTCATATATGGGTTGTGTGCAGCAAGCTTCCTGGGTTGTATGGATTTTTCAACGGACGCTAAAAGGCTTGCAGCGAAAACCAAATTCATCCCAAATTTGAATTGCATTCCTTTTTAAAGTAGAACCAAAATTTCTAACCAAATAAGTTTTTGAAGAAATAAAAATTTTGTTAAACCGAGTTCTAAGTCTCTAGATCCCCGAAGTTCTATCTCAAACTGAGATTTAAATCGAACTTCTAATACGTTAGAACTCGGTGAAGAAATGAGTTAGTACTTAATCAAGTTCTAATTTTTCGATAAACGTTTTAGGGTTAGAACTTTGTCAAGAAATTGGCCGTTATAGTGTTTAATATTTAGGTACAGTAAAACCCGCTTAAGAGAACCCCGCTTATCTGAAACACTTTTTTCATCACGAGTATTTTTCGACCAATATCATTTAAAACACTCCGCTTAAGTGAAACTCGCTTAAGGAAAAAACCTGGATACCGAAACAAATGTTCAGTTCAATTTTATATTTTTCATGGAAAAAAAACTCTCTTAAGTGAAACAAAAATTGAATCGCACAGAACGAAAAATTTGCTGAATGCTTTCGTTACTTCTTTATTTTTCACCTTCACCATTTTCAACACGAAAATGACATCTGAATTTCTGATTTTTTCACAAACGTTTATATTTACATTTTATAAACTAATTACTTTGTCCTCTCAACAACATTTCAAATAGCTCATGACTCAAGAGGTATACGTATTTTGACATTTATTAAAAAGAAAATCACATTTTCATAATACAAAGATAAATAAATGACAAATACAATTGTTTCTAGCATTAATTCTCCGCTTAATGGAATTTTTAGACCCGATTAAGTGGAATTTTTTTCACTTATCCGGATTCCGCTTAAGTGAAATTTTTTTTCACTTAAGCGGGGTTCGTTTAAGTGAAAAACCCGCTTAAGTTAAAATGTTCCTGGAATAAGTAGGTATGAGTCGATCCCTTTAATTTTTACGAATCACAACTTTGTCTCACATGACACACACATAGAGTTACAAAATATTAATCAGATATTCGCTCTGAGTGCCCCCACAGCCCCAGTTGATGGTGTTGGCGCATATTGTAACACAAACAAAATTCCAAGAACAAATGTAATTTTTTTTCGAATCTTTTGAGAGTTATCAAACTTCTAAAAGTACAAGGTACTAATCCAAAAAACCTGTTCATCTCAGTTGGAAACAATAATAATCATAAAAGTTAATCGCTTTCTGCTTGTGTGTATAAGTAAATAGGTATCTGGTAAACATATGTATGTATTTATACATTTTAAACTCTGAAATTTTCCACAACATGTTTTTACTGTGTTTTTTCATATGTATATAATGTGTAGGGATAGGAACATAAAATAAATTATATCCACCTGTTTTGACTTTCACAAACAGGATTGTATAAAATGTCATGTAAACTTTTTTCATTCTGCAAAATCATCACCCATCGTTCGTTTTAGCCAACTGAAACTGACATAAGCCAAAGCCACAATGTTGAAACAAAATTTTGAAATACCACTAGAGTTTAATGAGTTAAGTCTAAACTCAGTTCTTTTCCGCAAAACAAAAGCCTGCAAGCTTGGTTAGTACCTACCTAATTGTAAACAGAACATAGACAAAACTTTTAAACCTAATTAATCACAATAGAATACCCTTATCCTTCGTATACCCTCTTCCATCAAAAGAAAGAAACTGCATTTAACTGTCCCTAATATTTTCTATCCTTAATTGAAAAACTTTCTTACCGGAAGATTCTTTCTCCTCGTTCTTTTTTTTTTTGCCATTTCGGTTCAATTAAATCTTCAAATTTATTATTTTCTGACCCACAAAATGGGAAAAAATAGTTGCACCATTGATACTGCCGAAGGTAGATAGAACTTTAGCAAAACAAACCTTTTGACAACAGGAACCAGGATTTCACCGAAGTTCCTTTCGTCAAAGTTGTGAGCGATTGTTTTTTTGGCCTCTTCTTTTCTTATTTCAAAAAACAAATACAAAAAACTAGAACAATATCCCAGGATTGCGATGCCGGCAGTAACTTTTTTGTTCCTAAAAATTCAGCAATTTAAATCATGAAACAATTGAAGGATTTATTTGAAAACTTTCTGTTAGCATTGTCCTAGATTCCCGCCACCAGCTTCGTCTTCATCGTCGCGTCGGTAGCATCCTTGTCGTATCCTAACGATATTGGCTCGATTTAAAATGATAGCAGACGGAAGTAATACGCTTGTCTGAGTGAGCTGCTTTGATTTGACGAGGGTGGAGTACGGAATTCTGAAAAAAAAAAAAAAAATGGGGGAGCAACAAAACCCCCGGCTAATCTGTTTTCTGCTGAATAACATATGTGTTAACACTGTGACATTTATCAGAACGAGCAGTGACAAGGCCACACGCGGGGGAGTAACGAAAAAACAACCAAAAAAAAAGCACACGACGACAAATACATTTAATCCTCCCATATTCCTGTGAGCATCATGAAGTAAACATCATGTCAAACGAGAGGATTGCTATATATCTGGCACACAAACGTAAACATAAAAAAAGATAAATTCTTTGGCCCTTGATCCTAGAAATCTCCTCTTCAATTCCTCAATGTCAGCAAAATATTTTACGCTTTTGGTCAGGAGTGAAGGACAGGAAACAAGGATTTGCCTGGAACGCTGATAGCAGTGGCGAGAATTCCTTCCCACACGCCAAAGCATCTTCTATAAGAAAGTTGAAACAGTTCAAAACCTTTATTGTTGAAATGTGGGGTTTGGATGGTGGGTCCCTAAGGAGTTTGATTAATGAGTACATTGCTAGGCGGATCTTCATTTTATACGCCACCCCTTTTGTTTCCAGCAATTTTGTATATAGGTATAACATCCGTTTCCGTTATTTGAAGCGGCTGGATTCATACATTTATATGTTGTTGAACATGACTCCATTAATCTTTTTTGTGTGACATCCAATTCGGTCCGGGGATCCTTGGATCCTTGGCCACGCAGAACGGAAGCGAACGGAACTCCTCTTTATTCGGGATTTCTTATTGTGCTTTTACTTGCTCCCGACAAGGATTACATTAATGATTGATTTTGGATGGCATTTTGTGGCTGTTTGACAGCTGGGAAATCATTAATAACCGAATTGATTGGAAAACTGTTTTATTTTCAGATTGCTTCTTTGTGCAGAGCACAAACAATACGCCAAGGATCAAATATTGCGAATTAAGAGTTCGAGAAGGTGGTATGCACAACCAACCAACGTCGATGCGGCTGGCATGCGGTGAAAGTTTATTTCTACTTCGAAGACTTTTTTGTTCGATCTTCTTGGGCTCCGGTGGTTATCCTTTGGGGCTGAGTGAAGACAATAATTAATTTCATCATTGACAGAAAAAGAGTATTATCACGGAAACGTGATAATAATTTTTTACCAGCAGGGCGAACTTGCAGATAAGTAATTGAATTTATACATTTTAATGAATCGTTCGGTGTGAGGAATTAAAATTCAGCAAGTTATTCATTTAAATAATTCAGATTGTTTTTTTGAATTGAATAATGTTAGGAATTTATTTCTTTTAAGAAGAAATGTTTAAAATTTTTCAAAAGAAATGTTTTTCTTAATTAAAAAAAAAATTAAATGGTGAGATAATATTTAAAAAAAAATAAATTTAATATTTTGACAAAAAAAAAAAAAATATTATTATTTATTTTAATTTACCGCTTTGATTTCTGTGAAAATTTCTTATTGTTACTGCATATGAATCCGAATTTGACTTTCATATTTGAGTCAATTTGTAATCTTAAATTGTATAAATAATAATTTTTACAAAAATTTAACCTTTTGCACCTGTGATTGACTTAAATACTTTTTAAAAAGAAAAATATTTGCTCTCGAAAGTCTTTTAAAGTTGGCAAAAAAAAGCTTTTAACTTCAAAAATAAGTATAAGCTTGTACCTTGTATAATATACGAGTGACAAAATGGTGGGAGCCATTGGCTTCGTAAGCAGAAAAGGGTACAAGACTTCAAAAAAATTTGAGAAGCAGGTTTTTGGTGTATACTAATTGGCAATTGGCATACCTATACATACTATTTTTTTGAAAATGTTAAAAAAATGTATTGCCAAAAAATTAACAAAAAATATGTAATTTAAATTTCTAGAAGAAAAAGTAATGGGCTGAAATTCAAAACCTTCTAAGATTTGCATAATAATTTGATGTGCAGTAGATTGATATCTGTGATTTTTACAAAACAACAAAGTTTTTGCGGTGAAAGCTTCAATTTTATTTCAAATAACCTAAAATCTTAGTTTGTGCTACAGTTTCGCAGCCACTTTTTGGATTCAATTATAGGTACATGTTTTGACTTACTACTTCAAATAAGAACCAACACCTTTTATTTTCACGCCATTTTATAGCTATTCAAAAAAAAAAAAATCCTAATAAAATGAACAAGATTGATATGCTCAACTCTATAAAATCTACATTCTGGTACTCGATTTCTGTTCAATCCAGTATCTTTTTCTATACATGCCTAGTACTACTTCAGACAAGTATAGACAGTCCAGACAGACACATTCTTGTACTGCATCAAACGTTATAAGAGAAGTTATATATGCAGTTACCGACCGATGAATAACACACGTCTATCCGCATGAGAAAACGAAAAATGTATTCAACTGCAAAAAGTCGGTTTACTCACTTTTCACATAGGTAGTTTTCTATCTTCTGTCGTCTCCTAGATCTAATTTTCTTGAATCCTTTGGGATTAGTTCAAACACCCTAGCGAAAAAAAAAAAATAAAATTACACTTACTGTATGTTGTATGAACTTGCTTAGAACTGAATCCGAAATAAATTTCCTGTATACATAGTTTTACAAAAAAAATAATGTTTTTGTTTCTCGGAAGGACGCATTTAATTATTTTTTGAAAGCAAGTAAAAAAGTTAAAAAACCCTTGGAGCCTAATATTAGACTTTCAAAACTAAACAAACCATAAAATAACAAGGGCTAGCCACTTGAACTACAAATAAGCTACACACATGCTTAAAGAAGAACAAAAAAAGAGGCTGGTTTTGACCCTCACTGAAAACTTCCCATTGGTTCCCTTTGAAACTCGACACCCGATGTTATTTTTTATAAGAAAATTACCAATTAAAAATCTTCGAAAAATTTATCAAATGTGCAATCAAGTGAAGGCTGTTCGATCAAAAAATCAAGTGAAGACTGTTTGATCAAAATATATGCGACACGAAAAATTTCAACAATTATTAGCAGTTTTTTTTTGGCCTAGAAAAAAAAACGATTAATTAATTTTTGTTACAGACCTTATCAATAACTAATTATGGTATTGTGTGTTCTCGAGATATTCGAGCCAAAAACCTTTTTTTAACAATTTTTAGCTATTTTTTTGCAGTGATTTTGGCCTAGAAAAATAACCGTTTATTGAATTATTTTACAAACCCTATAACTTTGTGTACTAAATAAAATTAACTCGAAGTTAATATCTTTGTGTGTTCTTAAGATATTCGATATTTTTTAACAATTTTAAATGTTTTTTTTTTAATTAAAAAAAAGACTGTAGGCAGATTTTTTTTTTAAGTCTTACCAATTTTTCACTACGTCATTATGCATAGAATGAAACTAGGTCGAAGTTGATAGCATTATTTTTCTAGAGATACTCGAGAAAAAAGCCATTTTTCAACTTTTTTTAAAATTTTTTACTATAATAAAAAAACCGCAAATTGAATTTTTCTAAAAGTCCTTTCTGCACGTTATGACCTTATTATCTTTAATATAAAATTTTTTTGAAGTCGATATCTCTATGCGTTCTCGAGAATTCGTGAACGAAAAAAAGCCTCCGAACGTACAAACGTACGTACACAGTCATTTCTCTAAAAACAATGTAATCCGACTCCAGAGACCTCGAAACGTCGAGAAATGTCAAAATTTTCAATTTCACAAATCGGACCGATAACAATAACTTCCAATGGGAAGATAAAAATATTTAAATAAACATACAATTTTAGCATAACTTCTTTTGTGTCACGTTTTTTAAAAGGACTAAGTAAGGAACACAATATTTTTTTTTTCTAATAGCCCCATACGGACATACGTCATACAGAATTTTATTTATTGAATTCCCTAGTTTTATATTTCTGATCTAAAAAATGTATTCCATATAATTAAAAAAAAAAAATACAATTACATAATAATTTTTAGTGCCTACAATCAGTATTTGTATAAGGTGGGATAAGCGCCATAACTCTGTCTTTGAGTCATAATTCTCTACGTGCCATAACTCTGTTTCTGAAATTCTGTATTTTAAAATTATGGAAATTCTGTAAATTCATAACTCTGTTTTTAAAAAATCTGTGTTCCATATACTGAATTTTTCAAAAATGGAAAATATAGAATTTCGGTTTCCGAAACTAAATTTTGGCACATACATATAATTATGAATACAACCAACCCTTTGAAAAAAATTGTTTAATAAAAAAAGGAAAAATATAATTCCCATCTTTATATGTAGGTAGATTCTTTCTAGTTTCATTCTTTTTAAAAAGAATATTTTAATTTCTAAAAATCTACGTCTGTACCTATGTATACAGGGTGTCCCCTAATTCGTGCTTTATGTTTTGGGTGATGATTTATGGGAATAGTGTGTTTACTTTTCTTTAATTTTTAATAATTTTTTTATTCGAATTTAAGTCAATTTTTCAGAAATTACCCCTCCCCGGCTTAGGAAAGGGCGATAGAGTTTTGTGCCCATCGTTTTTTACTTAGAATGATCCAAGGAATTATTTCAAAAATATAAAGCACGATTTAGGAGACAGCCTGTATAATGGCGTTATGGCGTTTTAAAATGTTTTTTATCAAAAAATTCTATAGTTTTTATGAAAACAATACTTGGACAAAATAGCCAACAAACTTTCAAGTTAAAGTTTTTGCCCTTGATGTCGCGTCCGTATTCTCTATATGCTATATGCTATGCTAACTACTATAATCGTACACCTATTTTTTATAGACACGTTTTTTGAGTCACATATAACACACTAAGAACGAAAAAGGAACAAGAACAAAAACGGGATTAAATCCTCAACAGATTCATTCGGCTGCTATACTAAAGGGTAAACAAAGTGTTCCAATGTGTGCACATGCACAGATAGGAGGGTAGGACTTGGTTTCCTAGATGCAATTCGCTCAAATGAAGATATCAACTTTCTGCAGACAAATTCCGGCAAATTTGGTAGAGTTTTTCGTTTTTTCTATTTTTTTTTTTTTGTGTGAGCTTCTGAGCAAAAGATACTCTTTGAATTGTCACTGCAGCAATGTGGCACCACAGAAGAAGGTAGGTAGAAAAGAGTTTACCTATATAGTAGAAAATATAGGTATACTGTTAGGTGGGTTCTCATGTGCCAATATAACCGCACTCGAGCCCAGTTTTGCGGTTGTCATGCCACATACCCTTTTTTGGCTTTTGGTCAGCAATTGAGAGTGCAAAGTCGTTTGCAAATTGTAGCATGGTAAAAGGAGACCCACTTTTTTTGGTATGGCACCAATTCCCTCTCAAAAAAAAAAAAAAAACAAAAAAAAAAAAAAACGTGCAATGAAGTAAGCTTTTAACTAATTAGGTTTTATGTCCATAGCGAGGATGGTAGAATGCCAGTATAGGTTTGGGTACATATACACAAAAAGTGGTCCCCAGATGAAGATACCACTTTGGTTACAACAGAAAGTGAAACTCAACTTCGCCTCATAAATATTCATTTAACAAGGATAAAAGGCAACAAAGAAAAGTTTACTTAAAGGATGAAGAGATGTGTGTATGTGTTGTGTACCTATGTAGTTGCAGTCATATAAAAGTGTGAAATATAGTGCTATAGAGCCGAAGAATATGTTCTGGTTCAGTGTTTTACAAGTTTTATTTAAGTTTTAACATTGTTTTGGTGATATGAATTTCATTAAGCTTAAACATATTCAAACGTATTGAGAAATGAGATCAAATCACAGCATCTTCGACATGAAAACATTTTCAGAGCTATTTCTTTAGCGAGGAAGTGACAAATGTTTTTTTGAAAGCTGTAAGAGTTATTTGATATTAAAAATATTTGCAAATTAAGTTAAAGTAACTTCATTTGTGGATTTGATTTTTTATTCAATCTCAAAATTGGAATAGGTAGATTCTAAAAAAAATCTTTTGTGGTTTTGCAAAAATCTAAAAGAAATAATGGTTATATTTCTGGTAAATTTTGGTACGTGGACCAAAGCCCTCTCTAAGCTTCAAAAGCAGAAGAAGCAGGTAAGTTTGGTACCTTCTACCAGTTTTATAAGTTATCATTTGAACTAAAAGAGTTAAGTTTTTCCTATAGTCTTCGACTAAATAGACTTTGTTAAGTGACACATTTCCAATCATCATGTATTTTCTGCCACCATTAGACTAAGCCTGATCTTATTTGTAAGAAATTTACTCTCGAAAGTGAACAGCTTTCAAAAGAATATTATTATGAAACTTTAAAGAAAGCGCAACGTTTTTTGATGACTGAATTTATAAACCCTCTTTTACATGAGTTTATTTTTTGACTCGATACTTTCACATCTCCTTCCCCGCGGAAGACCTAGCATTTTTGAATGCAACAATTGCTTATTGGGTGTTGAGTTGGAAAAGCTCATAAAATAAATTTTTCAGGTACTTATTTACATCATTTTAAAATATTAGTAAAGGCTTGCATATTTTTTTTGTTTTTTTTTTTGAACTCTGAGGTTTGTTTCCTAATGCAAAAATAACTCGATTGATACAACCAAGTTAACGTATACAAGGTTAGGTTAGGTTAGTGGGCTGACAGTTGATCTTGTTACCGTCACACTTAGATCAATGTAGATCCATTGTGATACCCTATTAAAAAGAGGAAAACCTATGCTAAAAATCAAGACATGTCGTATTCCGTAAAAGGGGATAGATTTCAGCAAGCAGCTGCTTAAGGCTAACGTGGAGGTTCAAGTAGCTGTCATCAGAAGCATTGACACCGGGTTGAGGGGAGGTTGCGTCACCGCTGTCATTTGAGGGCGTGTTCCTCTCCTTTACCCCCACTGAGTGGATCATTCCCCCCACCATGCCCGGAGGAGCAATTGGCTCCCCACAATACAAACAAAAAATATAGTCAAATGTATTAAAGATTCAATGAAATAAGAAAAGTACGTATACGCCCAAGTGTACCACTATTTTAATTGAATTAAATTCATCTATTTTTATGGAATATCGTATTTACTTAATATATCCCATGGTTATAACATTTGTATTTAATTTTTAAAATGCATGAGGGCCAAGCTATAAAACTAATTCAAAATTAAAACTTTTTAAATCAATTTTTTATATCTAATCAAATCAATATTTTTATAAGTCTTCAACAAATTTTAAGATTAGTCTTTTATATTATTTTTTTGCAAAAAAAAAAATATACATATTTTTTAGTGCTTAGATAATGTGAACATTCTTAAATATTTCCGGCAAAAAAAATAGAAAAAAACACCAACAAATATTTTCACACCCAATACCCACTTCCTTGTTAACAGTTTTATTTAATGTACTCTCCTCCAAATAATGACCTCATCATGACACATTTCTCCTAAGGCACTTTTGTATACTCCTACCAGCAATATCCTGTAACTAAATTACCTCCATAACATCATCATAAGCTGCTGCTGGCATATATAAAAGTTTATTATAGAAAAATTTTCAAGTACGATAACACTCCAACAGCAACCAACCGTGACAGCTCTTGAACATGGACACTTCGTCCAACGCAATAAATTTATATCCTTGATCCGAAGAAAGCCAACATGGAAAAAAAATATATACACACACACAAAAAAACACAGAAAGTTATTACACTTCCCTTGCCATAAATTAAATAAATATTTGGATAATTTAGGTGCTTCACTTTGCTTAGGAGAGGGGAGCTATTTGGACATTTGGAAGTTGCAGGATATTATGTCGAGAAATATAAGCTAAAAAGTTTCATGGAACTGCTGCTTATATTCAATGACAACTGAGGTATTTTTTTGCCTTTGTTTGTCGTAGGAAATATTGCGACTTTCCCAGTATGACCCCATATAATTTGGGTGATTCTTAATGAAAGTTTTTCATAGCCATAGGAATTCCGAAAAAGTTTTCGTATAAATAAAATGCTAGCTTTTCTTATAGAAATGATGTAGGTACTTTATATAAATCTTTTTTTTTTTTGCTCAGCTTTGCTTACTTTTTTAAGCACTAACAAGTTATACGAAATGAGAAAATATAGAGAGAAATGAATAAGTCTCCAAGTTCTTATGATACAAGCAAATTAATAAAAGTTTGAAACACGGAAAAACATAATAATGACTACTCGCTCCATTTCGCATAAAAAAATCGAACAGAATAAGTACAAGGAAAGTTTTCCAATATTGAAAGAAATTAAGTTAATTTGTGCAAATAATTGCAAAAGTTAAACAAAAAAAAATTAAGACATCTAAATTCGATGAAGAAAAAAATTATTTTGATCACAATTTATTAGAAAGTACTTAATTCTTTTTATCTTTCCTTTGTCTAAAAAAAACTTTTTAAACCCGAGTTCCAAACTTCCCTGTCAAAGGAAATGTAAATCCTATAATATAGTAAAATTCTTGGTGATTTGATTTAAATAATTTTAATTTCATTAAATTTATATTATTCATGATTATGATTTTTTTGTATTTATTTTCTTTTTTTTTACTTTGAAAAAAAGTGGACAGAAATTGTTTTTTTTTTTTTGCTTCCATTTTGATGACGATTTCACAATGTTGATGAACCATTCAATTTGTTCCTTTAATTATGGTTTGTAAGATTTTGATCATTCGGTACGAGAGAACGGTTCAAGGGATTGATTTGAAATTTTGCAGTTATACTCGTGGTCCATAGTTCTTTAAACTATCTTTCCAAATTAAGTTCTGCAATCAATATGTAAAGCAGTAAAAAATTTACTAAAAGTTTTTAAAAAGTCGTTTTTTTTTGTACCTTACCTTTTCCTTGTTTTACGTTGGCCCAAAAAAATAACTACAATAAAATTTTAAAAGGACCTTGTTCAAAATTATTTCCAGTTTTCAAAACTTTTTCTTGAGATATTGCTATCCAAAGCCAAAATTCTGTTTTTTCATTCAAAGCCTGATTTTCTCCTGACAAAAAATTTAACGTCGACAAAAAAGAAACGAAATTAAAGCTTAATAAACGAGTTATCGAATCAATTCATTTAATTGGTTCAAAATAAATTTTTCAAAGAAAATGACACAATAAAAAAAAAAAAAAAAATAAAATTTTTGGCTTGTGCACTTTCTTATCATTGCCGAATAACGGTAATTTAAAAATAAAATCATTTTCTAAAATTTCTCAATAAAAAATATAAAGCTTTAGAAAGTTTTTTGTTTCATCTCAAGACGACCACTTTCCACAGAGATACAGCTCTTCAAAAAACACTAAAAAAAGTGAATTTTTTTGTTCCCTTAATTTTTGTCACTAGTGTAAATCAAGCTTTATTAAGTTGTAGTCTCTAATTTTTTTCAATTATACAAGGACGAAGAAGAATTTAAAGAGGTAGATAAGTAAAATTTTGCAAACTTTTCAATGTGCGTGTTCTGGGATTGTTAAGAGTAAGAACACCCAAAACCCCATAGTTAGCTGCCTTTAACCCAACGACACAAATCATATTCTACATGACAAACAATGTCAAACTCCTTGACCATCAGAAAACTCATTAAATTTAACCATCCATAAAACAAACCATCATTCCACCAATCTTTGATAAATTATGCATTGCAAAACCACAAAATTGACGATCATAAAATTTCATTCAATAAATGTGACCAACCATTAACTAAATTGGACTTCTTCTGGGAGCTTAGTGTTGTTTAACGATATAGTAACCGCATTAATAATTAAACTCGTTCAATCTATCAATGTTTATCTTATCCGCTTTACCCTATACTTGCTCCATCACTCTATCGTCTATGGATATCTATTTCTTTAACTTTATACTCTTCATGTGTACTATGTACAAATACGTCCTGCCCTCTGACATCAAATCAACGAAATGGTTTTTCAAAAATCGAGCTTTTTTTCTCTCACTCTCTCTTACTCTTTCTTTGTCTTTTTCATCCTTCCGCCTCCATCATCATCATCATAACAAATTTATAAAATTGCAATTTACGACCATCTCAGGGGAGGCAAAAGGAGAATCACGTAAGCGAGCTTACTTGCAATATATATATAAAACATTAAATGCTTGGTTATACGAGGTTTGGCATGCACCCTTGCAACCCCAGCATGAAATGGGGGGTAAAGATGCTTCGTGAAGCGAAAAAAATGAAACAAACTTTTTCAAAGTGAGGGATGGCAAGAGTGAAACAAAAAAAAAAAAAAAAACTCAAACGTCACACTACTTCGCATAACCTGGAGGACTGATGGAGTCCTTGATGTGGGGTGGTTAGGTAGAAAAAATGCAATTCATTGACATTGAGCCCTTCGAATCCTTGGGGAGTATGTCAAAACCAATTTGACACAATTTCCTAGCCAGAATGTATGGTACGGTGGTTTTGTATCGTCTTTCTTCAGGTTGAGATCCTTTGTGTTTGTATGCAGGAGTGTGTTTGTTATTTCACTCACAGTTGTCAAATTCAAGAAAAACAACTTTATCGTACGATGTGTGTCATACTCAAGGACCATTTTGTTTTTTTGTTCCCAAGTAACAATAGGTAATCAAAAAAAAAAAAAAATGGTTACTGATGTGAAGAAAGGGTACAAGATACAAACAAAACTAGGAAATTTAGATACAGTGACAAATATTAAAAAAGGGTTGCCGTTGGATGGGGTCTGCCCCAGTATTGAAGGAGATATGGCTTACTTTTGAAGAAAAACTTTAAAATGGGAAGATGTTGCCACCAATCTAAATGAATTGAATGAGATGCTCTTAAATGAATAATTTAAAGAATACGCTAATGTCATACAGGCCAAGAATCAAAATTGAATATTTTTGATCATTAGCTGGGGACAATCCGATAATTTTTAATTTTGACATTTTTATTTCTGCTTTGCCTTAGTTGGTACTAGCCGACCCGTGCTCACGTTGCTTCGCAAGCTTTAAATATACTTATTAATATGAGTAGGTAAAAGTATATCAAATGCTCCATGAGACTAACCGCAATTTCTACTATATTATTAACAAAAATTTTATATACCTACATACTTCCATATGCTTTCACCAAATAAAGAATTTTATTTTCTCTCACTGAAACAGTTTCATGATGCCAGCTATACATTTCCTTTTATAACAATTTTTTATTTTTTCCCTTAGACGGACAACAGTGTTGCGGCCGTCACTGTCCGGCTAAAGGAGCTTGCACTGTATTTTATTTCTTACTCCACTCAGTTGAAATCAGTTATGTTTCATTTTCATAATCTTCAGCAGCTTTCAGTAAACCTTTTTTTTTCATGCTGCTTTCTACTGAATGCAATGCCTATTTTCCTCTTAAAATATGTAGATACATTTATGTAACACTTCGGTTCACTGCAGAAGAAGCAAAGGCCCTAGGTCTTACTGGCATATATGTATATGTTTGCGTTGTATTTGTATATTTACTTAAAAATAAACACACTGCGCATGGCAGTGGTGTGATACCCATACTTAGAATATGTAGGTATGTATGTAACATTTTAGTTCGTTTAAGAAGAAGGAAAAAACAAACACACTACGCATTGGCCGTCGTCGTTACAAAAAGTCAACAATTGAGTGGAATGAAAGGAGGAATAAAAATGTAAATGAGTGGATGAGCGAACAATTGAGTGGACAAAGATTCAGAAGCAAATACACAAAAGAAAATGCACAAAACACGGATCGATAATGAAATGGAACAAAGCAGCAACCCAGTCATTGTGATTGAATCGAATTCATAGATGCAAAAATACAAAAAGTTGATAAATTTATAATTAGTACATAAATTTATTTCTCAGCTTAGAAGTACAGTTAAGAAATGATTTAGGGCTTAAAATTTGCATAAAACTATTGACATTATACAAAAAAACCCACTTTTGTAAAATATCAAGCAGGTTTAAAAGAATAATTGAATATGTTGGTCAACTTCGACAAAAAAGTATACGAAATTTTCTTAAAAGTTAATAATCTAATTCAACAAATATATTTAACAAATAAAAAATATCTATATACATGCTTCAAAGAATAAGAAAAATTATAAAATTTGTTTCAAGTAAATCGGTTGAATACTTTCTGAGAAAAACGCGGACAAACAAAGTATTTGTTTCGTCTTTATATAATAGTTATGATATGTTCGAAAAACTTTAATTTCGAGAATTATGAGACTCGCACTTTTATTCCGATACTAAGCACTAAGGTCCAATTTTTCGGTGGTGATTTAAGCCAGATTCAGTTTTTTTGGACATAAATGTAGGGGAAGAAGGCCTAAAATGGCCCCCCTACGTAAAATGTCCTAAATCTCGGAAAAAGGTGAAATTCAAACTTAAATGTTATATTATTTTCTTAGCTTAATCAATAACGTTTACATTTTTTCACTTTACGAGTTTAAAAAGTTCAAAAAAGTATTTAAAGTATTTAATTTTAAAAATGTCTTCAAATTCCAACGATCAAAATTGCCCGTTTCAAGTAAACCAACCAGGCAAGTTAACCAGTTAACCAAAACCATGAGTGAGTCAAAACATACGTGATTCTAAAGGTAAAATATAGTCAACGATTTCCTTTTCCATTTGCTTGGAAAAGGTGGACCCTTCTGTAAGCCATTCAAAACATTGTTATGGTTGGCTGCTCGTCTCCACAGTAAAGAACTGTATTCGCAAAACCTTCTAATTCAGTTCGATTCTACGATTTCTAGCGAGGTTGCTATTTTACTTTGGTGGGCCATTTTAGGCCACCTTCCCCTACCTACCTATTAATAGTTATTTCAAGAAACTGTTTTTCAGTCGAGAATTTATGCAGATCGACTAAACAAACTCGGAGGATATCACATCAAAAGCATTTGTTTATTAAATCCAGAGTTAACTCACCAAATACTCGCATTTAAAAACTGGGTCTTAGAGGCGACTAAATAAATACAAATTTAATAAACTTATACTTATCTTAGCATTTTCTAATGCTTTAACGTTAAACAAATTTGCGAATCGATTAATATTCTATGTACATATAAATTAAAAAAAAAAAAATATAATAGTTACAATGGCAACCCTTAGCTGTCAACATTCCATATTCTGTAGTATAAGATTGAATGGCGGTAGAAATAAAAGGCTAACACAATTGGAATGAGATTTTACTATTTAAAAAGGCCCCCCGGGGCCGCTAGGAGCTTTTAATACATACATACATAATACATTCTCATGCTTTTGTCACTTGAGTTAAGAAAAGAAAAAAAGAAAAAGAAACATAAATTAAATTTAGGTTTGAGTGTATGAAATACCATTTTTCTATATGTATTCTTAAAAGGACTTCGAAAGGGTCACTTTTTCAATATAGAATCCTATTGTGAACCTGAACAGTCCATTGGGTAATATTGTCAAAAACAATTGATAAGGTGCCTGTTATTTTCTCGATTTCAATTACAAAGTTTATTTTCACTTGGAAGTTTAATAAAGTTACATAGATATAGCGAATGAGGAGACATATTATCATTGTGACAGTTAAGGTTTATTCATGAGTTTTTCATGTTATCATAACTTTTTGAAAAGGTATTTAAAGGACAGATATAGGCAAAGAATTTTAGGTTTTGTTTTATTTACTACATCCTGGAATTTAAGGGCTGAATTTTTTTATGCAAATTAATTGAAACCATATTATTTGAATTCAGATGGATTTTATAGTGCGACAGATTTTGTTGATTTAGTTAGCCAGATCAATTTTCTCAAGATCTCTGAGATCTCATGACCTCAGCAATCTCAGATATATGAACGTGATTCCTCACTTTTGCAGTCAAAAAGCTGAGACAAATAATTTTTTTTAAATTCATTTGCTCAATAATTTTTGTTGCAGTTGATTAATTAATAAAAAAGAGATGGAAATGGGTTTTAACTTCTGGCGGAGAAATATTGTTCCTGCTCAGTGGAGCTGATGGAACTTGCTCAGTGAGATCTCAGAAACTTATATTGGCTTGTGTGTTGTGATTTCATTCGACATGCCAGTTCAGTGCTTTTCAAAAATCTAAGATTTTTAATTTTTAATATTTTAAGGGGTAGTTCTAGAGGCTAGCCTGGGGAAAATAGCTTCTATTCATTTTGATTTTTATCAAAAAATCGAAATTTCCAAAATCTTGTTTGAAAAAAAAAAAACAATGGCCCATATTCAGAGTAATTTTTAAAATGTTTCTAAGAAAAAAGTGAAGTTACATTAATTTTTTAAAATTAATTTGTAAAGCCAATTTTTCAATTATAAAATTAATCAATAAATCAAAATTAGTAATAGTAATTTTGTGATGAAAATTGGCTATATTCATTAATCCGTTCGATCTTTAATTTTAGGCCGTGTGCAAATTGGGTTAAAATTTCAATTAATTTTTATCCGAGATTAAATTTTGACGTTTCAAAATTAATCTTCGGATAAAATTTACCACGATTTTAACCCAATTCACACACGGCCTTAGTTAAGTAAAACTTGAGCTAAGCAAACGACTATTTACTCGCCAACAACTATTTCTATCTATTCAATTAAAACAGAAAATTTTGCAGTTGCTGTAACATTTTAAAAAGGTGCTGTAACATTTTAAAAAGGTTAATAGACCGAGAGCTGAGAGAAAATTTTTGGTTTGGAGATATAACCAAAATTCACAAACATGTATGTAGAGGTAGAAGGGTACTGAGTTCGAATTCAATCGTCTGGCAGTATTATTTTGTCGCCGGGCAAAGGGGAAGGGCGGTGAAAACAGCGATTTTCCTGATTTTGGTTTAGGGGGTATAACCACTTTTTAACATACTTAAACTGAAGCTAACTACGCTTTGATTAAGAATTTTGGGGTCCCAGACGTTTAAAGTGTCGCCAAACCCAGCCAGACGCCCCCGAAGAGGGGCAAAACGTCAGATTTTGGTTTGGAAGGTATAACCAAAAACAAAGTATGTCAATAATTCAGGAAAAATCTCCTCATTACAACATTTTGGGGGTCCCAGACGTTTAAAGTGTCGCCACACTCAGCCAGACGCCCCCAAGAGTAGCAAAAAGTCAGATTTTGGTTTGGAAAAAAATGTCAAAGAATCAAGAAGAAACTCCTCATTACAAATATCGGGGTCCCAGACGTTTATAGTGTCGCCACATCCTAGATTTCGATTTTTTGTATGGTTCATTATTTACCTATAACCATCAAACTAAAAAAAGGTTTTTTTTTCTTCAATATTTTCAATTTTATATCTATTGCAGTTTTCATTGCTCATGTTCACTTTATACATCGATTTCTGACTTAAATCAGGTCAGATTAATTATTGATATCAAGATCATAAGCTACTTAACACGATGACCACCTACATCAGTATAACTTCAAAATTAGTCCAAAGCTTTCACTATATGTAAAACCCTAACTAGATTAAAGTAATGCCTGATAGACTTGTAACCTAGAATGGAAAGTCCTTGCCCTGAGTGCCTGTGTTATAACATAGTATATCTACCTAATGTAAAATAGCTACCCTAGAGCATCATATCGGTGTTGTGTGTGGTCATTAAAGAAACATCTGGGTCAAACAGCAACGCCTCGTGCTCCTCATATGGAAAATTAGCCATAAAGAGAAGAGACTTCTCATTCTCTATTCAATTAGTTTTTTGTTACCTCGCCCCATAACCCAACCACTCTCCAATGTGTTCTTTTAAGTCTGCAAGTCGGATAGAAAATTGAAAATTACACATTTGATCCCGATTGCTGTGTTAGAGTGTACATATCCTTCTTTAAGAACCATGAAACATCAAGCTAAAAGCCACCAGCATTATATGATTTGTTTGGAATACTGAAAAGAACTGCATCATGGGATTTATATAGCATCTAGGATCTGGGTCAAATATTGACTGATCAACTTTGATGCTTTGATGCTTTTATCATCCATATACATCCTCCTCCTCAGTATAAACATTTGCATTTCTTTATAATGATAAATAAGGAAAAATGTGAAAGAGGGGATGCTGCACTTTGTTGCAAGGATTCAAGGAATTCTTCGAATGCAAAATCGTCGATTTATAACTCATGGGTTGTGACATTGAGGGGATGGCTTTAATAGAAGTGCGCCATCTTCTCTTTTAATAGCCAATTTCCGAAATGAACAATATTGTTGCAAGTTGCCATTTTCTTCTTGATGATGGAAAAAGGTGGGAAAAATGTGTTTGCCATTTTCTCTGACTGACAACTGCATCCATTATATGATAGCTTTTATGGGTTGCTGTAAGTTGTAGACGAGGCAAACATGCAGAGAGAGAGACATCCTGGGACCAAATATTTGTATGATGATGAGTATAAGCTTGCTCCATTTCGCAAGCCCCCTGATGTTTGTTTGTCCATCACTTCGAGTGTCGAATTTTCCTTCAATCAAGTGTTTGTCTGTGTACTTTTCAATTTCCCAGTCGAGGAAAAATGTCAGTATACAAAACAAATATGCTTAGAGTGAGAGGGCGAATTCCCCCTTTGTGTGATGGTGTGTGTATGTAAACACACAAATGGGGTTAAGCTCAAGTGGGGGTGGTGGAGAGGACTTTTTGTAGCGTTTTGTGAGTTTATTCCAGGGAAATCAACTAAAGACCAAAGGCCACAAGGAAAGAATGATGTGATGACAGTTGATTGAATAGAAACTCCTAAAAAAGAATTGAAGTAGGGAAAAAGACAAAAATTCCATATGTAGGAAGAATACCTTTCTAATAAGCTGTATTCATGTGCTAAGTAACCACAGAATTGGGTATGGACCATGACGAGTTTGTTTCCCAAAGAATTTTCGAAGTAAAATAGCAAACATCCGGATTGTCAATTTCTTGGTATTTTTATTTCCTATCCCGTCTCCTTTAAGTGCGGTTCCCTGATGCAGGACGAGGACAACACAGAAGTGTTTTTATGCCTGTGTTTTTTTTTTTTTTTTGTGGTCTTTTTCAATTCGGAAAAGAACGAAAATTGATTCTGTCAGTTCGTATACTGGAAAAAGTTTATTGCAATTTTAACCAGGAAATTGAGGCACACCCATTTTGATGAGATCCTATTTCCGGGGCGGTGAACATTTTGCAAATTATGTAGTAGACCAACAAAACTCTGTAACTCTGATGACTTGCCAGGCCAGCGACGAAAGGTTGTTACTCCTTGATGGTTGGCATACCCAGATATACCAGACTGCTAGAGAAAAACTGTTGATTGTGTTGTCACCATCATATGTGTGGTGAGTTCAAGGATCTCTATATTTGGAGAGTTTTTTTTTTTTTTTTGTTTGAAGGAAATTGGAAAAATTCTCGTTGGGCAATTTCTGTTTCTATATGAGACGAAAATAAAAAAAAAAATTAAAATGGAAAAAGGTTTGTTGTTTTATTTTTGTACAAATGTTGAGCAAAAATTTAAATACAAACTGTTTCGATCTGATATATGCAGTTAGGCAATAAATAAAAGTAAATTTGGTGGCACAACGACTCATGAAAACCAGGGCCTAGTGACTTACAACTCTCAACCATTCATGTGTGCGTGTCTTCACTTCTGCAGGAATGTAGGGGACCTACAGTTTATTGCCGAATCCGAGCGGCTGGTGAGCGGCACTTTTCTATGACAAGAGATACTCTTGGAGGACTTCTCACTTGCTCGCAAGTGACAGTAGCCCAGAAAAAAAAACTTAATGTGAAAGCGGCTGGTATTGAACCCAGACCTCTGACATATGACAGTCCAACGCACTAACCTTCAACGTCATGGGCTACTACGTTAGGCAATATCTTCACATAACTGAAGGAATAATGGTTTTACGAGACGTGACGGAACGACACGTCATAGGTACCTATTCAATTAAGGAATTAATTTGCAATCATCAGACTAAAAGCCGAGTTTCTTTAAACATTAAAATTTCATGAACGGTACCTAGGTGTATTTTAGAAGCCATAAAGCCTTTGACAAATCCATCTATTTCCTACAACATGATACAATAATTATTCTAGGCAATATAATCCATAGAAATATCCTAAGTTCAAATCTAACCACCTTTACTCCACCAATTTCTAGAACACTCATTTCTAATTCAATCAAATGCACAGAAAATCGCTAAGACAGTATATGGGTGAGGATGGTTTCCGCTGAATTGTGTTCTCAGCCACATAAATTATTGAGCAACAACAGACACCTCAATGCTCTTAACGATAATTGCCCATGCATGTGAAACATTATAAGTAGGTATTGGATTCTTCTATCTCATCCCGCTTATATACAAGCTCCTGGCGTCACCTCGCCTTTATTTTAAGGAAGCTCCTTTTATAGTCAGTTGGGAAATTATTAATGTGACAGATGAATCGCGTGTTTAAGACAAACCATCGTTATCAAGTCATCGGCGGCGTCTTCCTCATTCTTGCCTTACACCTTTGAAGGTGGCGCCAAGAAATAGCAAAAAAATAAGACATCACAATTAATGTAAATTTATTCCCACTTTTGTGCCAGGGGAGTATTTTATCGAAAATTGGAACATTTATGCGATGTTGCGGGAAAATTCAAATAATGAATTATTTCGATTTGATTCAAGTTAGATATTATGTGTCGTGTCTACATAGATTGGTAGATTGTGTATGTAAATTAATGTTTAGTTAGATTGGAGTGAAAATAACGGTAAATCTGACTTTTGGATAATTTTTGTAAAAAAAAAGTTGAAAACCTTAAATTGTGCAATTAATTGTGGTGTCTAATTACAGTAGTCCCTCGATAATGTGAACCACCGACAATGTTAATTTCTCTAAAATATGAACCACCAAAACTTTACATTGACATCTTTATATAATGTGAGCTTTCGAAATTTAAGGACTCTAAAATGTGAATTTTTTTTGTATTTTTCTTTTTTTTAGTATTGCGTGCCATATTAGATACTTTATTAACTGTTATTTGTTTAGACATATTTTGAATGCAGCTGCGGTCAAGAGTGTCTCCTGAAAAAACGTTCCAATAATTTTAATCCTTCTGAAATCTGAAAATGCCTTGTTTTAATTACCTAGTTCACATTATCGAGGTTCTACTGTATTGAGAAATAATGTAAGGTAAATAATTTTAATATTACTTCTCATTGTCATGTTTGCAAATGTGCTAGGTATTAAAATATAAAAATACAAAATACTTCTACCGTCTTAATTGCAATTCAAATACTATGATCATTACAGCAAGATCTGTTTTGGAAATTACGAAGTAGTGTACTCGAAGGGGCATTCATTTTTATTATTAAAAGATCTGTGGAACTTGTGGAACGAAGACATTATTTTGACTAAAAGTATGCAATGCATTTGAATATTACTCCCCTAAAATATATTTCTACTTTAAAAGCAATATTGTTTGAAAATATTTCTTTTATTTAAAAAAAATAACTGTGTCTATGTACCTTAAAATAAGAATAAATTATCAGGCCAGCACAAGATCACAAAAGAGTTCTTTTGACCTTTACTTCATTAAAATATGCAGCACTGGACGGATTCATCCATATTAGCCGAAAAATTGAGAAAGAGGTGTAGGATTAAAGAAGATCCAGAAGTCTGACGCCATCAGTAACAACAGATAATCAAATTTTCTGCAGATGCAAACTGTAGGCAAAAAAAAAAAAAAACAAATCAAACTCTAACGAAATGTTGCTAAAAAATGTAATAGTTTTAGCGGTAAATAATTGATTTTTCACCTTTCGAACTCATAATATAAGGCAAGGCATGTACCGAGATGGCGGTGGAGTGGAATGGTAGTGGCATGGTGACTAAATGGCATGTGGAATTGCTAAACCCTATGTAAACAAATAATTCAAAATGAATTAGTGGTGGCGTGATATTTTGGAGGTTGTTTGGTTCCAGTCTGGTGACAGTGCCACTTATGTCAAACTTGTTTAATTTTCAAGTGGCAAGCGTGTGGTGACGAAGTGAATTTTTTTTCATGTCGTCTCGAATATTTCAAAATGTCAAAATATGTAAATTCACATTGTTAATAATGAAACGGTGAAACTTATATACAAAGATGACACCATACGTGTGCGTCATTTAAGGCTGATTTCCAATGGTGCGTTGGGCGTTGCTTTGACAGATTTTTCTGTCAACGCAAAAGTTCATACATAGCAATTTATGCAAAGTGTTTACAATGACGCGTTGGACAGTAATGTTACGATTTGGCACCTTTTAGCATGTACACAAACCAACGTAAAGCTACCTCAACGTTGAAGTTGAAAAAAAATCAACTTCAGTCCGCGTTTTGACAACTCAAGTCATGTCAAATTCCTTTCAACAAAAAAATCGATTTGTTTAGAAGAAAAAATCGATTTTCTGGACAAATTCTTCCTATTGAAAGAAAAAAAAATCGATTTTGTTTATAAAAAGAATAGAATTATTTGTTGAAAGGAATTCGACACTACATTTCTGTAGGTTCATTTTGATTTCTAGAATGACACTTCAATTGTTTTTAATCAGCTGATTCTCTTCAAGTCGTCTGTCATGTCGCGGCGTTCGTAGCTTTTAAACGTAACGTAGGTGTGTGTCTAACGCAAACGCGCCATTGGAAATCAGCCTTTAACGTTGCCACTGCAGTGCGCGTTAAATCACTTTAATAACACTTCGCCCCCATTCCATCACCAAGCCACTAGTTCATCACCACTCTCCTGCCACTCGCTAGTCCACAATCACTCCACTTCGTCACAACTTCAGTGCGCGCGTTGCCTAAAGCGGCCCATACACACAACACTTGTGTCGACACTGGTGTTGGTGTACTCAAATGTGCTGTGTGTATGGGCAAGTGTCTACACCAATTTCGGTGTCGAACACGTTGTCACGAAAATCAAAATCTTTTGATTTCTTGTGTCGGTGTTGCTAAATGTGTTGCGTGTATGGCGGAAGGCCACACTGGCGTCATGACACCGGTGCACACACTTGTGTTGTGTGTATGGGCCGCTTAAGAGATTTGAAAAACCAAAAAAAAAAATAAAATTACTTATCAGTGTCTATACAAAATTTACCTTTGTGAGTTATAAAAGGAACTTCAAATTTAACAAACAAAATTATACGTTAAATACCTATACCTACCTACTATTGCAAGTGCTTGATGCTTTTTATACGACATTTTTCATTCTATATAATTTTTTTCCTTATAATCTGCTAAAAAAATAGGGGATACCTATAAATATTTACATTCTTTTATTTTTTTTTTTGTACGTTATATACCTGCTTACTTATTTTTTTATTAACAAAAACAAAGGAGGTACAAAAAATACACAAAGAACCTTCTGAATAAACATTAAAAAAGAATGCAACATTCGTCCTTGTCCCAGTTCTTCACACCGTACATTGTATCAAGTAAATTTCATGCTTAATACTTACCTACACACACTCATATTAATTTGTAAAATTAAGCCCTATTCGTTTTTTAAAGCTCACACTACGTCTTACCTACGTCATAACTACTTTCTAAATAAATTTGCTTTCGGTGTGAATCCACCTTCATAAATAAAAATGTTTTTTTTTTGTGGTAACTCTGGCCATTTTTATCCGCGGGATTCATGGAAATGAAAATGCAACTCATCGCGGTTAAAAAAAGTATTAGTAAGCAGGGTGTTATGGTCTAGGAGAGGGAAAGGGTGTGGTGCATATAGAAGGTGTGTTGCTGATAAAATTCAAGAACAATGTATAATGGTTCTTTTTTGGGGCGGGTTAGGCAAAACTAGGATGATGGAAGGAAAGTTATGACTTTAATGAAATTTCAGAATATGAATTGTAATGTGTGTGTGCATTTGAAAATGTGTGCGTGGGTGTGTTCGGAAACAGCAAGTGGCTTCCGCAAATGCCTCAGCGAGATAATGGGTTTTTAGTCCGTAGATGAAAATAAAACTTTAGGGTTTTGGATTTCGAGAGTGCGGACTGGGAGTTGAATATAAGAATTACCTACCAGGGCGTGTTTTTATCCGGGCATGGTAGAATACATAATCTCTTTTCCGAACAAAAATTAAGTATGTAAGTTTCTTATTTAAGGGAAAGACATCAGGCAAACTCATTTAAAAATAACAAATACCGAACTTAACTGTTTTTTTCTTCTTTTTTTTTTTCAAAATATTAAAAACCTATGCTATTAAATATAGAAAATGAATACATTTTAGTTAATACATGCCATTTCCTTCTATAACGTGCTCCTTTTTCACTCCCAATACCTCTTCTACTCACTGATCTCTATAATACACTGTAAAGTGGATTCCCTACAAAGTATAACAGTTTTTCTACTTCCAATTGAAGATGACAAGTACGTAGGCAACTCAACACTTTAGGTATGTTCAGTGAGGCTGAGAAGGCCAGTTCAAGTTGCTGAGATCTCAAAAATTCTACTACAACCGAAGAGGGGCAAAAACCAAAGTGGAATTTCTAAGAAAAAAAAGCAAAAGAACCATCACTTGTTTGTAAATTTGATTTTTTGTAATTTAAAATAATTGTAAAAGTGAATTTAAAATATTTTAGTTGCAATTTTGTAAAAAAAATTTTCATTTCATTATGTTATACAGTTATACAAAAAAATAGGCAACTCAACATTATAACAATTCTTAAATGGCATCAACTTTCTTGTATGGATGCGCTATCCAGACTGAGCTTATTTTTTTTAAAGAAAAACAACTGCATCACTGCATTTTTCCTACAATCTACATATGTACTAATAATTTTCTGATTTTGTTTGAATGGCCATATAATTTAATGTAAAAAAAAAATGTAGAAGATTTCTTATCTCTTTTATGCAAGCCTTGTCAGTTTAAAATTTTTTCAGTTCAACTTCTCTTCGATTGTTTCTTTTTCTTGTTTCCTTATACGATTACGCAACGCACGTAAAGCAAGCAAGATTTAAAATTTTTTGAAAAAAAAAACAAAAAAAAAAATGTTAAAATCCAGTTATTAAAAAATAAAATTATAATTTTACTGCGAAAATTTTGGTTTCCCTGATTTTTTTTTTTTCAATTTCATGCAAGTTGCGATTTCTTTTGTCCGAACCCTGGTTCAAGGTAGGTGTAAATTTGAATGAATTTGACCTCATATTAAAAATAAAGTTATTGGTTTTCCCTATTTTCATAAAGAAGATTATTAGTGTGGTGGTGTTTTTGTTATTTTGTTATTTTAAAAGATTGTCACGGTAGGTACCTAGACCTACCATTTTTTTTTTTTTTTTTTTTTTTTTTTTCAGAAAAAAAATCAGGTGTTTCGGTATTGGAAAATAATCAAAACTACAGCCCTCAAAGATGTTGAAAAGGTAAGGTCAGAAATTTTTTTTGATTCCAAAATAAAAAGAAAACTTTTCTTAATTACGTCATGTATTCATTTTTAATATTTTAACCTTATCTACAAATCTATATGACCGTTAAAAAATTTAATAATTTAATTGTGGAAGCAAGCTTTATTTGGCATAAAAATAAAATAAATTTGGTGGTACAACAACTCATAAAGAACTAGGGCCTTTGTGACTTATAAATCTCAACAATTTTTGCGTGCGTGTAGGTATGCAGAAATGGAGGGGACCTACAGTTTATTGCCAAATTCAAACGGCTAAGGCAAGCGGTACTTTTCTATGACAGGAAATACTCTTGAAAGATATCTCACTACCTCGCAAGAAGTAGTAGCCATTAAAAACTTATTTTGTTTTAAGGTTGCAAAGGCTGGCAATCGAACCCAGACCACTGGCGTAGCAGTCCAACTGTACATACCAACCATTACGCCACGAGCTACTACAAAATAATCAATGATTTAAATTTTAAATTAAGACTTTAAATTTTCAATGAAATAAACAGATATTTAATAAAAAGTTGAGACTATTTATGTTGTTTCATTCGATATTTGAATAATTGATTATGCTCTTTCCATAACTGAAATAAAAATGTTTAATACTAAAAACTTTGAATGTTCTTTGGAGTCATTAAACTTTAAATATAAATCGCAAACAAAAATAGGTGGAACACAAAAGACCTAGATATTTTTATTTAAAAAAGTTTAAGTTTCTTATTGGCTTTACTTTAGGATCCTCGACTTATTTGCTTTTTTTTTCATTATAATTTTTAAAAAATTTTCTCAGCTCACAGGATATCTTTTGTGTTGGCGAAGAATTAACTCAGTTTTTGCTACCATCACTGCACACAATATTCATCTCCACAAGAAGAATCCATTTAGTATTTTCATTATTTTTTTCCATACCCCATAGATTCACAGCTTTTGAGATGAATTTTTTTTTCTCAAAGGTTTAGCTGCTATGCCAGTGCAAAAATTGCGTGTCCTTAGGGTAATTCCATTCAACGCTCTATTCTGCTCTTAAAGAATGACGGCGCCGCTGCTGTCACCACCGCGCCGCACTACCACCGGGCTCTCATTTAATCCAATTGTTGAACATACAAATCACATTCACTAGCAAGGATCTGCTGTTACTGTCCTGTAATCAAATTTTGTGTCCTTTAGCTAGCACAGTGAAGCTATATTAAATTAGAATCAACAAGGATTTATGTCGAGGATGAATCGGACATTCGAGAAGAATGCGACGAGAGCGACACGGGGTGGTTGTACTCATTTAACGTGTGTAGAGCTGACTACAATGGACACCAGTTGTATGCTGCAGTAAATAATTCTCACTTATCCTCTAAATCAGGGCCGAGTCCTTTAGTCAATCCATGCAGAGGATAAAAATCCATTTTTATTACAACCCCTCTCTGCTGCCCGAAAATGGTACTTGAAATCTTCCAGGCATGGTGGTTCGATTTGTATAGGTAGATCAAAGTCATGAATAAATTTCGAGGCGCGTCTGTCCTTGATATCAGCATCAGGGATATACATAGAATTTTATCGACATAGGATAAATTCGTAGTCTCCTGTTCAGAATTTTACCACCTTCTCCCACCGAAATATTGATGATGGATGCAATCGCAGTTGGTCCCTCCGAAAGAGCCCTTCTGTCATACATAATCCAATTTGGATTGCTTTTTATATGGTGGAACAAAATAAGACAAAGTGGATATAAATTTGTTGCTCTTATTTTGTATGCAGCAACCCAAAGGATAAGGAAGGTGTAAATCAGAAGAAGAATCCTTGGAAAAATCTATCTGCCGCAGTTGTTATACTTCAGCAAAATCGAGTATTTGGGGACAACCAATTCCACAAACATTTGTCATGTTGAATTAATACGTTAGAAGAGAGACAAGCATTTTTCAACATTCTTCTATCTTGCATTCTTTTTCGTATTTGTTTGGATTTCCTTGCAAGGACATTTTTGTTCGTCTATCCTATCTGAATGGTATGTTCTACAACATGTCTTTTATTCTAAGGGTTTGCTTCTGTGAACGCAATAGTTGAAAAGTCTTCGGATAAAGAAGAGTTTATACTGAAAAAGCAAAAAAATATATATGAAGGTAATCAATTTTGTTTACATTTGTACGTATTCTTTGGAGGGATGGAATATAAAACTTGTTATCTGCAAATGTGGAGAACATTGTACATAAGAAAAAGTATTGGAATTGTTTCTAATGTTCAGCAATACAAAAAAAAAAAATGTGAACAAATGTGAACAAATAAGCTGAGTCATCATAATTAAAACTGGGTCAAAAGATACTATGAAATCGAAAGAAAGAAATCTCAGAACTTTTGCTAAGTTCCGTAATTTCAAGAAATTGCTGATAAGTATTTGATATAAGAATAATTTTTCTTATAAAAACTTGGAGGAGCTTCAAAAATGTCTTCACTTGATTCGAATTGTATTTTTTCACAAATCTTATAGTATTTGAATCTCAGGTGAATATTCCAGATTATTTATTTTACAAATCAGCTAATTACTAGCTTTACAAAATTCTGTACATATTAATTGATTAACTGAAAAAAAAAATGTTGATTTAAAATTATTTAAAATATTAATAGTTTGATCAAACAAGTTTTTGTATTTATTATCGAAAATATTAAATAATTTAAACATTTTATTAAAAGGAGAATATTGTTCGTAATTGGTCCGATAACTCGAAATAAATATACAATTGGCCAAATTCTTCAAGCTTATTTGAGGAATATAAAAATTTATACGACACAGAAAGTACAAAGAGTTTATTTTTCATTTATAAGTTTAACAATGAAGACAAAAGATAAATAAGAGCGTCTGCTCTCAAGACTAGGCATGTCAATCAGTTTTAATCTATTACTGTAAGAAGGGAGTTCATAAGGATTATCCCAACCCAAATCATTTTTGCACCTAATAAGCAAATAATTAAAAAGAAGTAACAGATATTTTTTTCGTAAAACTAATAGTTTTGCATTTATCAATGTTAAGAACCAAACAATTAGAAACACACCATTCAAAGCACGATTTGAGTTTACACTGCAACTCTTCGGAATCGCGACAGGGTTACCACTTTTCGGCAGACTTTCCGCAGTAGATTCATAAGCAAAATGCAGTAGATTGAACTTTTTTGCAGTAGATTTGTTTTATTATTATTTTTTTTTTTTTGTTTTTCAAAAAACAAGGAAGATTAAAATTAAAAAAAAAAAAATATTACAGGTAATTAAAAAAAATGATACCCAAACATATTTTTTATCAAAACTAAAAAGTGTTTTTAAAAATACATATTTTTTAATATCAGACTATAAGTTATCTCAAACAAAAAGGAAAGGTGTCGCATTAATTAGGTATAACAATTTTTTAATTTTAAATTCCCTGTCGCTACTATGTCTTGCATGACTTTGGCCTTTACTAATACTAGGCATCGCTACTTAAGAAATGTCTATAAACTAAAACTGCATTTTCTTAATAAGAATTGAAACCTTTTGTGCAGATTTTATTAAAAACTTGCTCATATTATCACGTTGGAAAACAACGTTTAAAAAAAAAAAACGCAAATGAACAAAAACAAGATTTCCGTCAGCTTTTAATATTCATCAAAACAAAGCCGACATAGTCGAAAGCCGTATTAATAAGTTAAGTAGGATGTGAGCATCAGTTTCCTGAAGAATTAGAATCATTGCAATCAATGACAAAATTGAAAAATTATTTGTGGGTTATTTGTTTAAGGACAATTTTTTGTAAAACCAAAAATGCAGTAGATTTGATTTAAAGGCAGTCGATTTATTTTGAGAAAAAAATGCAGTAGATCTACTGCAATCGCAGCAAAGTGGCAACCCTGATCGCGAGTGTTTGAAATAGTTTTGAAGATTGTAACATCATCCGCAGTTTGAAAACTTCAACACTGACGGTAAGTTATTTATAAGTAAAATAAAAAGTACAGGTCCTAAATGACTACCCTTCGGTATTCCACAATTAACTTCGAAACCTATTCACAATCATTGAAAAGTACCGAGTAATTTCTGTTAAGTAAATAAAATTAGAGCCACAATACAAATTTTTCACTAAATCCCAGTTTTCTTAATTTAAATAGCAAAACTCGATGGGGGAGTTTGTCAAACGCTCTGCTGAAGCCTGTGAAGACACAATCTAGGTAATTGTTTTCTATATTTAAATGAATCAATGCAGTTTTCAGCAAATTCAATTAAAAAGGTAATAGTAGAACGGCCTTTTGTATAACCATGTTGATTTTGAACAATAAATGATTTAACATAGATAGCGATTCACAAATAATAGCTTCGAAAAATTTAGGAATAAGCGATAATCTTGCAATAGGTCTTAAATTTTTAATTTTGTATTTTTTACTTTTTTTGTGGATTATGATTATGAAAGAGTCTTTTCAAATAGTAGGGAATACACAAGAAGACATTGAGAAATTTAAAAGGACTGACAAAGGCAACAAACAACCAGAGACTTACACAGTTCTTCAAGATAATAGAGGGTATACCATCATTATACAATATTATGGGCCCTATTCATAGCCATTTTTCAACTGTTTCTAAACTCAAAATGAGTTTATATGAATTTTGGGAGATAAATTGCAATTTCGTTTTTGCTCGAAAAATATCAATACTCACCTTCCACACAACTGCTATGGCTATTTTATTTATCGCAGAGACGGCTTATACAATTTCCATTTTAAAAAAGTTGTTTTTTTTTAGATGTTTTCTGAATTTCTTAAAAAAAAAATATTACCAAAAACTATAACTTACACCTCTCCAAACACCGTTTTAACGGCATTTGCCAGGTATTTTATTTTGTTCACGCAAATCAACCACCCACTAAAAGAAAGAGAATCGGAGTGTTTCGTTTATGATTTCGCTGTCATTTTTGTGAGGGATTTTTCGTTTCGCGCTCAGCAGCATACTTAAGCGACAAAATAAACTTATCAGGAAACAGATTGTTTAATTTTTTGCTCTCAGCAATACAACCAATTATAGATCAAATTTAAGCATAGGCATCTTATTATTAACAAATAAGAAAACTTTTTTATTTCTCAGCAATTTTAAAATGTCTGCGTGAGCAAGTGTATTTCTCAACCAAGCGTGCATCGCAATTTGTTGTGCCGTAAGTATCTAACAAAAATTATGTTCGCCAGATGTTTCCCACTCAAATGAGCAAATATCCCATGGATTAACAAATTAATTATCCACACATGATCCGCGGAAGTTCGCAGCTACCACAGTCGAAAAGGCTCTCATCAATCCCAACTTCAAGAGCCTCATTGTCACAAAACAACTATCTTGAAAAGGTTGCACACATTTTCAACTTAATATCAACGAGTGAACATATCCACGACGACGGGTGATTAATGCAACCAAAATGACGTACTATATAATGTGCGTTTCATCTCATCTTCAATTCTCATTGCAATGCCAAAATCTCTGGTATAGAACTTGCAATGGGGGCAAATTGACGAATACTCAAGTTGGCGTTAAATTAGCATCTGCAGCAGTAAATGCAGTTCTACTCGAAGAATCATCACCAAACAATCTCATTATCTCCAGCTTCAGCATCCTTGAGACGGAACGTGGTGTGGCATACATATATCTTTATAGAGATGCGGATAAACGCGTTGCGGTGCCTCAAAAACGGAACTCTTAGTATTCTCCAGAAAGCTTACGCGCAGGAAGGTGAGAGAGGAAAGGACCTTGAAACCTTATTTGATAGAGGGAACTGTAATGCAGCGCAACTCGGAAACTCTTTGATTACATTTTTTTTTTTCATTTTCTACTTTTTCAGATGTTTGACTACGAATGAGTTTTATAATGAAGTTTCGCTTGATGGGTTCTTTAGAAGAATTCCTTTACTTTATGTTCAACGTTAATGCAGGCTCCAACAAATTAGAATCGGGGAGTTTTTCGACGGTGAACCGCTTAAATTTGTTTTTCGGTTGTCTGTGTGAATAATGTTTGGGTGCTTTGCTTAACGGCTTGGAAAAAAATATTTGAGTATGAGGTGTCATATGGGTAATTTTGGTAAATAATTTCCAGTCGAGTGAAATTGTTAGAATATATGAGGAAGTTGCTTTCAAATTCTGTGATTGAAGGTTATATCATAACTAAGCTATAATAAGTAGGTAATCATGATGGAACAGACTATGGGAAATAATTTAAAATTAATTACAAGGAATGGATGAACGAATTCAATAAAGTGTTCATGGTTCACAATAAAATAAAAAATTCATGTTTCATAGAACTCTTAATAGAAAGAGAGTTTTAAATTACAAAAAGTTAAAGCAGATGAATTCAGAATTTTAATATTGATTTAGCTGGAGCTGCGGTCATGTTTCTTTTAATCCAGTTCAATTTTTTATTAAGTTATTTAATTTTTGAAAACTATTTGTTTATTATTTTTTGTAAAATTATACCAAATTCGTAAATTGAATCCTTATTTGTTCGACTTTTATTGATACGTTCGTATGTGCTTAACTCAGATAAATATCATCCGATTTGCATGGGGATTTTTTTGTTGGATTCGTATTAACCGAAAATTGGAATATAAATTTTTACCAGAAAATGTATCTGCTAAATTGTGTAGGTACTTTAGAAATAACCTTTCGTATGAAAAACCACCACTTTATGTCATTTTTATGAAAACCCCTATGGTTTAATTGAAATTGTCTTAAATTAATCCTAAACACAGCATATTACTAGAAAAAGCCTTGATACTGACATTAGGTATATGGCTTTCGTTTTACCATTCCCATTGTATCTGAGCCTCACCTTGGCTCTTGGCACTAGCCAGCATCTAGTAGCAACATTTTGTTATCCGAACATTGTACAGAACAATTGAATGTATGGGAGTGACACACGTTATAGCTTAAGCCTATCTATGCCCTCTCATACAAAGCATCACCTTGCTTGCATTACAACAGTCCATCCGGCCTTCATTAACACACAAACACAACATACCTACCATCCCAAAAGACAATTTATTTGCCATTTAATTACAGGATACCGAATTCAACGAGGTTCCATCATCATCTCCAAACGATTATCTCCACTTGGAATTTTTTTTTCTGGGTCACCCGAGCAATGTCACGGACGACGGAAGTCACCTGGGAAGCTTTGTCTAGGTACGTACAAACTATGTACCACTGCATTGTATTATGTAGGCACAAGGTCACACCTGTCAAATAGCCATGGCAGTACGAATCGTTAATTACGCTAAACGTACTTCGCACGTATTGAGCACGCATAGTACTTGACGAATGACAATGTACTATGTCAACCGATGTGGGTTCGGTATTCCCATCTGAAAAATCGAATGTACCTATAGTTGATGAAGTGCACTTTTGTGTTGCAACAACAAAAAATGACACTAACACTATACACTTATACACTTAGCTCAGTGCTTCAGATAATTAACATTCAGTTAACGAACATCAGTTTCACCCAGAGTGTATGGCCAATATTGGTCAGGTGAAGCAGGTGCTAAAATTAGATGTTTTCGGTAGGGATGTTATATATAGTAAAAAATGGAGCATTGATAGAGAGAGACTTTTGTTGATTTGGGTCTGGTAATTCAAAGGACTACGAAGTGTTTGGCCAAAATCCAAAAAGCTTCTATATATTGGCATAGATTTGTTAAAGTAATTTAGTTAACATTGGTATATTTTCCTATACATAAGAATGATTGTATAGCTAATACCTTAAATCAACGGTGACGAACGCTGTTAGAATTATACAATCAAAGGAAGTATTAGAAAAAAATATTTAACGTCGTGATCATGGAAAAAAGATTACACTTTAGCAGGTTTATAAGGACAAATAACGCTAAATACGTATTTCTTAGGTTAAGGTTAAGGTAATATACTTGATCTGAAGAAGAAATGTCGTAACGTATTTATCAAAAAAGGTTCCCAGAAGCAGGTGGTAAAGCAATTTCAATTGCATTGGAAATGAAACACAGTTTTGTTAAAAACACTGGCGCAAAATTTTAGACGATTTAGTATGCCGTTAAAGCATTTTTGGTATGTTCTACGTAAAAAACAGGCTTGTCCTAATTTTAAACGAGTTAGCATCGTATTATATGTTTAACATTTTACTAAATTTACAATTGCCAAATGTCTATTTTATCTTTTTAGTATCATACTAAATCCAAATGTCAGTTTGGCAGCTATAATTGCAAAAATAGGTTGAACTGTCACTGTTGAACTGTCACGTGTTCAGCTAGAAAAATAGGTTTAGTATGATACTAGTTAGAAAATGTTTAAAACTAAGAATATTTTATTAAAGAGTTTTAAAGTTAAAAAATTGTTAAGTAGTATCATGCTAATACCCTAACATCAGCCTGTTTAAAATTTTGCACCACTATCATTTTATCATTCTGACGAACTCCTCAGAAAGTAAAATTGACTTGAATGATGGACTAAAACCAAAAAAAAAAAGTTACTCTAATAGAAGAAAAAATGTCAATCAAATTAATCTATGCAATCCCTCTCTTTGCATCATCTTATTTACAAGACTAAATGTATTGAGATGAGATGTTGAATAAAAACAATAACTCGACCAATTGTTTTTATTTTTTCTTGGTCATTCACTTGCTTATGCAAATTAAACGAGTGTTATTTCATAATCTTTCCTTATACGTGTCGTCTGAATATTTCAAGATCTTATCGGCTACCCAACTTCGCTAGTGTTTTCCAGGCGGAATTATTGGCAATTAGGGAAGCATGCAGGATACTAAACAAGACCCTAACCAGAACCGTAATACTTCCATCCTGACAGACAGTCAGCCAGCCAGCCGTTAAAGCAATGGCGAGACGCCATTATCGTCTTCCAAATTATGGTTCGACAATGTCGTGATGAGCTCGCAAAGCCTAGATAGGAACCTCAGGGTCACTATTATCTGGGTTCCAGGTCATTGTGGCATTGGAGGAAACGAGCGGGCAGACGAACTGCCCAGGCAAGGATCAGCCCTTCATAGCTCTCTTTCGGAAAGAGTCAATATTCCTCTTGGGGTTATGAAGGGCAATATATTCTCAATTTTTCTTAATGAATCCAACGGTAGGGTAAGGTGGCGCAGTTAGCTAACTGCGTCATATCTAAAAAAAACTTGGCCCGCCTATAGCAAAACTCGTATAACTGACCTGATATGCAGACCCAGGCGAGATAATATCCCGAGTCGTTGCGACCTTTTCTGGACACTGGCCAAGCGGAGAACATGCGGCGAAGCTGGGCATCAATCACAATACTCACTGTCGTCGTAGCTGTGGGGACCAGCAGGAAAGGGAAATTGTCTTTCATTTCCTCTGTAAATGTCCCACTCTGGCCAGAATGAGAGCACAATCATTTGGAACGGTCTTTTTCGACGTTCTGAATGAACTCTCTGAACTGAAGATCAATGAGTTGATCTCTTTTTTATTTTATTTTATATAAACTTACACGAATAGCTGTTTTACTACATTTTATTATATTTTAAAAGTCTTAGAATTTTGGAAATATTTGTGGTAGTTGGATAAAGCAACAAGCACTTTTGAAAAGCAAAATGAAACAAACTTAAAACAAAAGTTATCATTTAAAAAATTATCTTGTTGAAATCAGTACTTGAATCTTCTGAATGATTTTGTAATAATTTTACAATCTGGTGCTTCATAGTATTTTGAACAATATTGCGTTTAAACATTTTGAAAACATTTTTTTTTTTAAGAAAAAAAAAAAAAACAAATAAAAAATTATGTTTTTACCATAACCCATATTTTTGTTGTCTAAGTCATTTTTTCGAATTTAAGGAGAAATTATTTTTCACTTTAATAAAAATTATTTTTTTTAACTATATTATTAAAATTTTTGTATATTTCTCTAAATTGTATTTTGAAAGCCAGAATTTCGCTTAAGTTCACAAAAATTGGTGTTTCATATGCAAGTGATATCAATGAGGTTTATTATCAGCAGACGAGCAGGTGAATTCGCAGTTCCTGAAGCAGTCTCATTTTATTGAATACGTTAACATGACAAGTTTAGTCTTCTACTTTCTTGATTTTTCAGTTAGATATCTATTTAATTTCAATAAAAAAAAAAAACTGTCGTTTAATTTTCATAAAGAAAAACAGAGGCATACATATATAAATACATAGTTAATCTTTTTCAGTTTTTTTTTTACAATAAGGGAAGAGTAAAACACAATTAAAACCAAATCAATCATTTGAATAACGTATGCTTTAAATATAACACTCTCTGTGGTGTTAATCAAATGTTCACAACAAAGTAATCTTATTAAATCCTTAATCGTATCCAGAGTTATTATTATTAACTAACCATCTCCACAGCACAATACTCTTTGCCAATTGACCATTTCCTGATGGGTACGCTACTTATTCCAGCTACGTTACGTACAAAACTGGCGTAGGTATGTTGTTTTCATCGCATCGTCGACATCATCAAAGTGGTGAAGAGAATGCAATTGAAATTTTCCCCGGGCGAATTAATTTGTGCAATGCGTGCAACCACATTTAATTAGGTTATTTTGCTCCCCCTAAATAACAAAATGTTGATTGTGTCTAATGTGAATGAACGATCCCCTTTCACCATACCAGTTCGGATTGCACTATTGTTTAAGAAAATTTTAATTTAATTTAATCTATCTATCTATAATCTAAATTGTTGGAGCGTTTTTTTTTTTTTTTAATTATTCTTTTTTATACAAAATTTTGTAAACATTTTAAGAAAACAAATTAGTGCGCCATTTTTGGTAGTTAATAATTGTGGTGTTGAGAAATCAATTTTAAAAAAATATGAACTATAGAAATTTAAAAATATTTGAAATGTAATATAATTTCAATTAATTAGAAGCCCTTGCAAACTTTATTTTAAATCTAAATCTATCCTTGAAATGGTTTTCGTTTGTAACCATATCACTCACGAACGGCCCGGTGGATTTGCTTGATTTTTCTACATTATGTTCGGTATTTTCTGTGGAAGGTTCTTAGCTAAGAAATTTTTCAAAATTAAATTTAACTCCTAAATAGGTTCTTCCAGGCAAAATGTTCATTTTTACATTTTGTTTATTTGGTTGCTATGCTGTTTGCAAAAAGGTCCATAGAAACTAAATTTACTTTATTTGCAAAATGTCCATAGACCATAGCAAAAATATTAAATTATGTATTTATTAAAAATTATTGGAAGCCTTGAATCGAACACTGCAAGATCTGCGTGGAAATCAGCGCCTTTTCGGTAGTACACTTAAGCCCAAAACAGATGTGCAGATTTTTCCCCATGCAGCGAAAGTAGAAATAGAGATATCGTGCAGAGAAGGCTGCATGCAGAGCCTGGAATATATCAGCTCTCATAAGAACCTGTGTAAATTTATTTTCGCTGCATTGGAAAAAGCTGCACATCTGTTTTGGGCATTATATTGCTAGCCGGTGATTTTCGCCTAACAGTGATTCCGATATCAACAGCTGCTGACGAAACCAACGCATATCTGAAATCTTCTTATCTGTGGCGATACTTCAACATACGTGTTCTCTTGCAACATGATCAAAATGCAAAGACATTTTAAAAACAATTGTAGGACATTTGAAATGGGAAAATTGTTGCAGATGTTTTTTACCGGACGTACTTTGCCTGATGATTTTTGCAATTTCACTGCGTTAAAATAAAAACTCATCTCAAGAGCTTTTCTATAAATTTCATAGCATGACGAGAACCACATTTGGTTAAGCGAACGTGCTATATTGGCTGCCAAAAACAAAGGCGTCAACGATCTTAATGCGGCCGTTCAAAATACGATTTCGGGCCATGTTGTTTCCTACATATCGGAGGCGAGGTGAATCAACTACGACTTTGCAATGGCACAAGACTAGCGGTAAAAAAACTCATGAGAAACGTTATCGAAGCACCCACAAATTCCCATGATTTCGAATGTTTTGCCGTTCGACTTCAAATGCTCAATTTCCGATTCGGCTTGATTTTGCAATGCGAGTAAACAAGGTGCATACCCAGTTATTGGAAAATGGCGGAATCAATTTGCAATATCCGTGTTTTTCACACGGCCAATTTAAGTCGCCTGTTCACATGTTGGGAAACCATCAGCGTTGTTTGTGTATGCGTCAAAACGGCAAAACCAAAAACATTGTTTATTAAAAGATATTAGAATAAATATGTACATTATTTCCAGTTGATTGCATCTCGGTTAATTGATTTTCCCGCTTAATTGACGAAAAACAAATTTATTTCGAAAATTTCATGTAGGAATACCTAAGCAGAAAAGCTCTTTATTTTTATACGGTTAATTGAACCAGCCGATTAATTGATCGAAAAATCTAAAAAAATTATTAGTACAATAACGCGGGAATACTGTATAGAAATATTTTATACAGATTAAATTATCAATATTTTTGTTATTATTCAACTCTAAATGTATAAAATAGAAAACCGCATCTTCTAGAATTTTCGTTGTTGTTTTCTTATTTATTATTTGTGTTTCCCTATACAGGCAGGACAACGTCTGCCAGGTCAGCAAGTATTATATATAATAATTAATTATATAGAAATTTATTTAATAAATAATATGCTCCATAAAGAGATGAACTCCATTGAATTGTGGTGCACTGGGGCGTATACGCACTTTTATTACTAAGTTTTATCTTTAACAAATTTTGCCCAGGGCGGCAAAAAAACCTTACCACGCCACTGAACTTAACTATAAAATATTTTTAATAATGTAACAGAAACCACTTGATGGCGAGTGTAATTAGAATTAATTCAGTTATTTTCGAAATATTGCTTTTTGAAGCTTTTTTTTTTAATCATACCAACATACATATTTTTTTTAACATTTTGGTAAAAAATTATTAACATAAACGTTAAACTTATTAAACGTAAAAATTACTAAAGTTAAATGTTCTCCTTAAAAAAATTGATCAAAATCAGTTGAAAAGTTTCCGAAGTTAGCGAAAATGGTTTGCAAATAACCAATTTTTGGAATTGTTTGTCTACCTAAAATTTACCTTCCTACCGTAGGTATTTCAATTAACTGATTTTTACTTTTTTAGTTAAAAATATTATGTATATGGCAGGTATCATAATCTTCCGTTTAAAAAAAAAGTATCGGGGGGAGTGTCCAAAAAACGCTAGGTATACTTAGTTTAATGTATATCGAACCATCCGTTAACATATTAGTCGTACTGACAGATGTAGGCAATTGCAATACTCACCGTTATGATCAATCTACTCAGGTACGATTTTGTATACATTTTGCGCAACTATAAGGCCCATCGCCCACTAGGCAACTTTAAGTTGCTCGGAGTTGCTTGCCATCGCTCACTAGGCAATTTCCGAGCAACTTTTGGGTTCAGTATTTTTTATTGAAATGTTAAATTTACCTTGTATTTTGGATCAGGGACGATACAAAATTCGTTAAGTGTGGAAATAAACCTGTTTTTCGGGTTACAAGCCTCTCACTTGGCAAAAATTTTGGAAAATTCCCAAAAGTAGCTGGAAGTTGCTCGGAAATTGCCTAGTGGGCGAGGGTAAGCAACAAAAAGTTGCCGGGAAAAAAGGTCCGCGAGCAACTCCGAGAAACAAATAGTTGCGCAACTAAAAGTGGACGATCTCCCATATAAGCTAATGTAATTGGATTGGGAGCAACAAAAAGTTGCTGGGGCTAGCAACAAAAAGTTGCCTATTGGGCGATCGGCCTTACTTGACGTAAAGTTAGGTACTTTATTTACATTACATCGCAATTAACAAATGAAGTGAAATATTTCCTTCGTTTTTTTCCATCCTCTATAAATCCATATTCCAAGTTCCAACTATGTAATACATGTAAAAGTTCAAGGGTATTATATTCCACTTGAGTGTGTACAAGCGCTTAGTTGCTAAGCACTTCACCAAAATCAACTAAGTCCCTATATACTCAATAATAAATCTTCTCTAATTAATAAATATATCAAACTATTAAACGGCAGGATCTTTTCAAACTCTCAAGACCTAATTTCTTTGTAAATCCCTTAAATAAAACATCTCTTCAAAACTTAAAGCTACTCGGGGTCCTGTGTTTATTTTTTTTTTTGTTTTTTCATGCTTTGTTAAAATACATACACTACGAAGTGTCCCTGAAACTCATGTATACTCGCACAAGGATACAGAAACCTTAGACAATATGGTAGGTCACATGTTGTTTTCGACTTCAACAGTAATTGAAACTAATGACTCCCACTTAAGTGTGAATGTGTATAGGTTTGAGTGTGTACAATAAAAATCATAAACAAAACTTGTTTAAGCTCAGACAATCGTCCTACACAGCTACACAGTTCTCTTTCTTTATATGAGAGTATGGGTAAAGTGTCCGCACCGCACTGAAAATTTTACTTTTGGAGCTATTTAGACATTTGGAGAGTACGTCGTTAAAAGCCCCTAAGGATTTACCAGAACAAGGTAACAAGAGGGAACTTCCGAAGTTTTTATGATGTTTTGTATTTAAAGATTAGGTAGTGTTACAATAAATCTGTCGAGTGGAGGGAGAATTTTGTAAATCGTAGATATTCCACTTCGGCACAACTCGAAATTAAATATTATATGTGTTATTTACTTGACTGCTAATTTAGAAGTGTGGGTTTTGGTACCACTCTGAGTACCATTTAACACCCCCACAGACGCAGACACGACTAGACTCCACACTGCTCTGTGAAAAAGCCAAAAAAAAATCCAACCTATTCTTCTACAACTCCTTATATTATTATATTTATTATATTATATTATTATTCAAAATTCTGTTACATATTGGGTTTTGTGAATAAAAATAAAAGTTAAAGCTAAAGCTTGGATTTTTAAGCTTAAACTTTAAGATGTCATTTAGAAAAAGCTATTTTAAAATAGCTTATGCTAGATTCCATTAGCTATAGCTTGTTTTTCCAACATAACCTTCATTTCGTGTGATTAAAAATAGTTCTAACTAGAATATTATAGTAAAAGCTAAAAAAAATTCAAGATTCTTTTACTTCTGTCTAGAAACCTTTGACTAGTTCTAGTGCAAATATTGCTGATTTTGTACACGTAAGACAACCAACGTTTTATAGGAAACTATAGTAAATTAATAAAACAAGTAAAAATTAGTAAAGGCTGTGGTTTTTTGAATATTTTTAAGGAACTCCGCAGAGCTTAGAGGAGGGCACAGAATTCTAAGCAGAGAATAAGAATATTTATCAGATACACGAGTAAGGCATGTTTTCAACAAGATAATTGAATCAGAAAAGACAAAATTGAATATATAAAATAGACGTTTCCTTAAGATTTTAAAGCTATTGATTACAACAATATTTTAATCTACAAACATCTTAGATTTGCTGATGATCGGAACGTAAGGCCTCCAACGTTACACTCAGAGCCTTAATATACAAGAGACAAGCCAAGCAGCAGACGAATTTACAAGTGTGGAAGTTGTAACACTATTTTCGCTACTCCTATCCGACAACTATCAAAAGAATACCGAAATACAAGAAATACATCACCAGAATTCCATCACATACTTCAAGGCGCCCACGAGGATCGTGACGAGGTTCTACAACAACAACATACGAACACTGCACAACATCACAACAACAGAAGCAATGATCGAGGCTGCACACAAGAATACAATGAAATGAGTTGTTCTGCATTTATACAGCTCACACTCAGTTGTCACCGCAGAGTTTATAGGGGACTGCAAGAATTACCCATTAAATTAGAAAATTCGAGGAGGAGGTTCTCCTCTGGTGATTCTGGGTCAATTATTGTGACACATAGTAAGGACCGTGAAGCAAGCTGCTTTGTGTGTAGTACACCAGTAAGAAGTTTCTAAGTTACTTTTTGGCTTTTTGCCGTAAAATCTCCGCTCCTCTCGCCTGTTTTGCCATGAATTGTATTTAAGGCGAGGGACTTAATCCCATACAACTATATTCGCACCCTGCTAGCACTAAGGCCCATTACTAGTTTTGTCTTAGAGTCTACAAGGCCCAGTAAACAATCTCCAAATCCTGTACCCAGACTTGACTTCAGTCAGCCAAGGGAGTCAAATCCGTACCCAGACTTGGCTTAGGTCGGCCAAGGGAGTCAATCCCAAATTCTGTACCCAGACTTGACCTAGGTCAGCCAAGGGAGCACATCCCAAATTCTTTACCCAGACTTGACTTAGGTCACCCAAGGGAGTACATCCCAAATTCTGTACCCAGACTTGACTTCTGGTCAGCCAAGGGAGTCAATCTCAATTTCTGTACCCAGACTTAACTTCGGTCAGCCAAGGGAGTCAATCCCAAATTCTGTACCCAGACTTGACTTAGGTCAGCCAAGGAAGTCAATCCCACTTTCTACCATATATGAAATACTCTGTTATGTATTTTTGAGTAAGATATGAAAATTATTGTAAGACTTCTTATAATGAATTGTTAGAATTAGTTGTAAGAAAGATTTAATAAAGAACTAATTTTTGTAACCGGAGTTCTGAACTTTTAAACACACCGAGTTTTATTTTGCTTTCTGCGGTACGAACTTTGGATCCGCTGACGCTACCTTAGCTGAGAATAAAAAAGCACCACAAAGTCTAGTGGCCAAACGACTCATGGACATACATTACTTGTTCAAAATTGAACAAAAATGCTTACAGAAAAATCTAAATTCACCTTTTAGGGAATGACATAAAATTAGTCTACCAAGCTTGAAGCATATGGGCAGGCTTTAACTTGATGTACGGTTAACGTACAATTGGTGCTAACCGGTAAAAAAAAACGTATTTGGACCTATCAATCTTAAATATCATTTTTAGCTAAAGCTACCTATGCCGACACATGTGAATAAACAAACAAAACCTAAATATATAAAGCCCAAACTAAAATTATCTATCTCAAGCTAAAAAGTGTATTCTTTTTTTTTTATTCACATAAAACAAAGCTTATGCTGGGACTGTCTAGCTTTAGCTACTAGTAAAAGCTATGGATAGCTAGCTTTAGCTTCTTTCAAAAACATCTTTTACTGTTTTATTATTCACAAGAGCACATTCCTAGGCCCATCGCCCACTAGGCAACTTTTTGTTGCGCAACTAAAAGTTGCTCGGAGTTGCTTGCCATTGCTCACTATGCAATTTCCGAGCAAATTTTGGTTTCAGTATTTTTAATTTAAATGTTAAATTGACTTTGTATTTTGGATCAGTGACGATACAAAATTCGTTCAGTCTGAAAATAAAACTTATTTCTCAGGTTAAAAGCTTCTCATTTAGCAAAAATTTTGTACAATTCCCAAAAGTTGCTGGAAGTTGCTCGGAAATTGCCTAGTGGGCGAGGGTAAGCAACAAAAAGTTGCCGGGAAAAAAGTTCCGCGAGCAACTCCGAGCAACAAAAAGTTGCGCAGATAAAAGTTGCCTAGTGGCGATGGGCCTTAGATAAATGTTTGTTCCTATCGATAACAATGCTTAATTTAATATCAAGAAGGTTTTATTCAAGTTTCTTAAAGTTTTTCTACAAATCAAACGTCGAAGTATGCAATCAATTTTGTTAGAAAAATGTCTGCATTTACAAACGAATTAATTCAAATTATAACAGCGCGTCACTTAATAAAAGTGAAAATATTGCCACATTTATTGACTGGTGAAATTCCCCTTCCACAAAAAGGACAACATAACTCTGAAGACGAAGTATGTTACTATATCCGACTCCATTGATAAAATGCCTTCTAATCGCGATTTAAGAAGGTCGCATCTTTAATAGAACTATATTCACCAACTTCTTAAATTCAACTAAGATGTGTTTTTGTGTTTTCCAAAAATTTGCCATTTCATATCATCCACATTAGAATCCACAATTAAAGCGTCGACTCACCACTCCCATCGAGCATTTAGCATCCTTGCTGGGACGAATGTCCTGGACTTTCGTATCATAAGTAATCTTCATTGCGATATCAAATGTTTAGTTTCGCTCGAGTAAAGGATACGTGACGTTCATTGAATTTTGTGCGCGCGGAAAATCAACTGTGAAAGTCTCAATAAAACGACAACCATAATCCTTAAGCTTGAAAATAAACAGTGTGACAGTGAAACCCATTTTTATGATAAATCAAATTTGAGGCAATTGATTTGGATTTGCTCCCAAAAATATAGAGGTCTCTTTTAAAAGAGGCCCCAAACAGTGTTAGTGATACTAAATACATAGAGTGTTGCGATTTGTGCCAATTTTTATTTTTTTTTTCCGTGATAAGAATGAAAAGGATACGTATGCACTTTGCCATCACCTGTGATTGAGGCTTACAACACTCAATCAATAAAACACCAGAGACGGAGGTCGCCATATTATCAACACCAAGGTATGCCAGTACAAGGATGTGACATTCATGTCAAACACATCTCGACCCACAAAACTCTCGAGGGTGAAAAACAAAGTCGTCCTTGCTGCTGGCTGTGTTTCTATTTTTCCATCTCCTGCTCTAGTATTTGCGTTGTGCATGGAAAATCATCATCATAAACAACATGTGATTTTGAATTGAAGCGAGTGTAAACGAAGAAGACCCTGATGGGGGATGGGGGGGGGGGGGGGGGGGAGTAGTTGGATAGGCAGCAGGACTCAGTTTCAGTTCTCAGTTTCGCAAGGACATGCTTTGGTTGTTTGGTCGTGTGTATCTTTTTGCTTATCCTTGAATTAGATATGTGAGTGAAGGAGGAAGAGTGAGATGCAAATGATGAGTGGAGCATCAGTTGTAAAGAAATGGCAGCAGGAAGGACGTGTGTATAGCTCTTAATGTTTATATGCAGTATAGTTTGAATTGACAGGATACAATTTATAACCATGATGTCGATGTGGCATAGTTCTTATCGAGGCTACACCTCTGTATACACCGCAATTTGTTTGTACCGTTTGAAGTGCAAAATTGATTTTTTTTTTTTTAAATTCCCCCACCCCCTCCGAGATAATATTTGTGGCGAGAGTTCACTTTAAGTGTCCTTAATGCAGACACGTGTACTTGTGTTATATACATAACCTAACTTCCTCCATTGATTCTCTCGAACTTTATGTTGCTCCTAATTCGAATTCTCTTCGGTATGCGTTGGCAATCCACTTAGCCTGAAGCGTTCTTCAAAAAAAAAAAAAAAATATTGTATGCTTGTTCCGTTAGCTTTTTTGGTTGATAGCACAAATTGGTACTTTGAATTTTGTTCGTCTTGTGTGCCCTATTCGCTGTTTGTCCTTGTAACGTAGGACTCCTTCAGTTTAGTAATAATAATTCGGGAAGACTTTTGACTTCCTTTTTCAAAAAAAAAAAAAAAATAGAGTAAGTTTGTTGGGTTGCCCCTAAGGAAAGACCTACGATATAAGATCAAGAAAAAGGAATGGACTTCTCTCTCTATGTTCTTTTAGATTTGTTGAGTTTATTTAAGATCCTTTTTCTTGCTTGCTCCGGTCATTTTTTGTATATTCAATAAGGACAAATGCTTGCAAGAGGAGAATTTTTGATGTTTTGCCCCAAATCCGGCCATTCATCATTGACAATGGTGGTAGTTGAATAAACTTTGACCTTTTAATGGTTTGCAAATTTGTTTAGCCATAGGTTGGTGAACTATTTTTTGAAAAAAATGTAGGTTTTCTTTTTTTCTATTAGGTAGGTATATGGGACGGAAGTTTATTTTGTTCACTATTCCTCTTTTTTTTTTGTGCTGATGTTGATTTAAAAATTGAAAAAGTAAAGAAGTGATGAAGTTCAGGATGAATATGAATTTATGCGAGATGAAAGCAGTTTTCGCTTGAGTTTGAATATTTAATCAGGCATCAGCTTTCTCTTTCATTATAAATGTTGAGTGGATGGACATAGTAGGTTTGCTTCATAATATCCTACCCGTTGATTTTAAGGAAAGGAATGTTTTTTTTTTTTTTTTTGTTAAGAGGAGATAAATGCGTAAATATTTTTAAGGGAAATTTTATATGAAACTGACACGAGACTTGGAAAAGTTTGTTGGTGAAAGGATTAAGATAAGAGGGATATCGCTAATGACAAAGTTATTTAGACAAAATATAACACTTAAAAGAGACTTAAATTTGAAGAAAACAAAATAATTAATGCGGAGCTAAGATGTCAATTTTGAATTAAATCAGCAACACTCATACCCCATATACCTTTAGAATTTTTATAATTCAATTAAGTTCTGATAATTTTGATATATGTAAATGCTCTTAAAATCTTATGTAAGAAATTATGAAAATACGTTGAATACCAAATACGATAGTTGAAAACCAAAAATTCTACGAGCCAGAGAACTGTACTGATGCTTACTGTTCCCGTTAAATAGATTGTAAAAATATAAATACATAAAATTAAATCAATATCGTAGCAGTTTTTTTCGAGAAAAATAAGATTTTCCTTAAAGATTTTTATAAAAGTTGTAGTGACGTTATCGTTAATTTAGTTAAATTAACGCAGCGATAATTTTTGTTTAAAATATTTTAAATAAAGGTTGAAAACCTCTTAATGCAAAGTTTGATAAAAATATTTCAAAATATACTGTCCATATATTAAGCTCTTAAAAAAGAATTCGAGCTATTTTTTAAACATCTAAAAAAATATTTTTGTTAAATTGTGGTGGACGTTACTTTTAAAACATATACTTTTCAATACATTCTCAAAAAAAAAATTATTAGAATCAGTTGAACCGTTCAAAAAAATAGTTTTAGGGGAGGTAGCACTGCTAAAAATACATCAAGCAGATATGTGGATAAACATTTTAAAAATTATGGTTTTGTTTTTCAAACAAACAAATCAATTTTATTTATTTTTGAAGCATTTGATAATCGCCTGCAATTAAATCTTTGACTTAGGTACTCTATCCAAAGCAATTTTTCAAACTTTATTCCTTGGCTAAGCTATGTAATTGACTGTTTAACTGACGATTAAAAAATCGGCTCTTAGGGCCACTTGCACAAAACGAACGGATAAATATATAAAACTGAGGATAACTATCTTATTTTAAATAAATAAATAAAAAATTCTTGTTTTTTAATTTCACGAACGGAAAATAAATAACAAGCGGATAAGAATATTTTTTCAGAATCACCAACCCGGCAAATACAAAACACATTGAAAAATAAACAAACTCTAACGCTTTGACTGCTTTCTTAAGAAATTCTTAAATTTGACGTAAGAGCTATTTACAGTTTAAATTGTTATTCAGAGAACGAGAAGAGTAGAGAAAAATGGTTTGCTACAACGTGATTTGATTCAAATTATCGTGATTTGATTTTAAATCAAATGTTACTGCTGTCCGAAAACCTACGTGCAAGTGGCCCTTAGAGTATATACAGTGAAAGCTCCTGTTGCGGACAACTCTCTTAAGCGGACAATCCCTTTAGGCGGACAAATTCTCACGACCGTGGATCTTGAATGTAAATTCCATACATTTTATGATCCCTTAAGCGGACACTCCCTTACCCGGACGCGGACAAGAATATTAGCCTTGATTTGTTTAATAAAATTCCCCTAGGCGGACAAAAACTTTTTTTTAGTATGTAAATTTCAACTATTATTTTTAGAAATACTTTAACATATATTTATTTTGCATTAAAAACGGTCCCCCTGGTTCACAGCGACAAAAGATGCGATGCCACTAAATTACTGTCGTGATCAAATGCATAACGGATTTTATTTCTGCAGCTGTAGTCTGTTTTTGTATCTTTTTTTTTTCTATATTCATGTTCATTTTTAGTTTGAATGAATTTCATGGCTTGTAGGTGCAAAAATTTAGCATGATGCCACTAGATACTATACATTTCCTTATGTAACTATTTTTTTATTTTTTCCCTTGGACGGACAACTCCCTTAGACGGACAAAAGTTTTGCGACCGTCGCTGTCCGGCTAAGGGAGCTTTCACTGTATCTATAGTTTAAATTACAAAATTTTGATTCGTGAAAAAAAAAATAAAATAATTATTTAAAAGCAGATTATGATTTACAACAAAAATAGGAAAATTTAAAATCAAAGAATACGAACAAAAAATAAAATAAAATGCACGACTGGATCGAACTAACTGGCTCTTTTAGTAAAAGTTAAGAAATGTTAAGGAGAACATATAATTTAATAAATAAATTGAAGTATTTATCAAACACTTTTTTAAATCGATAAAAAAAGTATTTAAAATGTTTTAATCTCAGAATGAAGAACGCCATTCACAAAAAAATTTACTTATTTTTGAAAACCCACAAAGTGTTCTTTTGAAAATATTTGTACGCGGTATTATTCAGATCTGAAAGGACTTCTAGAATAAAAATTTTGATCAAAATTATGGTTGAGCCATTAACAAAAAAATCGAAAATCAAAAAAACTGTTATTAACAGATTTTGGTAATTTTATTTTTACCAAAAATTCAGACCATACCAGAATTTAAGTACTTAAAAGAATTTTAATCAAAATCATTTTAGAGCCCTTTTCGAGATACTAAGTAACCTTTTTGGAAACAGTTGTATTGCAGATAGGTATCTAATCTACCGTTATTTTTTGAGCTTAAAATTTAAAGCGCTTAATACACGATACAACCTATCGCACCGACTTGGAGTTGTACCGATATCGCAGCCGTCTTCGCTCCATAGCATTCTACGTGCGATTTAGGTACAGCGGATACCTTCGTGTACACACACAATACAACCAACACATGCGACTAAGATAATCGGTACGATAATTGTATCTTGTATTAAGCGCTTAAAATCTCAATTACCTATGTATGCTCCAAATTTGAAGAATATCGATTAAGTGGTGTAGACTGTCGAGGTACAGGCAGAAAAACAGACAGACAGACCCGCTTTTTTTGTGTTCTCTTTCATCGTAATGTCAAGTTCGATTGAACTCTTGAGTTCGATTTTTTCCACGAATCCAAAACTTGCCAGACTTACTTACCAGATTGCATCAAAAAGAGAAAATTGTTCAACAATCCCATATGAATGTCTTCTCTTGTGCAGCTTGTAGCAGGAAGAAAATGAAAAGTTGAGTCGACAAAATTTCTTCAATACTAACCTATCGTTGGGTATATCCAATGTTCATATAACGTCCATATATTTGCTTTCTTTATGAAAATAATATTACGTCTGTTCCTTTACTTTGAAACTCTGTGATTTTCTGTGCATTTTACTGCCATTTTATTTTTTTTATATGAACTTTGACAGAACATTGGACTAAAATTGACACAAATGCACAGAAAATCACAGAGTTTCAAAGTAAAGGTACAGGGCTATTATTTTTTCAAGTAAATGTTTAAAAAATTTTGACATTTCATTCAAAACTGAGTTTTCGAAAGATTCGAAACAAGGTAAAGTAGGTAATCCTCGACGTTTAACAGAATGGGGACGACGAGCTAACGTGAATCGTTGAAGTGAATCGAACATTCGACACCCGTTTAGCAGGGCTAATAATAATACATTATTTATAAGAGAATTTGGTTTGGCGTCAATCATAACTTTAACTCCCGTTTTAAGTACGTAGAAAGGAAAATATTCATAGATTTTTTTATACTCGTATTTTTTGCAGTGATTGAATACTATTGCGTTGAACTTTAAAACCTTTATTCGATAGTCTCTTTGATTTGTGATCTCATTTCAATTTGAGAAATTGTTCTTAGACAACGCGAAATCTTTTTGTTGTTTATAATATTATTCTTGAGTTTCATATTTTCATTTATTTCGATGTGAATCTTTTTTTTTTTTTGTATCTCATTTTCCCTTTCAAAAAGAATTTTTAATTCTTTTTGCAAATTTGAGTTTTTAAATTACTCAAAGCGCTGAATATAATACATATTTTATAGGCAGAGCATTTCTTCCAGTTTCTTTTATAAATTAGTTAAGAAAAAAAAAATTGAAAAAGACTCAGGCGAAATCCATTGAGAAAGGGAAGTGGTTAATTTTATTATTGTCGGCTGGGTCGGCAAACCGAAAGCGATTTCACTTTCTGTAATGAACTTTCTGCAACTTAAACTGAATTGTATTACAGCTGCTGCCTTACCACAGCACATAAAATACTACATAATATAGATACTTTTATTTAAGTTGAAATCTGCAATACTGCATGATAACTGCACTTGCTTTGCTTTGGCGGTTAAAATGCTATGAAACCATTTGTGTTATAAATCCAAAGTTGAAAAAGTGTGTCTTGTGAATATTAAAACAACAAAATGTCATATCGTATATGCTTATAGACCGCTTCTGGTTGTCGGTTTTAGGATCATCAAACTATCAATCTTATATGAAAATTTGCATCATAAGTGTGGCTGATGAAAAATAATGTCTTTGGTTGATATTAGCCTGTTTCCTGGAATCCATATGCAAGGCATGATGGTGTGGTGAAGTAATTGATGATATGGTTCCTGGTTATATACTATGAATTTATTAGATGACATGCATCTTGTGCAGACATTATTACTTAAATTGTGACAGATTTCCTAGTTTGATAGGATTGTATAAAATTACTAAAAATTACATTAAAAATATTGAGTTACGGGTTATTATGTTGTATAACAAAATGTGGCATATTATTATTTGGATTTTCATATAAGCTTATACGAAGAAGTTGATTTTAAACTCTAACAGACTTAAAAGCAACGAAAGAACTTAAATAAAATCCACAGCTGGATTGCATGTTTTTAGAAGTCACTGCTAGTAAATTTTTAGTATAAGATCGATTGATCATCGAGTTATTTACGATAGTTATATCATATGGAACAAAATTAAAAGGGGTATGGTATGTTTCGCCAGAATTGTTTGGCAAATTAACGTTTCGCGGTGGTACATTTCGATTCGCATTTTTTTATTTAGCATTTTGTTATTTCGCAATTTTCGTTTTGCAAATTACGTTTGGTTTTTTATATGATATGACAAACCATCATTTCGCAATTTTCACTTAATATTTTGTTTGATTGGCATATTTAGGTTTGGCAACTTTTTATATGGTATTTTGTTATTTGGCTTTTTCTTATTTGGCATTTTATTATTTTTCTATTTTTCATTCAGCATTTTGTTATTTCACTTTTTTTTATTTGGCAATTTGATGTTCAGCTTTTTTTTATTTGGCATTCGATTGTTTGGCAATGTTTTGGGTTCCATTAAATTACATGCCTCAAAATTTCGCGCGAAATGCGCGAATGCCAAATAAAAAAAAGCTGAACATCAAATTTCCAGATAAAAAAAAGCGAAAAAACACTGAATAGAGAATATGAAAAATATAATGCACCTACGAAAATAACTGCCCAATTGCTTAAAACCCTTTTTTCCTTGGAGTAAAATGTGAAAATCCTCTTTCTGTTATGTACTTACCTAAACTAAGCAAACAAACTGAAATCTTAAATCGCGAAAGTGATTAAGACAAAAATTGCAAAACAACTAAAAAAAATATTACCAACGCAAGCAACGGTTCAGAAAAAAACTGTTAATCTTGAAAAGAGACGATGGTAATGATTGGTCAAACGATCAAAACAACTAAACGGCGAAATGCTCTATTAGCGAAATAATAAAACGGCTTGACGATATTTATCGAAATGATTAAACGGCGAAACGTTATTTGGCAAAATAATGAAACGGCCAAATAATAAACAATTTAACAAAGAAAAACTAAAGAATAATTTGCCAAATGAATTTTGCGAAGTGATTGAAAATATTTTTAACAAAAAGCGAAATATAAAACCGCCGAATGTTAATTGCAGAATGATTGAAAAACGTAATGAATAAAAAAGAAAATGTAAATTGCCAATTAAGAATTGCGAATAAAACAAAATATTTAACGACTAAGGCGAAACAAGAAATGCCAAATGAATTTTGCCAAACAATGGTGACCCAATTAAAAGATTAGTAATTTTGGTTAAAAGTGTCAAGTTTCTTCTTAAGTACTGTTATTTGCGTTGCCCAAATCTTGACATTTACCCTTAAATTTTGAAAATATTTATTATGCAAGCTTTTCATGGTAAATTAGTGAAAAGATTGTTTCTATAATGATATTTCTAGACGATAAGATAGTTTATTTGGCTGTGTCAGAACAGGTTGATTACTAGCTAAAATCTCATCTTTTATTTTAAAGCGAAAAATGTATAAAATCACTTCGGCCAGTATGTAGATAGAAAATCAATGTATTTAGTCATTTGCCCTATTATCGAACACTTAGTGGCTTACAAAAAAGTAATCCTCAACTGTCAGGAAACCGTTAACTTAAATTCTTGATGTAAAGTTAATTACTTGCTGAAACTCAAATTGATTTTTTAAATTTAAGTTTATTTTATTTATTTCAACTGTTTTTCTATAAAAAAATAAAAACTAAAAAAAAATCCAAATTCCCCAGTAATCGAACACTAATTGTCTCCTAAGCCCGAGCATAAAATTTCCTTATTTCGAACACAAAATTAAATGTATAGTTCAAACCTAAAAACATGATTAAAATTTATTTTTGAATAAATAAATTTATTGTATTTGTATTTTATTAAAAACTAAAACAAAATTAATTTAGAAAAAAAATAATTTGAGGTGGGAGGATGCATCGAACAAAAAATCCTTTAAAAATGATACTGACATGAATTTATGGATGAACCAATTTTAGTCAAACATCTTTCAAAACCTATTCGAACAAAGAAAACTCCCATCATGTTCATGGCGAGAAGGGAAGAAAACAATTTGTTGTTACTTATATTCGAACACTAGTGTTCGAAATGGAAACTCTAAAAAAAATTGTTATCCTATAATCGAACAGTCAAAATATTATGTAATTAGCTTCGTTCGTATACTTTCTGCACTAAAATTCACAGTCTATCAAATATTGAAGAGTCAGGAGTGGGAATGAAATTCTCTCAGAGAGAAGTAAAACTGCGAAATAGTACACGAACGCTTTGAACAAATAATTTTTACCGGTTTTTTAACGTCAAATATTTGAAAACAAAAAAAATAAATATCGTCATCATTTCTTTAAAAAGATTTTCAAAATAAAATAAAAAAGTAAGAAAAAGTTAATTTATTACATTAAATTAAATAAAACAGAGGAGTATAAGAAAAGAGATGTTCTGGCAAATATCAAAGTGACTTTTGACTGAACTCATATTTCTGCCCGAAGAATTTCTTTGGGCTGAAATTAGCAAAAAGAGGAAATAATTTACTCTCTCGAGAGCGCTCTCTTCTGCGAAAAACTACACAAACTCGGTAGTTCGAACACTAATTCGCACATCTATTTTTTTTACACTAAGTATCTTGAAATTCGAATGCTTGTCGAAATTAGTAGGTATTCTGTAATTAGAATTTGTAGGTTAACAGCTTCGTAAACAGGACGCTGATGAAATCGCAATGCTGATGAATTTGTATTGGCACTTCTTGTAGCCCAACCCAAGCCAGGAAATTAATTTATTGATAATTAAGAGATTCGAGAATAGGTATAATGTGAAGGATACAGCGAATAAAATTCTAGGCAATGCAAATTTTTCAACTGACTCTGAAAACGAAGAAAAAATTCTACTACTAACCTAACAAAAAAAAACATCAAAAATAAGTGTTACGTCAATTTTCACACGGAAAAACACATTTTCCAGCAACACTGGCAACATTCTTTTTTTTCTATAAAAGCCTAAAATGGCCCCATTGTCTAAAGCCTTTTCTTGAACTACCATTTTTTAAGCTTTGGCTTTAAATTGAACTAATTGATAGGTTCTCAAGTTTTGAAGAAATATTAAATGCACAGTTCTGAATTTGTATAAGTTGAAAAACTGTGAAATAACACAGTTTAAAAGCTTTTTTCCAAAAAGTGTTCGACTCCCGGGTGTGTTCAGAATTAGGCGACTCTACCCTATATTTAGTTCGAAATATTATGTAAAAAAATGAAATTTAAGATGAGATGAGTCTAGAGAACTCAATACTTTATGTTTCCACCAAAGGAAAATCTGAGAATGCTCTCGTAAATAAAGTTTTGTTCATTCGAAATTATTGAAACGTTTTTAATGTTTTTAATGTCCTGAAGCAATGTCCAAAAGCACATAATAATATCAAAAGTCAAGTGATTTAAAAATGGGCAAAATAGGACCTAATTGTCCAAGTAGGAACGTAGAATAGATGCATACATAATAACTGCTCTTTTCAAAACAAACTTTTTCATATTGAAAATAAAATCTGAAAACCTATTCTGGACTGAGCTATTCTGGACATAAGGAGAATGGACATTAAAAAGAAAATTGCAATAAAACGAAAGAGGAGGTACATATAGGTGTTTACAATTTTAAAGAAGAAATTTTTAATTTATTTATATTTATCCTTCAGACTTTAGAGTTAACCATGTACCTAATACCTAAACAGACCTACTTGAAGAGCTTCACAGTCTCTTATTGATATCACTCTGATTATGGTGTTGTTTGCAATCCTTCATCGACAAATAGACCAAAATAACTAACTACTGAGAGAGAACAGGATATACAAAATGAAAAATCACGAGAATCTTACTCTCTCTAAAGAAACTTTGGAGAATTTACCCTTTTAGCAAATATCTTAAATTGAATAAATATTCATTCACTCAAATAGAGTGGAAAAGTACCTACTTCAATCCCTAATTCCAAAAGCATCTTTCCTTTGGAATTTTCCATTCCATTCCAAATTCTTCTTAATTTTCGTTCCTCTTCAGTCACTTTATAGACATAAATATGTACATAATATAGGTATGTAGGTATAGGTACCTAACCAATCTACCATAGTATGACTTTTACATACAAGTCTTTTCTATCACATTGTATAGGTAGGTATAAGTACAGAGAATTACGGATGCGGAAGGTTATGGCTCCTTTATTTCTTTTTTTCCGGTAGACAAGCAGACAGTCATTCAAACTAATTCAATTGAATTAATGAAAAGTTAACGAACTTACCTCTACCTACACTATGGTTTCTATAGAGAAGTGAAAAACACACACTTGCATTATTAAAAGCATTGCTATTTGTTTAAATAGCTAACGTATACATTCCAATACCAATCCCTTAGTTTCCTCTTCTCTTAGTGTTCTTTTTTTTTTGAAGAAAACAAACAAATTTTCATCTCTTCCTTTTTTTTTTGAGGATATAAGCATTTTTAAAGTGGCCTCGTTTTGTATGGATTCAGCAGCTTTCAAGGATCAAAGCTGAAATTTAGCTCCTTTTGATTACAAATGAAAATCAAAAGTCAGATGCGGATACAGATGGGGGCAGTTGTGAAAAATTCAAAAGGACTAAACACTGAAAAATAAAATGCATACGGTAACACTGTGGTCTTAAACTTAGACCCTGTGTGTAAAACTATTCATTTGATTTTAAAGGGAATCAATTATCACTGGGGCTTATAAATAAGTATGTAAGTATTTATATATTTATGCTGTGGGGGCTAAAATTTTTTTTTTAAAATAGTGTATTTTAAAAACACTGTCATTCCAAACTTCCAGATTATTTTTATAGAATTCGGTTTGAGGTCAGAATCCTGGGGTTGAAAATTCTGAATAAAATTCTGCTCATTTTCCCTTGGAAAATACTGTATGACCTAAATTGTGTGCTTCAGATTTCTGTGGATATTTGTAAATTCTGAACGGCTTCCGGAACTGAAGATCAAAGACTTTAGAAGAAAAATTTTGGTAATTTCTATACCATCTCCTCTTTCAGACTCCTGGACACCACGAACAAAAAGTATAAAAATGAATTGGGTGTTTGTTCCTACGCGCATAAATCGGCTAAACATCATCCGATTTTATGGGGATTTTTAACTTCCCATTGGAAGTAACTGTAATCGGTCCGATTTGTGAAATTGATAATTTTGACATTTTTCGACGTTTCGAGGTCTCTGGAGTCGGATTACATTGTTTTTAGAGAGATGTCTATGTACCATTTTTTTCGCCGACAATATCTCGAGAGCGCATAGAGATATCGACTTCAAATAAATTTTATTTCATAGATCATAAGGTCGTTACGTGCAGAAAGAATTTTCAGAAAAATTTAATTAGCCGTTTTTTTATTACATGCTTTAAAAAAAAGTTGTAAAATGGCTTATTTCTCGAATATCTCTAGAAAAAATAATGCTATCGGCTTCGGCCTGGTTTAACTCCATGCATAATGATGAAGTGAAAAATTATTAATATACTTAAAAAAAACAACCCGCAGTTTTTTTTTTTTTAATAAAAAAAAACATCAAAAATTGTTGAAAAATATTGAATATCTTGACAAAAAAACAAAGATATTAACTTTGGGTTAATTTTATTTATTACACAAATTTATAGTTGATAATCGGTAGTTTGTAAAAAAATTCAATTAACGTTTTTTTTTCTAAGCCAAAAAAACTGCAAAAAAATGCTAAAAATGTCTTTCGGCTCGAATATCTCGAGAACAATCAATGATATAAACTCCCGGATAATTTAAGTCTACACACAATACCATAATTAGTAATTGATAAGGTTTGTAAAAAAAATTCAATTGACGATTTTTTTCTAGGCCAAAAAACTGCTTATAATTGTTGAAATTCGCATATATTTAGAACAAACAGCCTTCCCTTGATTGCACAACTGATAAGTTTTTTGAAGATTTTTAATTGGTAATTTTCTTATAAAAAATAATATCGAGTGTCAAGTTTCAAAGAGGGAACCAATTGGAAGTTATCAAACAAATCCGGCCTCTTTGTTGGATTTGTGTTGAATACTGATTATTGGTTTAAGTTATAAATTTCGTCTGGAAAAATCTTGAAACAAAAATTTCATACTTTTAGAAGAACTTATAATTAACCTTGAACTTTTTACAGGGAAAAATTATTTTTGACGAATCTGTAGTAGGGATGAGTGTGATTGTAAAAACGAATTTTCGGGGTTGACAGCCCCCCACTGGGCTACCAATTTGGAAAAAGGGGGGGGGGGGCTACCAGAAAAAAATTCTCTACAATTTTTGTTCAGACACTTTTTACAGTAAAACTGAAGACAAAAAAGATATAAATATCTTTATCTTTTTGTTTATTTATATTATATCCATTTAACGATAATTTTCTTAATAGGTCATCTTTTTTATTATAACTTTTTGTTTTCAATTTAACGGTAAAAAGTGCCTTAACATAAATTGCAGAAAATTCAATTTCCTACACAAATGTGCTAAAAATTTGTTTTGTACAATGGATAGTTTGCAAGATATCGCGAAGAACTCTTTATACACTCTTTTCCGAAATGGCGGCCAAATGAGGGCTTTCAACCCCGATCCATAAAAAAATGTTGTTCTGTCAAAATGCAAGTTTCGGCAAATTTAATCAAAATCTCAGGCTCGATTTTTTCTAATTCACCTATACCTATTATATCGCAAGTATAAAAAGAACGACAAGTTAATTTTGGGTAGAATTTTTGACACGCCAAATTTTCATGAAATGCCGTTTTCCTCTGAACATTAATAAATTTTTTCTAAAAACTTTTAGGTAATGGATTTCACACAGAAAAAGCTTTTTCCACGTCCACATTAGAGGTGGTCTTTAATGTCCTGACCATTTTTGTGGATGTTATCAAGAAAATCACAGCATATTTAACTGAAAATTCTATCAAAAGTCTTATCTAATACCCTCCCACCTATGCTGGAAAAACCTACATCCGGACCTGCCAACTGCGCGAGAATAAGAGTAGTTTGCATACAAATATTTACATTTAATTTTGGCACAAGTCAGCCATGTGTCGCGTCGTCGAGGTACTTCCTGGTTCCTTTTATAGGTACTGTTTATTATGGTGATGATGACAGCAAACCTGTTCCGCGCCCTCCTCATTTGGTCTTATTTTTTATTCAGCTCCCCTATATAACTGCTATTGTAATTCAGCTACTTTTTGTAAAGGTTATTTTTTTATTTTTTCCTGTTGTCAAAAAAATAATAATAATAAAAAAAATGTCCTCAGGGGAAATCACCTAAGAACATTTAGCTTCGCTTGGACGTTAATAAGCATTCAAAAGCTTCCATTTCCAAGGGTAAATTGAATTTACCGTAATGGGGTCTTTGTGGTTTTCAAGGCTACCGCAGAAGTAACAGCTAATGGCATGAACCAGGATTAAATAGTGTAATTGTTAATAATGGCACATCCACAACGCTCCCTTTCTAATTACTGAACAAAAGAAATTTTATATACACAAGCATACAATTTTTTGATGATGCTGACGGAAAAGTCATTAGCAGGACGAAGAACTGTCCTCGGTCAACCCTAGGGAGGAGGGCAACCGGCATGCGAAGCCCATGCAACCCAGCATAGGGTAAAGGTGTGGTTCTGAAGCGTGATGGCGAATGTAGGTCAAAACAATTGGGACTTATTTGACAGAATGTGATTTCGGTTTTGATTTATGTGTTGGCCTGGGGCATCCAGCTGGTGCTACATGAAGCTTCTTCGTCATATTGTATCTTTTTTGCCTTACGAATGCCGCACCATTGCGAAGTATTTATTGTCCATCTGGTATGGATGTTAGAAACCAATTGCAGAGATGAAATTGTTTATCTTTTTATTCGGCATTTCCTGGTTATTGTGTTTTTTTTTTTTTTTTTTGTTTTTTTTTTTGTGTTGCTTATGTTTTAGTTTGACATTCCTGACGTTGAGATGAGCTGAGCAGTAAGTTAGAGTTTGTTTACCCAATGCGGATTTCTCGTTTATTTCAATAGGTCATTGCTGGATTTTAATGTTGGGATAGCATAAAGGATTTAGTATGAAACAGACCACCACCGAACGGCAGAGAAACATCCGTCTGAAAAATAGACGGCTCCCAAAGGAAAATGATGGTAGAGGAGACTTATTTCTCATTTCACTGACAATGCGAGATCCCCAAAAGAGAACAAAACAAACTAGGTCAGGATTTCGTAATGGGGATGGGGTCAGCATTTTTGTGATGGAATTCCATTTTTAACTTGCGGAACACTTGCTTACGAAAATAAAATGTATTGATTTTTGTATTAAATCATAGACAGGAATTCAGAATTCTATCCGAAGGTATTTTTGCTTAAAATATTTTTGAAGCTTATGAAAAACCAAAAGAATAAGTGATGTGTAGGCAAGATAGATGAATTTTGAGCACATCTTATTTATAATTCCGTGAATTCAAGCTTGTGTGTCAAAGTCATATTTCGATATTAAAACTATATTCAATTTTTTAAACAAAGCGTTCAAATTAAGAAGGGGTCAAGTGACACTTGAAAAATTTCCAGACACAAGAGTTCAAAGTCATGTAACTAGAATTTCTTTTTTGGCATTTACTTATAGGTACTTTGAACAAAGGGAGCCATTATATAAAGGTAATAAGTCTGTTAAATGTACCTATACAATGTAGATTACTTTGGTAGTTTCCAAATTTTCTTTTCATTTCCTTTAAAAAATGTAAAAGTTGTTCTCAAGTGAAAAAGACGAACTGTTGTTCCCTAAAAGTGTCTAATTTTTTTAAGATTTGACCACCCACAGTTATCGAAAAAAATTATTTTTTAAATAAGGAGGAGGGGGAGGGGGGGGGCGAAGGAATGCTGACTCCAAAAAATCGAATTGTTTCAAATTTGATTGATCGTTATGATAGAACTCTAAAAATAAAAAAAAAAAATAAATTTGATGACACAACAGCTCATGAAGAACTAGGGCCTAGTGACTTACAACTCTCAACCGTTCCTGTGTGCGTGTCTGCAGGAATGGAGGGGACCTACAGTTCTATTGCCGAATCCGAACGGCTAACGAGCGGCACTTTTCTGTGACAGGAGATACTCTTGGAGGATTTGTCAATTCCTCGCAAGAGGCAGTAGCCGTTTTTTCTTTAAATAAATAGGTGGCGAGGCTGGGGATCGAACCTTAGACCTCCGGCATGACAGTCCATCGCACTAACCATCACGCCACGGCTACTACTATGATAGAACTCTAGTTTGACATTATTGACCACCCTTTAGGTTTTTTAAACCACCTCTAGAAATTTTTTTTTTTTTTTTGAAAAAAAATTGCGATTATTTTTTTGTTTAAAATATTCTTTTTTTTATTTCCAAAATATAAAGGTCAGGGTTTTATAAAAACACAATAAAGAATGAGCTGAAATGACCACTCCTTAGACCAGTCCTTAGTATTTTTCTATCTTCTGATTTTTTTTTTTTTTTTTTTTTTTCGAATTTTGAAAAGTGACCATTGTAAAAAATTCAATTTTTTAGATTATCTTCCCTTTAAATCACTCTAACTTCTTACAAAAATACTTTTTTTCAAATTCTGGAAGATGATCATCCTGAAAAAAATACTTCATAGTGAAGTTAGCAGTACAAACGATATCTACACCAACTCTATTTGATGAATTGCAAAATCCGGAATAGCATCATGCGTACATTTTTTTTTTTTTTCATTTTCATTTCATTTATTGGTAACAATTTCTTACACAGTAAGATAAAACATCTTTTAAATTAGTGCAAGATTCAGTATTAGTATACTTTGTGTAAAAATAATTGAATGATAAACAAGAGAAGAAAAAAAAAAAACTGATAATAAATCAATAGAAAAGAAAAGCAATAATAAGGAAATTAAAGTTCTAATAGAAAAAAAAAAATAAAATAAAAAAATAAAATAAAAATAGAAATAGTTGCACTTAATAATGAAAACGTGGGTAGATAAGAGTAAGTTAATAACAAAAGAGAGAGAAAAAACAAACTAAAAACTGAAAGTTGTATCACTAAAGAGCCTCAAAGTACCGTCTAAGTCTCGTCTTTAACCGAGTGCTGCATCCTATCATCCGTATTACTAAAGGTAGGGAATTCCACAACCGAATCGCGTATACAAAAAATTGACGACTGGAAATAAGATAGGTGTAGCGTAGTGGGATCAGTTCAAATGTTCTATTTGAGCGCGGAAACTGAATTTTGTTGTAAAGATATTGTGGTTTTTTTGTTTGCAGAATATTATTAAGCATTGTTAGTGTTCTTAAAGCAAATAAATTATTCAGAGAGATACCATGTATTTTCTTAGAGTATGCAGAAATATGATCATATCTGCTCAGACCGAAAACATACCTTGCTACACTATTATATACAACATTTAGCTTCCTTTTGTCCTTGAAATCACAATTACTAAAAATTTCACAACCATATAATAGTAAGGGAATGAGAAGTGATTTGGCTAATATCATTCTTGTTTTGATTGGGGTGATTTTTTGTGTAGTCCATAACATCCGTAAGCCTCCATACACTTTTCCGATAGTCATATTTATGTGATTTGTCCAGGTGAGTGTTCTATTGAATACTACCCCCAGGTTCTTTGCTGAGTCAGCAAACTGGATCGGGATGTTGTTGAGCAATATAGAGGGAAAATAATTAGTTTCTAATGAATTTTTCGAAATAATCAAGCACTTGGTCTTGGTTGGATTCAGACAGAGTCCATTAGATTGTGACCATTGTAAGACCTTGTTAAGGTCCACATTTATCTCACAAGCACCATTTTCTATAAAACCAAGAGGACAACTATATCGAAGCTGGACGTCATCAGCATACATATGAAAGGAAGATTTGAAGCCTAGAGACGGAAGCTCATTTATATACATCGTAAATAAGAGAGGCCCCAAAATTGATCCTTGAGGGACACCTCTGCTTAGTGGAAGGAATGATGACGTTTGATTATTGGCAACCACTGCTTGATATCTTGACGATAAATACGAAAAAATAAGTTTTGTTGAAGATGAGGTAAACTCAAATTTATCCATCAGTTTAGTGCATAAAATATGGTGGTCAACAGTGTCAAATGCCTTCGAAAAGTCTAAGAGTGTCAGGAAAGTAACATTCTTCTTATCCACATTCTCCCTTATTTCTTCGATAACATTTACAAGAGCTGTGATGCAGCTATGACCTGGACGAAATCCAGATTGGTTTGGACATATCATGTCATTCTGATGTAAGTAACGTCTTATCTGCGTATTCAGAACTTTTTCAAAAACTTTCGATAAGAATGGTAAAATAGCTATAGGTCGGTACTCGTTGCGATTTTTCGGTATAGGAATGATTTTAGCTCGTTTCCAGTTCGTAGGAAAAACTCCTGTCGTTATGATAGTATTGAAGAGGTGGGTAATGGGTTTCAATGTATAGGGAAGAGTTGCCTTTAAAAATACTGGATGGATACCATCGAAACCAACTGAATTAGATTTTATTGATAAGCAGAACTTGAGAACATCCTCTTCATTCACGTTAGAAAAACTAAAACCGTTTGATGATAAGCTGTTAACTTCCAAATTTAAGAAGTTAGAGATATCATTTTGTTGAAAGGATGAGAGAGATATAAACTTTTCATTCAGTTCGTCACAATCAATACCATTAACTGAGTTATTTATATGTTTACCAACACCTATATCTTTTAGATTTTTCCAAAGCTTATGACCAGCCAAAGAGGGATTTAATCGAGTAGAAAAGTAACGTTTTTTTGATTCCCTGATCACAGAGACAACTTTATTTCTTAAGTCGGCATAAGCTTTTCGAAATATTTCAATCCTAAAGCGTTTCCATGTTTTATACGCCATATTGCTCTGATTGATTAGTATTTTTATATTGTTATTAAACCATTGTTGGTTCTTACACCTAACGATTTTTGTTTTGATAGGAACGTGAACATTAAAAAGGGAGTTTAAATTATCCTGAATAAATTCAGTCTGATCATCAACAGAAATCATTCTTGAAACTTTTGAAAAATCGATATATTGTAAATCGTATTCTAGGCGATTGTAGTTAATATTTTTGAAATCTCTAAAGCTGTAGCTATTGCTAGAAACAAGAGGTTCACACTCAAAAGTTATGTGCAACAAATCGTGATGCGAGAAGCAAGATGCAGATAATTGATCAAAGTGAAGAACTTTATATAGGTGGCTTACAAAAAATACATCAAGCAGGGTACTAGATTCATTGGTAAAGTGTGTTGGATTTGACGTATTCACTGGGTGCATACTAAGAGCTTTCATGTCTTCAGCGAATGTGGATTCTAAAAGCAGATTGCTATTAAAATCCCCTCCTAATATAATATATGGTGACACATTAGTCAACTCATCTAACTTAACCAATAATGACGTAGTATTAACATTTTTATTAGGTCTGTATGCACATCCTAATACAATTTTGTTGTCCTTGCAAGTAATTTTGATAAATACAAAATTAACATCATCACTAGGTAAAGATTCGCATACGAATTCTGGCTTTAGCCCACATCGCACATAAATAGCTACTCCACCCCCAGTTCTACTTACTCTGTCTCGTCTGAACAATTTAAAGCCTCTTAAATCATACAAAGAGTCATTTATTTCCGGCCGAAACCATGTTTCGGTCACATACACAACATCCACCTTAGAATCTGCAAACAAATACCTAAATTCATCGATTTTCGGAAGTAAACTCTGGGCATTTATACAACACACCTGAAGACCAGTACGCTGACTACACAAAATGTTAATCATGTTACGAGAGATGTCATTATTACCATCAGCTGTGGAGTTCCCATTATTGTTTAATATATCAGGGCCAACCATTAATAGAAATTTAAAAAAAAAATTGGCGGCTGATAAAGCACACCTTTAGACAATTGACACGGAATGCATCATCGATAGATAGACTCGACCTGACAAGAAATATAGGCTCAAAAAACAAAAAATAAGAGTTAAATACAAGATTAGATAAGGCTATATGAAGTTTCATTATTAAATGCATTACAGTTGGTTTTAAGTTAAATTATAAGAAATTCAATAAATTAAAATAAAATAAAATTGAATAAAGAAAATTATTAATTACTTAAATAATATATATAAAGCAGAAATTAAAATTTTTTAAATAAAAATATTGAAAAATTTGCAAAACAGAGTGTAAGAAATTAGGAAAAAAAAGTAATTCTTAAAGAAGACAGATTTATCGTTTTCTCTTCAATCAGCTTCATTTGTTGTCGTCAGCGCAGCAGCAAAAGCAGCCAAATCCTCAGCATTAGTTATTAATGTTGGTTTCTCATTTTTGTTTTTTTTTATATGGACTAATCCACGCATCGTAAAAACGGAGTATAGTTTGTGATCTCTTTTAAGTTTGATTGCAGTTTGCAAAAGAGAGCGGTTTTTTGCCGTTAAACATTCATGAATGAAAACTACACAGTCGTTGCTTCTATCACCGAACCCAAGGTCTCGAAGCCGTAGTGGTTGGTGTGATGTCATTCTGTAATTAGCAATTGATAACAATTGGTGCGTGCGGATAGTTATTGTTTTGTTTTCTTAAACGAAAAATACTTTTGAGCGAAGGCGGTTGAAAACCAGCAATTTGTACACACATGTGATCAAACATCGATCTTAAGTTTTCGTTGGGTAAGCAAGGAACACCTTGAAGCAGCGCATCGCTACTTATTTCTTTTTGCTGGTATTTTTCTTCGGTTTGATCCAAGCGTGTTAAAATATTGTTAATGTTTTCGCAGTGTTGGTTTAGTTGTTGCTTTAGTTGGTCATTTTCCCGTTTAATAGTGTCTATGCCATTTAATTTTGTTTCAATTATTTCAACTCTCTCGATCCAACCTTCAATTGACTTTTTAAGAGCAACTATATCGTCATCAATTTTTTTGGATAACCTCTCTTCGGACTCCGAAATTTTTAAAGTAAGAGAAGATGTAATGAACTCACTTTGTTTAAGAATTGCATTCTCCAATCTGGTCCATATATCCCCTGTGCCTTCACCATGCTTTGATTTAAGTGATGGTGACTGATAGAGCTTATTGCTTGATGGTGTGCCTGAAGATACAGGTGTATTTGCCGCTTTACGATTACTTCTTGACATGTTTATAACTTATTGGTGGGTGTGAAGGGGCAGATATTCAAATCTTCACTTCAATTAAGCACTGACAAGGGCAACAAAGGAATATACTCAAATTGTTGTTCCAGGCACAATAGATTTAAAAGTATTAAAATTAAAAATATTCAGTGAAACTATTTGACGGTTCAATACAATGGGTAATGTTAAGTTCAAATAAAGTAAATTTCAACAATTTCAATTGCTTGGCACGTAATTTAATGCTAAGAAACTACACTTTTACTAGCTGCCAACTAACGCACGTCTACTTGTTATCACTCATCACTCAACTCGTGATTTGATTTGCATAAATAAACAGCTGATCATTAATGTTCAGGAAAATGTGCAGGTGCTGTATTAATCAGCTTTCGTTACCCGATTCAAATACATAGATAAACTTATAAAGTAAGATTCCCGTGAAATTCATGAAAAACAAGACTATCAAATCTTGACAGTTTATGTTCTGGAGGGTTCCAACATATTGTATATTACATCATTCGACACTCCTCTTCTCTTTGCCTATTTTATACATATGCTCGAACTAAAAACTGCCCTTAACTCCACCAATAGTATCTGGGTTGCGTGCGTGTGTGAAAATTCAGAAATTTTTTTCGATTTACTGAGAACAGCTGCAGATAGTATGAATTTGTAAAAAATAATTCTATAGGAATTCATAAATAGCTTAAATTGTAATTTGCTAGATGTCTATCTATTAATGTCATGAAACTAAATATATTAAACTTTTTTAGGAGGATCAACTGAAGCCGAGTAAACGAGTGTTAACATGCGGTCTTGTGAAACCGACGATAAATAAGTATTTTTTGTTTTAATGAAGAAAAGTTCAAGATTCCTGAATTTATATGGAGATTCTTATTTTGGCCATGATGTTAATTTATGGTTTATGAAATTATGAGTGGATGCTTTCATATTTGTATGTATGGTATAGCAGAAAATTATTTTTTCAAAACTCTGAGAAAGCTTTTGAACAATAAACTTATAGATGATAACTGAATTTTAGGGTGATTACTGATTCGATCACATTTGATTTATACAAAGAAGCGAAATAATCATCAAAAATGTGATCCCTCTGACTTCTAGATAGTTTAAACTGTCACGTAATATGTTTGTTCTTCAGGATGGCCATCTCTCAAAATTGAAAAAAAGTAGTTTTTAAGAATTTAGAGCCATGGCAATCTAAAATAATTGAGTTTTTTTTAAATGGTCAAAAATTCAAAAAAAAAAATAATTTTTTAAAAGATGGAAAAATTCTAAGGAGTGGTCATTTTAGCTCATAGTATTTTTTTTACATTCTGTGCCTTCAAATTTTTGAAGTAAGAAAATAGAAAAAAAAATTTCTCAATTTTCTTTTCAAAAATTTAAAAAAAAAAAATATTTCTTGGGGTGGTCAAAAAATTTAAAACTCGGTCAATAATGCCCAACTAGAGATCTATCATAACGATCAATGAAATTTGAAAAAAATTGATTTTTAGGGCATCAGCGTTCTTTGGTCATCTTTTAGAAAAAAAAAGTAAAGAAATTTAGACACTTTTTGGGGCCAAGTTAACACAACTAAAAAGACATCTATATGAATTCGAGCTCTTAACATTTCTTTCATTAAACTATACCACTTCTTGCACGAAAGTAACAAATCCTCTAGTGATGAAACAGTGATTCTCATCTCAGCCGTTTTAATTTCCCGAATATATGAGAATTTTTACATATATGTATGTATACATGAGGGTGGCGCTTATTTTGGGAATGTTTGATTTCTTTCACCCTCCCTCCTCCCCCCTACAAGTGAAGAGGCCGACTTAACAAAATTCTGTGCAAAATTTCATTGAAATCGGTTAACGTTAACACGTGCCATTGAGCACTTGAACTTTCCCATCCTAATTGCAGGTAGATTTTCAGACTTTTACTGAAAAATTCCGCGAAATTGTAATTGTTGATGAACAAAAATGAAACTTGGCAAAAATCTTAAAAATATTGTAAAGTATAAAAAAAAATATTTTTACATTTAATAACATTTTTTTTCCTCACTTAAAAATAACGATGAAAAACAGTGATTTTTGTTTTTTTTTTATATTTTTCATTTTATTGTGCTGCGGGTATATTTTTATTTTTTCATGAAGTTATTTATTTCTGAAGACAATCGAATATCTTTTGTCTTTTCTTTACTCCTTTGAATGACAAAAAACAATAATTTGTTTTCAACACTTTAAGTATACTGGTTACATTTTTTAGCTCTTTGTTAACAATCTCAGACCTCATCATGGTTCATGTCATCATTCATTAATATAAAACTTAACTTTCTCATGCCAACACTTTGTTATACCTACTCAGCTTAAGTACCTCATATCACAGCACTATTATTAACATTTTCTCTGTTTATTTATTTGCAGGCAGCAGAAAAGAAAAATAAAAAAAATCAATTTTTCCTCGTTTTCCTTTGTATCTGCGCACTTAAGTAGCCATCCTCAACAAAACGGAAATAAATCGTCAAGCGAAGATAATAATTTTCATATCACTCTGCAGCCATGTTGGATAATGCAATCAAATAACGAGTACCATAATTAAATTTTTCGCATCAACAGAGCAGTGGCAGCAGCATCATCGTAATATCGTCGCATCGGGGTGAAAGTATTTTTACGGATATCATCACACGTAGCTCAGCTACAGATGTGCGCGGTCTTTTGTGGCGACACAAATCTTCGATAGTGCCATTAATAGCTACATTTCACTTTGGTTTCATCTGCCCCGCCACTGCCCCTCGCCTAAGAATCGTCACTGAAACAAAAAAAAAAAAAGGTTCTGCTAAGTATGCCTGTCGTCGTCTCCCACCAAGAGATGATAGAACGATGATAATGAAGTTGACAATGAATCATTTAGCCACGACTATGGCTCTCGATACATCAACAGCCTCGAATCGAAGGAGCGTCAGTGTGCGTGGTCCAAACACTGATGACAAGTGCCATCAGCGAGTATCAACCATCGACGAACAGGAACCAACTTCAAGTCTCCATCAGCAAGTGACAAGCCTCCCATTTGTGTGAAATGCATATCCGCCAACTAACAATTGATAATGATGGATCAACAGAGGGAGACGCAAAACCAGAAGCAACAGCAACGCAACAGCCATCATCGGCGCCCACCTGACGTTGAGGAGGCCCTCTCCTCGATGCTATGGACCCCATACGAGCGGACACCAACAGAGAGCTCCTCGGACGATGACGACGAACGGCTAAACAGGAAGTTGAGGAAATCCCAGAGCAGCCACGAGTACTACCAGTATGCCGGACTAACACTCACTCCGCCAGCGGCTATCATGCCATTTTTCGGATCTAACGACCCGATCACACCTTTCGTGCCTTTATCTAATCATCATGACAGTGTTAGAAATAATAATAATATCAATAACAGTAGTAGTAATATTTTAAGCTATAGCGGTACCAGCATTAACAACAATGGCGGCAACACCATTGGCGCAGATTACTTTCGAAAGACCGACCGGTGCGACAACTTTCGATTCAGCTATCCTTACTATGGCCCGATTCCTAGTCTCAACAAATGCCTGAGTGTGGAACCTCCATCGTATGATTCGTTGTATACAAAATCTAAGGATGCAACGCGAGTACTGAGCAATTTAGTTACTGTGTCAGCGACGCCAGCAAGTGGTTTCTTGCGGACGATATATGGTGGCGGTGAAGGTGATCTGATCGATTCGAATGAGAGCTGTGGCCGGATGGTGCACTCGTTTACCGACAATTTTGTGATAGAGGTGAGATTTGTGATTTCTGTTTGTGTAACAACATTAACTTAGGTAAATTTTTAAAATTATTAAAATTATTTCATGAATGAGTTCTTTCAAGTTCCAACTTAAAATTTTTTTTTTTTAGCATCTCAACCAGGGCTGCCAATGTACTTCATATGTAGTAGATCATTTATTTTTTGTATGCATCTGTTACGTAGCAACTTATTTCTACTTCGTTTGACTCATTTTGAGTAAATGACAAAAAGTTAGAATTGTTTAAACTTTTGGATCCAAAAGAAAACAAACTAAAAAAATATCTGACAGTACTTTCACTTGGTAATAGTTTTACTTATTATGATAAAAATATAACAAAGAATCTCTAGACTCGGAATTAAGAACGCTTATGTTTGCTAAGAATATAAAAATGAAGGACGATGAAGATGTTGTTGACTTTTGGTCTCGTTTATGATCCCAGAAAAACATTTTCAAAGAAGATATGTTTAAGGTGTTGCCTGATATGCTTACACTAGCTAGTCGCTGAGTCTTCCGCATAGCCGTGGAGCAGTCGAAAGACAATTTTCAGATTTTAACAACGTAAAAACATAAAAATAGAAAAATTCTTGGTATAAGTTCCGCTTCTTCCCTTATCTCAGAAAAGAGATTTGTACTACAAACTTGTAGAAAATTTAATTTCCTACAAAATATTTTGAGGAACTTTTTTCGATAAATGCTTTTGTTAAAAAGCTACAGTGCATTTTATTGTGAAAATTAGGCTTGACTTTTTACATTCGTCTTATTTTTTTTTTTCCAATAAAATGCGGTGCAGGTTTTAAAAAGAAGCATTTATCGAAAAAAGATATATAAAATATTTTGTAAGAAATTAAATTTGCTACAAGTTTGTAGTACAAAACTCTTTCCGGGGATCAAACATATGCCAGTTACTTTATTCAAAACAATCCTTAAAAACAAGATGGCGACCAAACAACACCAGTTGCAATTGTAAAAAATGTGGTTTTTAGCTTGTACATTATATACTCTTTAAAATATCAAAGGAAAAATGCGTATTGAAATTATTTCCCATAGCATCATATACAGGGTGATCGGTATAAGATGCACCAAACTGCTGGAGCGAGTAGGTTGGGTTAAGACAAGAAAAAAATCGAATGGGAGAGGGGGGTCTATTTCCCCCCGTTTAGGCAGGAGGGGCAATTTTCTACAAAATTTACTTAAAACAGAAAAAAAATATTTAAAAACAACGGAACAATTTTAAATGCTATGAACCTTTTTGAAAAGCTAGAAATCTCTTCTTTGATTTTCATTCTAAATTAAGTTGTGTTAGTGAAAAATGAAAAGAAAAGTTTCAAACTAATTTTTTTCAAAATTTTATGTAATTAAGTATAATTTTTATTTTCAAAATTCAATGCTTTTATTAGTTTTTAGTCGAAAACAGAAAACAGAAAATTAGTTTGAAAGTTTTTTTTTTCAAAAATTCGAGTTTGAAAATTAAGTTTTCAAAAACCATTCACGAACACAACTTAATTTAAATTGAAAATCAAAGAAAAGATTTCTGGCTTTCCAAAAAGGTAGAGCATGGCATTTTGAATTGTACCGTTGTTTTTAAATATATTTTTTTCTGTTTTAAGTCAATTTTTTAGAAAATTGACACTCAAGGTGATCTTGCAAAATTCATAACTTCAACAATTATGTACCGATTTGAAAGAACGATAGATTGTTTTACTCATTAAAAAAAGCACTTGAAATATAAGTGTTAACGAAAGAAAAACTAATACAACCTGTTGCCAAAAACGGTTTTCAAACTTTAAAAACGTGAAAAATTAGTGTTAGTTTCAGATAAACTTCAAGAAATCTACAGATATTACTCCTTTTTTTAAAACCGTAAGTAAATTATAAATCGGACGAAATATAGTCGATTTAAAAATCGTTGCATGCGAGAGATCACTCGAAAACGGTCTATTAACAGTAAATTAATATTTTGAGGGTGTATAGGAAAGTTTTCAAGTATAGGTTCATGATGTACTCGAATAGGCCTACAAACTCTACTAAGTCACTTCAAAAGTTCGTGCAATTTTTTCATTTTGCCAGGAAGAGATAGGTACTTATATTCTCATGTCTCATTTAAGCCTTCCGCTCATGTTCCATTACTGACAGCTGACTAACAACAACCTGATTTTCAGACAAAAATATTTGACGAAACGAACATTATGGGCCGAAGGCCGACTACAGATAAACAGAACAGAACCATTAATTAAGGAAAATTCAGTGTGTACCTATTCGCCTATCGGAGTAATGAGTATAAGGATAAAGAAATTTTATTTAAACAAAAATATTTCCTATCATAGATTTATGCTTATCTTCATGTTCTATTAATGCCTCTGAGCAAACACAATAATTATTTTTGGGTTGACAAAATAAATTAAGATATCATACTATAATTCTTTCAGGCCATATGCCTATTAAATATTAAAGGCAATTCTCTTAGCTTGTGGTAAGGAACATAGACAATTATACATATAGCTAATGTATGTAGATGATAACAAATTAAAATGCAATCAACTCATTTTTAGACTCATGCCATAGCAGAACTCTTGTTTTTTTTTGTCGTCAAAAGTCTGTCTTAAATAAGAAAAAAAAAAACAAAGAACGGTAAACAACACAAAGAACATATCGACGATAAAGAAAAGAGTGCACTTATAACAGGGCAATTAATTCACGCACTCGACGAACGTTCGGTCGTCAGTGAGTTAAAAGCCCTTCTTCGTAGTTAAAAGAATTCTCGGTGCATGTGTCAAGAACAATTACTGTTATCGCCCTTTTCAACATAAAAAAAAAACATTTATTTTATGAACGGCTAATTACTACGATGTTTCCCGTTATTTTTTGTTTTTGTTTATCCTAATCTCTTACCCTCATTAAACTCGAAGCGTAACGCATTACTCATGCCCTCAAGGTCTCCCTTTCTTAGACCAATAAGTATCCCTCCCCTTCAGGGTATGGATAAATATGTAGGTATAGGTACACCGCTCCACGTGTTTTTATACATAATGCTGTCATTATAAAATACTGAGTGGTGACGTAATTAATGCAGGTAGCGAGAAAGACTCGCGCATTCAGGCTTTGATATGAAAGGCGAGCTTAACATAATTGATGCACGTTGCTATAGAAATCCTCGACCAAATCGCATTCACGCTCCAGGAAGCGTTGAATTATAAAAAAAAAATAACTATCAGGGCCGGACACGTGCTGGAAATTAATGTTTTGTAAAATTTTATATGTACATAGGTAATCCCGGTCAATGTACTTTACTGAGTTTGGATATGGATCTGAATACCTTCCTACCTACATTATGTTATTAGAGGTACATATAGTACAAATAGATAAAAACGCGAACCAATTTAATACTTTTTCAGTGTAGGTAAGACGCATATTGTTTATGTTCACGTTGCAAGAGTAATGGGGTTTTGAACAAAGCTGGGGAAGAATGCTCATACTCTAGGGATTCACAATGTGTCTAAGCCTGAGGGCAAATAAATAGCTTTTCATGTCATTATAGGTACATAATAATCACTCGAAATGGGGGAACTTATACTGTGTTGTGTATGAGATAATTTTTCTTTTGTTTGTTTGTGAATAATTGGACAATAATTTACACTACTTCACTCACTTTGGGTTTGTATAAAGAAAAACTTCGATCAAAATCGTTCATAATGTAATTTGTTGGTTTTTATTTCTTCTTCATAAAGAAAGTAGGCAGGGTCATTTCCCCTATAAAATCGGACACTTATAGTGGCTTACAAATAAGTAATCCTCAACTGTGAGGAAACCGTTCTACGTAAATTCGTGATGTAAAGTTTATTACTTGCTGAAACTCAAATTGTTTTTATTAAATGTAAGTTTCTCTTATTTACTTTAACTGTTTCTTTATAAAAAAAAAATAAAAACTGAAAAAAGCCAAATTCCCCAATAATCGAACATTTGTTTCCTAAATCCAAACATAAAGTTTCCTTATTTCGAAGACAAGATTTAATGTATAGTTTAAACCTAATAACATGATTAAAATTTATTTTTGAGTAAATAATTTTATTGTATTTTGTTAAAAACTAAAACCAAAAATTAATTTCAAGAAATTAATTTTGAGGTGATAGGATGCATCGATCAAAAAATCGTTTAAAAATGATATTGACCGATAGCTGAATTTTTATGGATGAACCAATTTTAGTCAACCATCATTCAAAACCTGTTCGAACAAAGAAAACTAGAAATTATCTGGAGTTTCCTTGAATCGAACACTGATTAAAAGAAGAAAAGGGTGTTTTCGGATACTGGATTCATCGTTTCTATTATCGATCTTAATATGGAGACGTTAAAACTATTTAATTTTCCATCATATTCATTGCGTGAAGGGAAGAAAACAATTTTGACGAAGTTGCCTATATTCGAACACTAGTGTTCGAGATGGAAACTCTAAAAAATTTAGTTTGCTATGTTCGAACAGTAAAAATATTATATAATTTTTAGGTTTTAAGGTTAAACTTTAACTTTAATATACATAATATTATACTTAATGTCTAACAAAGAAACATAAAAAACTTAGTATAACGTCAATTTTCACACCGAAAAACACATTTTCCCCACAGCACTTGCAACACTTTTTTTTTCTATAAAAACCTGAAATGACCGCATTGTCTAAAGGCTCTTCCTGAACTTCAATTTTTTTAAACTTTGGCTTTAAATTGAACTAGTTGATAGGTTCTCATGATTTAAGGAAATAATAAATGCATTGTTCTGGATTTGAATAAGTTAATAATCTGAGAAATAACACAGTTTAAAAGCTTTTTTCCAAAAAGTTTTCGACCACCGGGTGCGTTCGAAGTAAGGAGACTCTACCCTACCTACCAGCATATACGATATTTATCAATATGTACCTACCCATTGTAGTGTCTGATCAAAAAGGACTGTAGTGTTCTTAAATTATCTAGCAAACAATACCTAGAAAATTAATAAAAAAATTGATGTCAATTAAATTTTAAAGAAAAAAATCGCTTTTAAATTTGCACCCATCTAGAAATATGAAATGTACATGTACTGTATACCTATCACTTTTTTTATAAAGATACCTAGGTTCTAAGTACATACCTACCTACATACGTAGGTACCTGAAATTTCTTTAAAAAAAATTTTATATGATATAATCTCAAGTTACATTTCAAAAAGTGAAAACTTTTAGATTAGAAATTTATGTTGTGTTTGCAATCGGTCAGTAACATCAGGGATTCTGAAGAATAATGTTGCCTACCCTACCTACCAGTGGCGTGGGGTCCATATAACACGATTCCTATCGAGTTACCATTTGAAAATCTCAATCATGTTTATTAAAAAACGAGCAACATTAATCCAATTCCCTAAATATGTGGAAGAAAACCGTGTTATTTTTTTCCATAAGAAAGCAAAAAAATAACTCGGTTTTCTGCGTCTTATTTCGGAACTTTTAATACAAATAAATGAGCAAGAGCAAACAGAACAAGCTTGTTCTATCCAGCGAAAAGTTTTAAAAGTTCTATTTGTGTTTCTTGTGGGGTATGGAGTTGTAGAAGAGAGAATTTAGTATGTCTCACTGTTGTATGAAGTTCATTGAGCAGGCCAGGGGTAGTTTTCTGTGCAAAAAATTAATTTTAATTTGAAAAAAATAACACGCTTTTTTTCGTCTTATTTCAATAACTTTGTATGTGTCTCGCTGCGTTGCTATGTGAAGTTTGCTGTGGAGGTCATGTAGGTTTTTCTTTAAAAAATACAGTTCATACATCTTTTTATTTTATGACTCTTTCTATACAAAATTTGTAATTTTTCTTCGACTTACCATTTGAAATCATCCACGCCACGCTACTGCTACCTACAGTACCTACCCGTCAACGAACACCTATTCTAACTTTGATGTTGGATTCAGAATTCGCCTGATCAAATAGTATTATGATATGATTATATGAAATCATTATTTTTTTAATCTTTGTCATCCTTATAACATCATTAAACTACATAGATGATGTACCCCATGAATAAATGTATATATCATTATGATCTCTACTTTTGAGTCCCAAATAAGTCACCAAATGCTAAATGTGGCCTTTATTAATACCCGAACTTAAATTTAAAATATCTAAACATTTTGACTAAGTTAAGTTTTCTTTAAAATAGATAAAATGTAATAAGGTTGAAAGTTTAGTATTGTAATTTATAACATTGGATTCTATTTTATCTAAAACAACAAACAAAAATCAGTTTTTCATAATTTCACCTTTTTCTTTTGAAGATACCCATCTTTGTCTTAATTTTATTTGGTATACATCCTACAAGCATACGCATTTTTTAAATACTTAAATATTATATCAATTGAAAATTTAAAATAATAATTTTCCTATAAAATAAATTTCTTACAGTGTAATTCATCATCTTCGCCATCGGTATCATCATCAACCTCTTCGGCAACTAGCGTAGAACAAACACTTCATCACCATTTGCAACAAAACAATCCACAAAAGTACAACAAAGAAGTTGCCAGCAACATAACAACTAATTATAATAATAATTTTTCCTTACCGATCAGTGACGTCAATCTGACGAACGAAGACAAAGAAGAAGTGGGAGACAACGAGCACAAAGCAAACGGAGAACAAAAACAAACCGAGGTCAATCAACTTGCTCCAGCAACACCAGTGGACCAGCTACAACACCATCAACACCATTCAGCAGCAAAGATCCCCATCATTAACAAATTGCAATATGATGTTGATGATCAAGAAAAACAACCTCAAAAGCAACCCGAACAAGACTCAACAACACTGCAACAAACACGAACGGTGGATAATGAAAGAATGATAGAGAGATCGCACTTGGGTGAACCGAGTGAAGTCAGTTCATTGAGTACTTTCGTCGCGAATGGTCTTGGAGTAATTGCTTGTCGGTCGGTCACAGTCACAACAACAACAACCACTGCTGCAACAACTGTGTCAAAATCGTCTATCAGAGTGTTGGATAACGGCGGTAATAGAAATCCGAAATCACGCCATGTGCAATTAGCCGATATCGATCTTTCGCAGGAAAACGAATTAATTGTTCATGATCTATGTCAGCGTCGTCGTCGTCGTCGTCGAAATTCTAGTTCTAGTTCTAGTGGAAGTGCTGAAGACATCGTAGCTTTAGCGATGCGTCTTAATATTCCCGCAACCGGGACTGATGCGCCAGCGAGTGCATCTCAGAATAATGCCACCAATAATCGTGGTGGCAGAAATGTTTCTGTTACAACGAGTAGTGTTTTTCTATCGAATTCAATAAATTCAAATGCAAATCTGAAAGGCAATAAAAACAACAACAATAGCGTTGCAATTTTGTCTAGCAATAGTGCGCCGAGTTTAACTATTCAAGTAAATGATACGAGTAGTTGTAGCAACATAAGAAACAACAACAACAACAATACCTCTAATACTGTCAGTCACGGTGATTTTGTTGTTAACCAATCCATCGCGAATAACGGAATTAGTGTCGTCAATTGCTCCTACGCGAATAGTGTTGGTGTTGGTGAAGGTAGTGTGATTAATAGCAAAAATAGCAGTAGTTCAGTGCCTAAAAGTAGTAAATTCCATACTGTAAATAATAATAATAATAATAATTTAACGGATATACAATGTTCTGCAACAACCGCGAACACAAATGGATTACAACAACAACCGCAACAACACATGTCACCAACCAGAACATTCACATCGACCGAATGTCAAACGGATGACATTGCCATTTTGATAAGAGATGATGTTAACGGTGGTTCTGGTGGACCTCCTCCACACACAGTCATTGCGACAAGTGCCAGTAGCAGTGGTCATTTAGAGGGCGTTGATGGGAGCAGTGCATCACTTGTTCGTTCCCCCATGCATCCGGATGCTTTATTATCGCGTGAACAAAGGCGTCGCGAGCGTCGTGAACGTCGGCAACAACATCAACAACATGTCCAACAACAGCAAATGCAACACCAGCGCCTAAGTCGCCATCATTCGCACTCACATCCGCCTTCACAACAGCCTCCCCTGCTACAACATCCTGCGCATCATACTATGTCCGCGGCAGCAGCAGCTATGCTGAGGCCAATGCTGCCTGATATATTGCATAGTCATTTCCCTCCACCATATAGTGCGTTGCCCCTATCACAGGGTGCACCACCTCCTCCGCCACCACTACCGCCACATGCAGCGTCTCTTATCACGCCGGTTATATCGACGGTTCCTATTGCAGCCACAGCGACAATGGTTGGTGACGGAAGGTTCTCGATACCCCTGCCCATTATTAGAAGGTGAGTTGTTATTCAATTACAGTTTTCTATTATCAGCAATATCAAGTGTTAAAAATTGTCATATATTCAAAAAGTTTTAACCAAATTCATTGTATACAATCCTCTTTCGAAAGTGCTGTTTTTTTGAGAGTAAGGGGTCAAAGACACTTTGACAGAATTCAGACATCTTTATGCCGAAAACAGATGTGCAGCTTTTTCCCATGCAGCGAAATTAGAAATATAGAAATCGTGCATCGAAGGCTGCATGCAGAGCTTGGAATATGTCAGCCCTTACAAAAACCTGTGTAAATTTATTTTCGCTGCATTGGAAAAAGCTGCACATCTTTTATCGGCATTAATTACGATAAATAGGTTTGGTACCCCGGAAAAAGTAGTTTTTTACTTCGGCTGTGGAATCTTACCTATACGCTTGACCAGTTCCTGGAAATACCTGACGGTGGCCTTTCAAATGGTATAAATTTGTTGCGAACATCCCATGCCAAAAATCGCTGATTACATTGAAAAATAATTTCAACCCTTTATTAAAAATTTTCTTAGTCTGACCAATTTCTGAAAACAGCTGACCTTTAAAGACCAATCAATGGCAATGGGTGCTAAGATCCCGCAGCCCTGTCTTTCTGTATATGCTTGTGTGAAATTAAATATGAATTATTTTCAATCTTTATCTACTTCCCTCTACATAAGGCTTGAACTGCTGGCTGGCTGAAGATTTTTTAAACTTAGGAATTACGGTTTTAGTTTCTATATAGGTTATTCTCTATACAGGGTGATTCACGTAAAGTGTAAAAAAAAGCTAGAGTGTGTAGGTTGGATCGAGATAAGAAAAAAAATCGTATGGGAGGGGGAGGGTCTATTTCTCCCCCTTTAGCCGAGAGGGGCAATTTTCTGAAAACTTGACTTAAATCTGAAAAAAATTATTAAAAAACAACGGTTATACTTAAAATGCCATGATATACCTTTTTGTAAATCTAGAAATCTGTTCTTTTATGTTATTTTTAATTTAATCCGTTTTAAGCAATAGTTTTTGAAATATTAATTTTAAAACTCAAAATTAAAAAAAAAAAAAAAATCAAGGTGATTTTTTTACTTAATTTTACGTGATAATGTACTAAATTTGTTTTTTTTTTAAGTTCAATGCTCTTATTAGTTTTTAGTCAAAAACAGAAAACCGGATGCAAAAATGTTTTTTAGTTTTTGAGAAAATTAAAAGTAATACATAAAATTTTTTTTAAAAAACAACGGTAACGATTACAACGGCATGCTGTACCTTATTATAAATCCAGAAATATTTGCTTTTATTTTGTTTGTTATTTTAGTGAACAGTTTTTCAAAAATTAATTTTCAAACTTAAATTTTTGAAAAAAAAAAAGAATTCAAAAATTGTGTTCAAAAACTGATTTTGTTCAAAGTTTTACGTTATGAAGTGTATTTTTATTTTAAAAATTCAATCCTCCTATCAATTTGTAGTAAAAAACTAAAATTGAAAATAACAAAAGTAAGTTTTCTTTAAATTCGACCTCCATCCGTTACTTTGTTGCTTTAAAGACCCTATTTCTACTAATTAAGTAGTAAAATAGATTTTGTTATTTTCAATTTTCTTTAAAACTAAAAGACATTTAGGCATCCAGTTTTTAGTGTTTGACTAGAAATTAAATATTAAAAACAAAAATATTACTTAATAACGTAAAATTTTGAAAAAAATCAGTGTGATTTTTTTTTTTTAATTTTGAGTTTGAAAATTAATATTTCAAAAACTGTTGCCTAAACCAAATTTATTCAAAAATAAAATAAAAGAAAAGATTTCTAGCTTTACAAAAAGGTATATCATGGCATTGTAGGTTTAACCGTTATTAAAAAAAAATTTCTGTTTTAAGTCAATATTTTAGAAAATCGCCACTTTCAACTAAACACGGGGGGAAATAGACCTCCTTCTCCTATACGATCTTTTTCTTATTTCGGACCAACTTACAGGCTCTATCTTTTTGTCACACCATATGTGAATCACCCTGTAGAAAATATATCAAAATAATTTTAAACTTTCAAATAATTTAAAAACTATCTTTGTATAAAGATTCAAGAATATTAACCAAGAAAATTTATGTTTCGAATGTTTGATTTAAAAAATAATTACGAATTTAGAAGGCAGGAGTTTGGTGGAAACAAATTCTACTTTGAAAAACGTTTACAAAAATTTTGTTCACTTAATCCTCTTGAATAGCAAAATAAAAACATAAGAATGTAATTATTAAAAATAGATTGATAATCAAAAAAGAAAAATATTTAAAAACATGTTTGCATTTATTTTGCATGTTCTTTGCAGTTAATAATTCAATTTGGCAATTATTTCATACAAGACACTCTATTCTATATTATCAAAAAATGCACATATAACTGTCTAACTTAATAAAAATAAATACAAAAAAAGCATTTATAATTTTCAAAAGCTAATTAATTTTAAAAACGAAAGAAGGTGACAAGTGACAAGACAAAAAAAAAATAAAAAGTCAAGAAACAAAACCTTTGCCATAAAAAGATTCGTCGTTTAACTCATAATAACACTTAAACCACTTAATTTTGGGTTTTTGTCTGGAATTAACTATTATGTCACCATTCAAGCTGCAACAAATACATACAAATGGAAACAAATAATTTTGGTATTAGATAAAGATAAAAATAAAAGCAAAAAAAAGCCCGATTATGTAACATTGCTGTGGATGGCGGTTGGAGAAAGTTTTAGGTATTCAGAATAAAACAGCAATATAACTCTGTTTTAACAAAATAAATAAATAATTATGGGGGTTAAGCAATTTTCTGTTTTTATATTGAATAAACAAAAAGGTGTTAAAATTTCTTCCAATATATCTGCTAACATTTTTTATTTCCGGGTATTAATAAGAGTCTTTTGTTTTCAATCATCAAAAGTAAACCATTTCATATATTCGGAAAGATTTACATAGGTAGCTTTATTGTTTAACAAAGTCCAAACATTATGATATGTAGTAAATTCAGGTAAAAAAAATCAATTGATGAAAAAGATTAAAGACTTAAATTTGATTTTTCATGATTATTTTTTATCACAGATGCTAATATGTAGGTATTGGTACTCGTAAGTGATATTGGTAGGTGTTTCGAAATTTAAAGATGATGTAGGAGTACAAGTGAAAGTGAGTTATTTACAATTTTTTTGTTCGCCAACACGAATTATTAAACTGATTTTATTTTGAAACTACACCAAAACTTTCACCTGAATAATTTTCATTAGTCCGTAACCTACAACATACCCCTACCTACTTAGTAAAATATAAATTCAAGAACCTTCCCTAATTGCTTTTTGGCATAAAATCAAATTCTGGAATCTCTAGCTCAGCTCAATTGACTTTTATCTTAATAAGTTTCAGTGAATGAGGGTGGAGGGAATTCTCGAAAAATCGATTTGGCCTCATTTGACTCCCCCTCACAAAATAAAGAAAAAAAAATTTGCAAAAATGTTCGCACATTTAATTGGGTTGGCTTGTCTCACCTCGGTTTATTATTTTGTTTTTGCTTTTAATCCCGCATCGATTGATTTGTATCAATTTATTCACCTTTTATCTATATTCAATGGTAGTTTCATAGATAAACCTAGATACTATATGTAGGTATCGTTTGGATTCCATGAGAAAATAATATACGGCAAGGAAGTCGAAGGTATCAAAATGGTTTTCCCACGCAGACCCAAAGTCTCTAAGGCCATGAAAATGTATACATACATATCTTTGTTTGAGTGTTTGAAATATCTTTTTGCGTTTTCTTTCGAATATACATCTACATTCTACATATACATACATTTGTATACGTTCACATATTATGTTTTGTGGTAATTTGCTTTTACTGACATTTTTACTGTTTCTCACTTGGGAAATTTGTAATAATATCGACATACGTAGTTCGATTAGATCTACTACAAAATAGTGTTTTGTATTTTTTACACAATAATTTATTTTCACTTGTTAACTCGCATGACATAAAAAGGCTTAGATGAAGAATTTTAATGATTAAAAATAATGTATAATAATACAGGGTGGGGCAAAAGGTATGAACTGGTTTTAAAGGGTTGCAAAACAAAATCAATTCAACTTACAGATATTATGTTTATATTGTTTAATTCAGTACCAAGTCTAGGTTTTTACATTAAGTTTTAAAGATGATACCTATCACGTAGGTGGCGGCCGTCAGCCGCGATGCACTCTTGAAGGCGAATTCTAAAGTTTTCAACCGCTCTTCTGAACATTTCGATGGGTATTGCCGTAACTTCATCTCTGATTCTGTCGTTAAGTTCTTCCAGGGTATGTGCACGAAGTTTAAGAACTTTTTTCTTTATGTACCCCCAAAGAAAAAAAATCACAAATGCTAAAATCTGTTGAGCGCGCAGGCCACTCCAAGTCACCCCTCAAAGAGACGAAACACTTGCCTCAATCTCGCTATTGAAATCCTAGCAGTGTGGGATGTAGCCCCGTCCTGTTGGAACCAGATGTCTCCCAGTTGCTGCACTCAATTCTTCCAGCTCGGTTTCAAAAAGCTCTTCCTATTATCCTCGAAAAAGTAAGGACCAATAATCCTAAATTGGGTCTTCCAATTGCCGAAGGAGTTGCTGTTGAACCAGTGTTTTCCAATGTCCTAGCCCAACCTGTAATTGCATTACCGCCAGGGACGTTTCCTCCAACAGAGATATTGAAGTGCTGCCGGAAGGCTCTCTGCGTGGCGATAACAGAACGGCCATTTTCAAAAAAAAAAGTCCTATTAGCAAACCCACGATGCTCTCCCGTCCAAACCATGGTTGTTACTGAAAACTAGACTTTCTCACTGCCACAACGAGACCCTTCCTCTTTTCCCACCACAACCACAGGACGAGCGCCATCCAGTCAAAACCGGTTTATACCTTTTGCCCCACCCTGTACATAAGACTTTAATGCGAGTGGATGACTGCAAAATTGGCTGATTGACAGACCTAAGTGAATTTTACACATTTGGCGACGTAAACGGTAGTGCCGATCACAGTACACATATAGAAGGTAATATCTTCCGAGTTTTCATTTTGTTCAGTTCTGCGCATGTCTTGTATTTTGTTTTTGTAAATTGTGGACGAGGGTCACTGCGATTCCGAAATACTTGTGTTTTGTTTTTGTAAATTCTGACAGGCAGGTCACTGTAATTTTCGAAGATGCGCAATATATTACCTTCAATATGTGTACTGTGGTGCCGATATCGATGTGACTCTAGTAAGTGAGGTTTTTCTTGAAAATCTGAGTTTCCACTGGTCCATCAGGGAGGGCATGAGCGATCCAGCTTGATTCAAGTTGAGTTCGGTTGCGCTCCCGGTCTTTAGGGTATCCGCGGTGACTTAGAGGACAGGCGCTGACGACTGAACAATGTCGATTGGGCATTGTATCAGGAGCAAATCAGATACAGAGTCTTGTCGATTCCATCTCGCCGCCTTCGTTTTTGAAGATATGAGCATTGATGCCAAAATACATAGATTGAATGATATAATCTCCTTCAGAGAAGTCAAAAGATAAATCAAAGAGGAGTGAAATGGTGGACATCTTAATAAGATAGAAAAATATGTGATTTTAGGGCGCTTAGGGAAAATTTCCAAAGGGCTAGGAGATGGTTTAAAGTTCAAGTATTTGATAATAGCCAAGACCATCGCTAAACCTCATTTAATACGCCGAAATCGGTGAATTAAAAATCCGGAACCATGGATCAATATTTAATCCACGATTATACAACTGGTACTAAGATAATTTAGCTAACAAATCACAGCTGATATTCTTGTCCGGGTCCCGGTAAGGGAGGATTCATAAGATGTATGGAATGGAATTTAAATCCAAGATCCACGGTCGTAAGAATTTTTCGGCTTAGCCCTCTTCATATTTTATAAGAAGAACTTTTGGTTGCAAGCTTCGATGAAGAATTATTAAACTATTCAGAATTCCCCTTTCCCTTTCAGCCCGCAGAAATATTTCGATTTATTAATCTTTCTAAATGGATTCATAAAATTGGTAATAGAATCGATTATATTCTGAAAGACATGGTACGACAATTGTATATATTATTTTTTACACAGGATAGTCTTTTAATTATTACATCGAAAAATTACCGAGGATCTGCAATTAAATATTCATAAACAATCAGATTTTCTTAAGCTTGGGTTAAAAAATTCTTTTTTGGTGTCTCGGAACGTTTTTTTTTTTTTTGTTTGTGCTCTAAGTATTTTTGCACATACATATATCTAAGAAAGATAACTATAATAAATGTAAGACTCTTTATTATTTTTGTTTTTTTTTTTTTCAAAATAAAAGATAAAATACTAAACGTTGTTTTGGATCCTTTTCTGCGTCTGATCTCCACAAAGCTATTTCCCTAAAAATTTCAACAACTTAATTTTTTATTATAAAGAAAACTTATGATATGAGCGTTTGACTTATTGCTTATCTCCATTAAACTATTGCCACCAAATTGCAATCCATCTTCTTTCTTTTCTTTGATGGCAAGTCAAGCATTTTCTACCTCTATATCTACAAGCATATAAAGTGTGTGCAACACTCTGGCAAAAAGCAGCACCTAAAAAAAAAAAAAAAACATGAAGTGAAAATGGAAAATGAAAAACTATTGCCATAGAGAACTGACTATGTGCTCGCCGCTCGTGGGATATTTCCCCATCAGCCATCAACACCATATGATGTACGAGTATCGAAGTCACAACAATCTATCTAACGCAAAAACTATATGTGTACCTTGTGCGTTTTTCGCAGCCGTCATTTCAGTGCAGCATTATAGTGGGGCAATATTTATGTAGGACAGTGGAAATCAATAAGTTAAAAAAATAAATCTGTTTGCACTTTAAAACATTTTAAAGTATAAAAACTAAATTCTTTTTCTATACAAATTCGAACAAAAATAATGGTTAAAATATAAGATTTAACACTTGAAATTTTGTTTCAAAAATATACAAAAATTTTCGGAAATAAAGATTTTTTTTACATATTTTTTCTTCTTAAATATTGATCGTGATTTTATTTTTTTTATGAAGGAAATTAGGTAGTATTCTAGTGATTGTTGTAATAAATTTTAAGCTGGGTTTCGAAACAATAGAATGTATCTTCAACACATTAGCCGTGTTTTTTTGGGAAAGCTATACATAGTAAAGAAGGATTTTACACGCATTACAAATACAACATCCACAGTCGGATTACTGCCGATAAAAGGAGAAGTAGAATCCTACTGCGGATGGGTTTGTGACGTTTTATTTTATTGGTGGTTTTGTTTTTTAGATGTTGGTGCGATTGATAATCTTGTTGGATGTGTTCATGGAGTAGTTGTGCGTTGTTCATGGTGTGTTTTTCCATTATGGGCAATAAAATTAATCTTTTTCTGTTCTTCTGATAGAAATCTTGTTGATTTCGATGAGATTTGGTGGTTTTTGCTCGAAATCTAGATTTTTATCACTTTTATATTCAAATGGAAAACCAAATACAATTCAGTTAACAAATCATGTTTTTTTATCCAACAAAATTATCGCCGAAGACGTCATCTACTACAGGATACATAGTTCATAAACGGCATCTATGTCCTATTTCACACGAGTAAACTGAGTTTCTAGTCACTTTCGGTCTTGGGGAGAAGGTCAGAAAGTATTAGGGGTACACAAAATCTCCCCGGTCATCGGTTTCAGAAATTTCGTTTAACATTCTTCTTCACACTAAGTAAATATGTATGTGTGCGTGCAACCACACACACCACTTTAAAAGAAAAATGCAGAAAATCTTCAACGATTTTGTTTTTCCGTGTGAAACTTTCAAGAGATTTTTAAGGAAATTCGAAGAACGCCAAAAAAATCTTCAGAAACTTGTTTCTGCGTATGAACTTGCCTTGACCATAATCTACGAACAAACCCCTTCCTGAAGCATTTATCGCTGAAACCCTTTCAATTTATCACATCAGTTATTTGAGAAATAATAACTTTTTCTATGCCTTCTTATCATAATCTTCTGAAAAATTGTCCATTTTATGTATCTATAATTAATTTTTGGTTAAAGTTATTTTTTGTTTGCTCTTTATTTGTAGCAAACTATTTTTTATTTTTGTTTTTTTCTGGACAGCTGTACCAAATGTGAAAAATAAAAAAGGCGGGTTGGGTACGAAATCCCGAATGCCAAAATCCCGAATATACCAAAAATCACGAATGCCAAAATCCCAAATGGACAGAATCCCGAATGGACAAAATCCCATTCATTGTTAGTATTTATTTTTCTGCTTATTGGTAGATACTAGTTGATTTCTATTTTTAAAATGGGTTGAATAACTTCGTGCCTAAAGACTCATTTTTTTTAAAATAATTTTTGTCATCAAATGATTGAAATTAATATATAAAATTAAAAAGTTAAATTTTTGAAAAATATAGCTCATTGCACTAGCACTTCTCTTTCCTAAAAAAATAAAAACAATTTTTTTTTTAAATGTGAATTTATTTTTAATTTTTTGTGTTTATTGTAAATAGTTAGTACTAAACAATTATTGAAATTCCTGTTTCAATGCCGAATGCATTCAGGATTTTTTGGCATTCGGGATTCTGGCATTCGGGGTTTTGGCATTCGGGATTTTGTCAATTCGGGATTTTGTCATTTGGGATTTTAGGTATTCGGAATAACAGGATTTGGGATTCTCATTTTCTGCCATTCGGGATTATGTCCCCTTCCCATTATAAATCATAGGTACCTATAACTATGCATGCAAAGTTTATATTTTTACCTCAATTCTACCCCACTGTAATCTGCTATTGCACGCTGTTGCTTGCTGTTGTGCTCTCTTTGTTAAAGCTTCAGAGGTTAGGTGAAGCGGCATATTATGTTAAAGTTGAAACGATGCAATGCACTTTTCGTATCTATCATCGAAAAATGTTTCCAAAGTGCAACAACAAAACATCTCGTGTGTGTTTTCCAGATTTTGTGTGCTCTCTGGAAGTGTGCTGCTAAGCTAATGCATTTCGCATCTATGTGTGTTTTTCATGTACATACGTCGGAAAATCTACTTCTATGTGCCAACTAAAGATAAGAAGTACTATAGTTCGTTGAAATCTCACCCGTGAAACCACCTGAGGTTGAAACGTAAATCCGATGAAAGCACAGACGGATGTGCTTGCAGGCGAAATGAGTGACAGAGCATAAATTTTTGTAGCTCGATTTTCTATCCCCTCCGATATTATTTTTTTTTTGTATCTGATGTTGCTGTTTTCTTTTCAAGAAATAGGTATTATGTTTTCCTCCTGGTTATTCACCAAAACACCATACCATACACTACACTACTATTCACCGCAATGTATAGGTAAGGTACCTATACCTACCTTCAGCGAAAACGTTAACGGCTCAGCTTCGAGAACAATACTCTTCGCTGTTCATGGTTCATGGGAATGGTGCGATGGTGTGGAATGGCCTTACCTATAGCTAGAAGCTATAGACCTTACGCGCCTTCCTTACCTTTGTATTTTTATTTTTGCTTGAGTATAGTAATAAAAGTGGGGTGCCGTGGGTAAATGACCTTTTTTCCATCTTCGCTAGGGTACGTAATATTGCAGAAAGCAGAAACGCACTATAGTCTTGAGGACCGTTCCTTTTTTTTTTTACAAAGGATGCTCACACAATAGTTAGCAATAAGTCCGTGGGGGGGAAATCGGCTTCTTTTTGATAAGATTCTAGACTGTCCCATGTTGAACTGAGATATAAACTGCAATCAGGGTGCTATAGGCGGATGTGCCTGCTGCTGTTCCCTGTAGACATACCACATGCATTATGCGATTACAAAGCCACATAATTCCTTATCGAGAATTTTCAACAAAGGACAAAAATATACATAATGCCAGGATTTTCTCATACGTATAAGATATGTTGTGTAGAGTAGAGGGTGCGTGATGACGATGAGTTCAGCAATTACGCCATATTCAACCTGTCTAAGATGTAAACACATTATTCTTCGACCCTCCTTCTTGAAAGAGATATCGGTAAGACCCTTTTTTGCCACTATGGTGATGCAACTCCCTCAAGGGACGCTGGTTGTAATTAAGGGAAGAACTGTTGCGAGAATAATGTAATTGGATAGTCTTATGCGTAAAGGATGTTAGATAGGTAGGTAAAAGTGCGATGAAAGAAATGGTTCGAAGAATAGATAGCCCCAGATGAGGGAGTGGGTTGTTGTATTTACCGTGCACGTGACTTCCTTTCGAATTATGCCGTAACATTCCCTCAAATCTTTTTATAGGTTTTCTTTTGCTTTATTTCGTAAGCCTTCCACGGGGAAGATAAAATTCATCTCGGGTAGCGCAGCGGTGGGTGGCCGGCTGGTGGCGGCGGCGGCGCGGCTGTGGTATTAGACTATTCGTCTACTGAAACAAAACACTTTCACGGTATTTTTTCCCAGTGGTAACAACCAAAACAGCCATGTTGGCAACAAACACATATTTTCGATTTAATTATGTGCTTAATTAATTGGGAATATATATTTTCTGTTTCTGAAAATTTATTATTGTGTTTGTGTTGAGAGTAATTTTGTTATTCGTGAGGGAAGTTTGGAAATTGCTTTAGGGATGTGTGGTTTTTGTTTACCTCGTAGGACCTAAGCTCTTCGTAGTTTATGGTAAATGTGGCTTTAGCCAAGTTAATTTTTATATTTGTATGGGAGCAGAAGGTCAAGAAAGGAGCGATAGAAGAATTGTATAGATTAGGTAGGGTGTTTTGCACAAGGTAAGAGACAAAAGGTTAGGGTTTTCAGGTTGAGTCTATTTCCCTCTGTTTAGGTGCGAGGTTTTCTAAAAAAATATCAACTTCAAATAGAATTTAAAAAATAAATAAAAAACAACGGCAACACTTACAATGCTATGCTGTAACTACCTTTTTAATTCAAATTGTTTAAGTGAATAGTTTTTGAAAAATTAATTTTCAAACTAAAAATTTTGAAAAAAATTGTGCTGCGTAGTTAAGTAGGTTTTTTTTGTTGAAAATATTCAATGCTAGAGGTACAATTAATTTCTAGTCTAATACTAGAAACCAGATACATGTGTCTGTTGATTAGCAAACAGAGGCTAAAAAATTGGAACATGAAACCGAGAAAAAGGGCGAAAACCTGTAGTTTCTAAAATATTCAAGATAATTCAATGCAGTAAATTTTGTTTGATTTGTGGAAGGTATTTGCACAAGACTGACTTAAAAAAATAATAAAAGGACATTTTCGCCCTGTAGTGAAATGATTTTTTAGGCAGTTTTGTTATAATTAAAAACATAATTAGGGTATTTTGGTTCTAAAATGCCTGTAAAATAAAATTTAAAAAAAAATAATATAAATATTTTGAAAATCGAGCCCATAAATAGCCTCGTTCAACTCACAATTAAAACGATTAAAACGATATATCTTCTTAATTATCTCGTGTTGAAACAAAATTTTTTCACCATCTGATATCTCTCTTTGATACGCAAATTTTGGCATATCACACTCAATATATTGAAAAAAGTGCCTTTAGCACCGTTTTGATAATCAACGACACACCTACTTAAATTTTATAGTTTCGAAAAAATTGAAAACGAATATTTTGGTTTGTATATGTATTTAAACCTGACGTGATATTAAGGGTTTTAACAGTTGAAAGTAGTCGTGTTGTAGTTGTAGTAGCCGTGGTATGATGGATAGTGCGATGGACTAGGTACTACTAATCCTAAGGCATTAGTATGTATGGGGCCAGTAAGTAAGTTATTAATCAGTAGGTTAGTTTTTATGAATTTTTATCTAGCCTTAAGTTATCTAGGTATAAGTTGATAGAAAAATGAAAATGATTAAAAAAAAAAGTGCGATGGACTGTCATGCCGGAGGAATAGGTTCAATCCCCAGCCTCGCCACTAATAATCAAAAAAAAAAAAAAACCGCTACTGCCTCTTGCGAACTGAGAAAACCTCCACGAGTATCACTTGTCATAGAAAAGTGCCGCGCGCATTAGCCGTTAGCGGATTCGGCAATAAACTGTAGGTCCCTTCCATTCCTGCAGACACGCACACAGGAATGGTAAAGAAGAGTTGTAAGTACCTAGGCCCTACTTCTTCATGAGCTGTTGTGCCATCAAATTTATTTATTTTTAACAGTTTAAAGTTAAAAAACAGACCTTCACCTTCACTTGGTGAGTATCCTCGACAATTAATCAATTTTTTGTTCATATTTGATCCAACACTAAACTTAGTCTTCATTAAGGTATTTAAAAATATAATAATTTGAAGAGCTTATTTAGTTAAACTGGGTATCTTTGTTGTTGAGTGTAAGACATTTTCTACTGTTTACTGAATGATGACAATTTAAAACTTTCGGCTTATATAGTAAGTGTGCTGTTGATCAAACACCATACAAATAAAATGGCACAACGAAATCATAAATAAAATATTTCTTTTCGTTTCGCAGTGTTTAAGTACTTTGACGTGCGAAATGGTATCAGATTTTCCACTCTTGTTTTGCAAAGAATTAGTTGAATTAGGTGTGTGCGGAAAAGTGACATATGAGTTTTAGTCATGTTTGTAGATATTTATTGTTTCATTCGTTCTAGACCTTCAACGGAAAAGTTACCAAATGCCCTTTAAAAAAAAAAAGATGTCAAAAAGTTCTTGAACGGTGAGTAATTCAAATGCATTTGTAAAAAGGTATTTTTTTCAAATTCTTGGCTGAGGAGGAGGACTCATTACGTATAACGAAAACGGTCGGAATATAATACCAATAAGAATTGGTAGAACGAGAGCTTGGAACATGAGAATGGATATAGGCTATTTTTTGATTTCATAATCTATAACAGTTTACCAGAAAATAGTTCAAATGTAAAACAAAATGTGATACATTTTTTTAAATGTTAAATAGTCAAATATAAAAATATCAACAAACATACACAAAAGTATCGAATAATAATAAAGTTAGGTGACCCGGCGAACTCCGTTCCACCTATAATTGATTAAATTATTAATGATTCCTTTCGAAAGTTGAACAAGTTCCAGTAATTATTGTTATCACAACTTTCCGAATTTTTCGGCATAATTTTCCAATTTTTATCTCCGTCGTGTGTTTATGTGGTTCAATAAAAATCTAACAAAAAAATTTTCGTCTAATTTGGATGATGTTCAGCCGAGTTATGTGCGTACGAACAAACAACTAATTCACAAAGTTTGAAATTTCAAGATTTTTTCACGATTTTCTGACTTTGTTGGTGGAATTTCCTGATTTTCGTGCGAATTTTTCAATTTTCGGCTACGATGTGTGTTAATCTAGTTTAATACAAATCCAGCAAATTTCCATGCAAATCGAATGATGTTTAGCCGAGTTATGCGCCTACGAACACAAAAAGGGAAGAAGAAGATAAGATTTAAACATATGAAGCAAGGCAAGCACGGGCCTGCTAGTAAATGAATAAAATTTATAAGATTATGTAAACATCACCCTTTAACTTTCATACAAATAACTTTTGACAGTCTGAAAATATTTTTTGATCTTAACCTTTTTAACGACTATACATACCTACTATTGTACCATTTTGAACAAATAATAATCTCTATACGAGCCAGAAGTTTCCCCAAACAAATATTTCAACAAACAGCCATCAGACTCAGCCATACAAAAGCCAATCCTCAACTTAAGCCAAGCATGAAACACGGTTGCGTGCCGGACAGAAAAAAATAACCTTAAGCCGTTAAGATAGAAAGGCAAACTTTAGGCATATACGATACCTATAACCTACCGCCAATTTATTTCCAACCGAATGGGTTTCCTGCTTTTATTATTATTTTTTTTTTCTAATATTTTTGTTTGCCTTTTCTGTTTTTTTTTTTGTTTGATGATGACGACGACGAAGAAGATTTTAATGACGGTGATCAAGATAATGATAGTGCACAATGCCCCATTGTCTTGAATTCTGTGTGATTTACTTGACCATTGTACTTGGCCGAAGTAGGATTGCTTGGCTGAACTATTTCATGGTTAATTTGCACCATAATGCCCCCGGAAGGGATGAAGAAATGCACTGTTCTTGACTTAAAATAAAAAAATAAAACTCATACTACAGTTTTGTGGAAAACCGTTGATTTAAATCTTCTTGCTTGATGTTCTTCATTGAAGGTCTTGAAATCTGCGCACAGCTTGACCTTAATACCTTTTTCTCACTAGGCAACCTCATGAACGGTAAACAGCTTGTCTCAGACATGATTACTTTTTCTTTTAGCTAAATTAGTATATGGTTGCGGGAAGAATCATGTAGATCATGTGAAAAAAGATACTCAGCACAAACTTCAAGTTAAAGATATTTCTCAAACGAGCTGAATACTAATCAGACTCCCATACTTCTTCACAGAGAATGCACTTAATTTTGGAAACACAGCAACAAACAAAATAAACACGGGAACTGTGTCAAGTCGAGTAATCGCAGTTTGAATGGGAAAGACTCTGCATAGCTCTTGGTCATACTGATGGTGATGAGCCCGGTTTTTTGAATTTATGGTCTAATTTTGTTCCAAGGTTGAGCTATAAATTCGGAGAAAGTCCATTAAATTTAAGTGTAGGTGTAGAAAAGGGAGAAGAAGGAGAAAGTGGTAAAATAAATGATACACATGATTAGAACAGCTAAGGATTTTATGAGCAATAAATTTTGAAAAGAGAACGTGTTTTATTTTTTTTTAGATATTCGGGCTTGGAGGAGTGATATAGCTTTGGAGAACTCAACTGAAAAAACAATAAAAAATAAATAAATAAAAATTGTAAATGACAAAAGGGGGTTGTGTTTGAAATCATCATTGAGGTTCATAAACATCGGAAGATGTCGTTAAAATAAAGGGCACTTATTGCACAATTTGGTATCGGAAACAATTTTAATCTTATGACATAAACAGTGCTGTGCAAATTAAATGGATAAAATTGCACGTCGATATAGACTCATCGCAAGTTGTTTGTGCGCAGCCCATAGCTCGCTGTGATGCACGTGTTTTGTTTTGTTGCGGATGGGTACTTTTTTTTTTATAATTCACCCGCACTCAAGGGGTTTCGGCACCCTTAATATGTCATAAACACAGTGCGAGCATTAGGTAAGAGGGATGGGATTTAAAAGAAGATGTCGGTATTGTCGGTGTACATTGGTCTTGAATTTTTGAATATCACATTGAGAGGGAAAGAGAGAGCTTGGAAGAGCATTCCACATTCGAGTAGTACGGCTAAAGAACGAATCCCTGTATTTGACAGTACGCCCGAAATTGGGCTCAAAGTTAAACTGATGGGCATTCCTAGAAGCGCGAGTTTTACGGTTGAATTGTTTAAGGGGGGAATTTCACTAGAGCACTGACCATTAAAAATAACGATAAAAGAGAGAGAGAGAGAGAGAGAGAGAGAGAGAGAGAGAGAGAGAGAGAGAGAGAGAGAGAGAGAGAGAGAGACAAGAAAAGTTACGACGGTGTTCGAGGGAGGTAAATGAATCTAAAATGTTCCTATCTCCAATCAATTTGAAGGCTCGTCTTTGAATACTGTCCAAGAGGCTTAAATAAGTTGCTGGAGCACCAGCCCAAAGATGGGAGTTATGCTCAAGCCTTGGACGTATACAGAGTGATCGGTAAAAGATGCACCAAACTGCTCGAGCGAGTAGGTTGGGTAAAGACAAGAAAAAAATCGTATGGGAGGGGGCGTCTATTTCCCCCCGTTTAGGCAGGAGGGGCAATTTTATAAAAAATTGACTTAAAACAGAAAAAAAATATTTAAAAACAACGGTACAATTTAAAATGCAATGCTATACTTTTTTGGAAAGCCAGGAATCTCTTTTTTGAATTTTACCTTAAATTAAGTTGTGTTAGTGAATAGTTTTTGAAAAATTAATTTTTAAACTCGAAGTTTTGAAAAAAAAGCTTTCAAATTAATTTTTTTTTCAAAATTTTATGTGAAGTATAATTTTTATTTTAAAAATTTAATGCTCTTATTAATTTTTAATAAATTACAGAATACTGGATGAAAAAATGTCTTTTAGTTTTTGAGAAAATTGAAAATAACGAAATCTACTTGACTACTTAATTTGTAGAATTAGGATCTTTTGATCAACAAAATAACGGATGGAAGTCGAATTTAAGGAAAAATTACTTTTGTTATTTTCAATTTTCTCAAAAACTAGACTACATTTTGACATCTGGTTTTCAGTGTTTGACTAAAAATTGGGAGTAAAAAATGGAAGTATTGCATATTAAAAATAAAAACAATACTAAAAACGTAAAATTTTTTAACAAAATCAGTTTGAACACAATTTTTTAATTTTTTTTTTTGCAAAAATTTAAGTTTTTAAAATTAATTTTTAAAAAACTGTTCACTAAAAGAACTCAATTTATAAACAAAATGGATGCACATATTTATGGCTTAACAAAAAAGTATAGCACGTCGTTTTAAACGTTACCCTTGTTTTTTAATAATTTTTTTTCTGTATTAAGTCAATTATTTTAGAAAATTGCTCCTCCTGTTATTTTCAATTTTCTTAAAAACTAAAAGACATTTTAACATCCGGTTTTCTGTTTTTGACTAAAAACTAATAAGAGCATTGAATTTTGGAAACAAAAATTATACTTAATCACATAAAATTTTGAAAATTTTTTTTTTTCATTTTTTTTCCAAAATTTCGATAAATTTTTCAAAAACTATTCACTAATACAACTTAATTTAAACCGAAAATCAAAGAAGAGATTTATGGCTTTTTAAAAAGTTATAGCATGGCATTTTGAATTGTAGCGTTGTTTTCAATATTTTTTTTCTGTTTTAAGTCAATTTTATAGAAAATTGCCCCTCCTGCCTAAGGGGGGGGGGGAATAAACCCCCCTCCTATGCGATTTTTTTCTTGTCTTAACCCAACCTACTTGCTCCAGCAGTTTGGTGCATCTTATACCGATCACCCTGTATAACTTTCATAGACAATAGCCAGATCAGAAGGGTAAAAAAATTTCTTGCATCTCCGAATGAAACCTAGACATCTTGAGGAATTTTTGGCAACGTCGAGTATGTGTTCGTTCCACAAAATCTCAACAAGTTTGGTTTCTTCAATGCAAGTGCCACTCCTAGACAGTGGCAAGGGGGGTAAGTCTCGCTTTAACGATAGAAGGCAGCATTGAGTTTTCGAAGCATTAAATTCTACGCGGTTTTTTATTCCCCCCCCCCCCCCCTCCCCATTGTACAACGCCTGTCGAAAGAAATCTGGGAAAATCCAGGAATTTTTTTTTTTATTTATTTGCTTAAGGCAAGTATTGATTTCGTGTAGCTATCTATACATAAGTTCGTGTTTGTAATCAAAATTAACATTACGATGATGGATAAGTGCGAGGAGATAAGTTTCATCACACCATCTGTCAGTCTTTGTGCGTCTGTGCCTTCTGAAAATAAAAAAAAAGGATTTGTTTTGAACTTTCGTCTTTTTTAAATATTGTTAATAAAAACATGGCTTCCTTATACATAGTTGTTTACCCCAAAAAACATTCTCGTTCCTTCTGCATATTTTCTTCATTGTTAAATTACATAAAGTATTTTCGAAAAACATCATTTTACAATACAATGCTACATTGACGTCAAGTAAACTTTGTGAAATAAGACAAACTGACTTCAGAAATTTAAATTAATTGTGAAAACATACATACATATGTAGATACACTACACATATCAATTTTAAACCTTTAGTTTTTTTTTTTTCAAACTGCCAACATTATATTTGAAACTAACTGCATGAACACAAAAGAATGGGGCAATTGGAACTTCTGCGAACGTGCTATTTTGTAAGTGCTCACAATTTAGCTGCATTTCTATTTGTGAAATTTCAAGAAAAACAAATCAAATATGGTGGTGTACGGCTGAGCATCCACATTTTTTATTTCATATATTTTTCTTTTTAATTTCTATAATTTTTTTTTGACGACATACCTAAAAGAACTAAGATGGAAAAAAAACTGTGATCGGAAGTTTGCGTTTAAATGTTTCCAGATATTTCTTATTTCCCTCTCCTCTTAGGCTGAAAAGAAACTTTAATTTTTATGTTTAACTTAAGCTCTTATGTTTTACTTTTTCCTCAGCGTAAACTGTCACATAAGCTCTTATGTATGTTGAACTTAAATATTTAAGTTTCGTTTCAGCAAATGGCCTTGCTCTTCAAAAAATACTTTGTCATTCTTATAAAAAATTGAAATTTTTGTAGAATAATTCTTTCCCCTTTTCTTAGCAGCCTGCAGAAATTAAAAGCAGATTCCTTATCCTATTCAATTTTCAAGATTTACAACATGCACCTTTCTAATCGACAATATTTTGTAAATATGTCCTTGCCAACTACCAAATTTTCCAAAAAATTTGTCAAGCCATGGGAATATTACTTGATTCTTCTTTCATTTTTTCTTATCTCAATATCTCCCTAATACCTAATTAGCAGAATCCTAAATAAATATTAAAAATTAAATATTTTACCACCAGACTATCTTTGTATTAATTGGTTCTTGAAACCTTTTGAGATCAGCAACCTTTTTTGTCCCATAATACCTGCCATTAAATAAAAAAAAATCTTATGTCCTAATTAACCTTCTTCACACTATAAAATTTCTCAGGCACGATGGCAACAGCAAAAAAAATAATCTGCGTGTGTTAAATCATATAATATATATGTATCTTCCTTTCTCCAAGAGCATCTTTTGGTTAACACTTTTGAATAACTTGTTTTTTGTGAACTTAATGCTAATTAAAAATTTAGCAAAAAAAAAAAAACAAAAAAGACAAAATCCTCACTAACCGAAAATTACAATGAAACGACAAAAATTACAAAAACAAAAAACTTCAATGAGTCACCTCTTTCGTTCTACATGAATCCCATGTCTCATTCATCGTTGTTGGTTACTCGCATCATCCATCCTTTTTCCTACCAGATTTTCAGGAACATGAACTAAATCAAGGTGATGGCAATGAAAATTGTTTTTGTTATTTTTTTTTTGTGCTACCAAGAAATCGCTCTGAAATTTGAATTTAAAAAGATGCAAGAACATGAAGAAGATTGTGTTTTGTAGTGAAGAAAACCCCCCTCAACCTAAGCCCAGCCAGAACAATTCATCTTCTCGTTTTACAGAAAAAAAAAAAAAAACATATTATGTACCTTTAAGAAAACTTTTCAAGAACCGGCAACCCATCATCATCATTATCATCATAGTCGTGGTGGTGGTGCAGAGTCTGAGATACAGCTGGGAGCAAGTCAAATAAGCGTTTGGAGCAGTTTTAGTTTACACAGAAATAAGTTTGCCAGAGTATGGTTGCCATCTTTTTAAATTTAAAAAATCACGAGTTTTTAGATGAGGTCACTTAGCGAAACAGCATTCACCGATCAAAAAATTATTAATTGGCAATGAGCCGTTAATTAGTCGTGAATTAATTGTTACAATTTTGAATTTGTCACTCGATGTTTTCTATGTTTTTTTTTTTTTTTGCAAAATTGTCAAATTGGTATCAAGTTAGAGAGGAACCCCTGGAAAAGCGGTAAAAATATTGAGTGGTTTAAATGTTTATAATTTGCGGTTCGTCAATCCTGAATTACTTGTGATGATTTCAATTTTTTCGTGCAATGTTTTCTATGTTTTTTCTTGCAAAATTATCAAATTGATATCAAATTACCGAGGAACGTCTGGAAAAGATTTAAAGACTTCTTATGTTGATTGGGTTTTTGCTTAATAATTTGCCTTAAGCAGTCCTGAATTAGTTGTGAAAATTTTAATTTTTTCATGCGATGTTTTCTATGTTTTTTTTTTTTTATTAAATTCATTTAAAGTTCGAGATGAACTCGTTGAAAATAGGTTAAACTTTGTGTAATCGAAAAATTTGCTATTAGTTTTAGTGCAATATTTAATATAATGTTTCCAAAATAAAAAAAAAAAACATATAAAACATCGCACGACAAAATTGAAATTTTCACAACTAATTAAGCAAGAACCCAATCAATATAAGAAGATTTTAACTCTTTTCCAGACGTTCCTCGGTAATTTGATAGCAATTTGACAACTTTGCAAAAAAAAAACATAGAAAACATAGAGCGACAAATTCAAATATTTCACACCTGATTCACGACTAATTAACG